>JAUPFV010000001.1:367470649-368070649 GCA_036936605.1 Limnanthes douglasii subsp. nivea
AACCCAATGCAGCTATGATAGATGAGAAACCAGAGCAACTATGATAGATGAGAAACAAGCGCAACTTTGATAGATTAGAACGATATATTATGCTAAATCAGGGCAAGTATGATAGATTTGAAACTATGACAACTATTATAGATGAGAAATGATATGATAATAAACCATGATAGTTATGATAGATGATAAACTATATTATACAAAACCATATGAATGAGAGAAAGTTCATTTGTGAGAAAATATTAGAGATTAGATATAAATATTATAGATGAGAGAAAATATTAGAGAATAAAGAAAATATAATTCACTTACTTATTTCTTATGTAGTATATCGTTTTCAGTCTTTATAATTTCCTTTTCAAAAGATGGATCTAAGTCACTGACTAGTGGCATTTCGATTTCTTAGACTTCAGCGACATGGTTCTTTACCAAAAAAATTGTACCTTAGATGTGTAACAAGGTAACATAATAGTGTGAAATACGAGTAACCATGATAGATTCTAAATGATAGATATGCACCTATGATAGATGCGAAACCATTGCAACTTTCATAGATGAGACGATATATTATGCTAACCAAGAAACTTTTAGATATCAGACATCAAATAATTAAAATTATTATAATAGTAAAATATTTAAGCAACAAATAAGATAATAGATAAAAAAAATACATGTCCAAATACATAGGTTTTTAAAAATCAATTTTGTTAATTTTGAGTTATCTTTATCACTTATTTGTCCAAAACAACATATATTTCGAAAAGTTTTGGATCATTTGTATTGCATTAGGAACCTCCTTGCTTTTCTCCATAATATTAACATCCTCGACCATATCTACAGCAGCATTAGGATCCTGATATATGACAACATAAACATTAGGATCTTGTTCTTTGACATTAGTAGTAATATCAAGATCATGTTCTTCCACAATAACAACATCAACCGAGAGAACATCTTAGTTTTCAACCCCAACATCAACGAGAGTATGAGCATTTATTTGTTCAATATCAGCATGAGTATGAACATCATGTACTTCAATAACAATTATAACTTTAGGATATTCTCATCCCATAATAGTAGTATTAACGCGCTTCTTTTCCACAACAACATTAACTTTTAGATCATGTTGTTCCACACCAACATCAGAGTTCTCTTGTGGTGGAGGTGGATCATGTTTTTCCACAACAATATTAGATGTAGTGTATAGGTTTTCGATACCAATAACAGGGTTTTGAACACAAATGTCAGCAATTATATTCGAGTCCTTATGGGGTGGAGGCTTACTTATATTAGAAGCAGGTTTATGTATATGAAGGTGATTCATGTTCTTCCACAAAAATATTAGGTGCAGTGTCTGGGTTTTTCATACCAACAACATGATTTTATACACAAATGTCAGCAACTATATTCTGGTCCTGCTGGGAAGGAGTCTTACTACACCAACATCAAGGTTCTCTTATGGTGGAGGTGGATCATGTTCTTTCACAATAATATTAGGTGTAATGTCTGGTTTTTTATACTAACAACAGGGTTTTCTACATAAATGTCAGTAACTATATTCGGGTCTTTGTGGGCGAGAGGCTTACTTAGATTAGAAGCCGGTTGATGTACACTGATTTGTTGATCATTCTGTCTTGTAATCATAATACATATTTTTTATTCGGTGATTATTGGAATTTATCATGTAATCACTTTTTTCTTTCATGAGTTTTTTATTTATTTTTCAGGTGTTTTTTAACTTTATCTTGTGTGTTTGTCTTCAACAATGGCAGTTGAAGTGTCTATTCCAGGTTCATCTCTATGTTCATCTTTATATCATATCAATTTATTTGTTTTTATCTATGAAACGAGCTTGTCTTTTCCAACGAAATTGTGTTGTAGTTCTATAATTGAAGTTTAAAATTTTAATATTTAACTTCATTTTTCTCTATTTTGTCCACTGTTGATAAATCAATTCTCTGGTTAGAGACACGCTCTATTGGTGCTGGTGTTGTGGCTGGGGATATTTTATAAATTCTCTACATAATAAAAACCTTGTCAAAGGTGTATGGATGATAGATGTGCAGCCTCTATAAATATGATAGATGTGAAACATACATAAATATGATAGATGCGAAACCTTTTATAAGATGATGGATGGTCGATGCGTAATTTTAATAAATATGATAGATGCTAAACGTACATAAATATGATCTATGCAAAATATTCATAAATACAATAAATATGCAACATGGTGAAGAAGATAAATGCGCAACCTTCATAACGATGATAGATATGCAACACGCTGAGTCATGATAGATGCAAAACTATGATAACATAAGATTTTTTACCTTTTGTTGGTACAATAATCCCTTCAACCTTCTATTCTACTATTAGATAGTACATTCTTTCAATATTTTTGTTTGAAGACTTCTTTTTTATTTATTTTTTAGGTTTCTTAGGTTCCTAAAAATCCATGATACTAAATTCTCCTTTTTTGAAATAGGAGTATGTTTATAGATACCATCCTTTGTTTTTTTAGAGGACCACTTTCTGTTAGTAAAGTATGTTGTGTCATTTTCTTTAATGGTTTTCTTCTTCGTGTTGTAGTCATTTTCGTTATTGTAAATTTTGGACATTTTTTAACAATGTATTAATTTAATATTCTTTCGAGAGAATTAAAATCATTTGTATTGTAGGCTTGGTTCATATCCCAATTCACACCTTTTCGTCATCGTTGATATTAGCTTGTTCAAAATAAACTTCATTTTGAACATCATCTGTAATATCATGTAGATATCAACATGGTTTTCCTCTTGTGTAACATCATGTGGAACATCTTGTGGAACATCTTGTGGAACATCTTGTGGAACATCTTGTGGAAGATGATTATTTTATCCTTTCTCCAATGTAACATTATGTTCATCATTTTTTGCATTAACATTTTCATCTTTTGAATCTTCTTTAGGTATTTGGAACACTCTTCCAAATTGCTCTTATTCTTCCTTTGTTAGGTTTAATTCTTATTCCATAACCTATAATTTTTTTAAATGTAAAGTATAGACATATATTCATATAAAATGTGAAATCGGACCCAAAAATAATGTGTAAATATACATGTTCATTTGTGACCTTTGTTATGGTGTTAATCAAATTAAATTTTGTTTTGTCCTTAATACCCAGCCATTTGAAGCATCTCGGTATCTGTCTTCAGTTTTTTCTTTTTGACATATAGTTGTGCGCTCCATGATGAATGACTATATTCTAACAATACTTTAGATATCATTTCTTTACTATTTTTAAATCATATTTAAAATATAACAAAAATAATAATCAGTAATGTAGCAACATAACCAATTATGTTTTCAGGTTTATTTTCATGAGAAAGGTTTATTGAATTTATCAACTTGTCTTGGATTACTTCAGCCCAATCGTAGTTGTTTATTTTGTCCATCTCTTCTACGTAATAGACCACTGTAGAGGCTAGTACTTCTTTGGATGTAGAGAATAACAATGTTGAACATACTAACATTATGAACATTATCATAACATCTTTTACTGTTTAATTTATAGGATCCTATAAATATTCAAAATCATTAGTTAATATATAGATAATATATGAGAAACAATTGGAAACTGTAATAGATGTTAAATCAGGGAAACTATGATAGTTGCGGAATGATATATGTTGTGAAACCTATGCAAATACTAAACTAGGGGCAAGAGTGATGGATATGAAATCTTTATGAAAGCTAGACTAGGGGAAAGAGTGATAGATGCGAAACCAAGGTAAAAGTGATAGACGTAAAACCTATGCAAATGTGAAATCGAAGAAAAAACGATAGACGCGAAATCTATAAAAATATGAAACTAGGGAAATAGTGGTAGAACCGAAACCTATGCAAATATGAAACCTGGTAAACAATGATAGACGCAAAACCTATGTCAATGAGACACCTGTGCAAAAATGATAGACACGCCTATGCCAATGAAAAACAGTGCAAAAATAATAGACACAATTATGTTAATAAGAGACCAGTGCAATAATGTAAGAAATGTTGGAATTACATAGCTTTATCATTTTATTTGTGATTGGTCTTGCTCGACTTTTATTAAAATTTCTTGATATGTCATCAGAAAAGTATGTATTGATAATCCTCGATTGTTCTTCTTATTCTTTTGTTTATGAATATCTTGATTCAAAGTATTTGTCTTATAGTGGGATATGATGGTTACCATGTCTTAAAAGAAAGATTATCTTGACATTATTAGTTGGAAGACGTAAAAAAATTTGCCCCAATTAAGCTTCATTTTCATCATCATAATTTTTATTATCTCTACAATTAAATCTCAATTCTTTCTGTAAGGTGTTTTCTTTTTTCTGAGATTGTATGTTGCCTTCAAGATAGAATAAAAGGGTGTCTATTTGATTCTTTTAAATGTTCTGGTTTTACCTTGTCTATTTAATCTGTTTCATCAATGCAAAGAAGCTTAACTTGAAAAAATAAGTTTTTGGAGCCATTTTTCCTATAAAAACAATAAAATAAGAAAAACATGCAAGCTATGATAGATGCATGACTGTATATTATGCGAAATTAATTAAAGTGTAATAAGTGATGGAAGCAAAACCTATGCAAATGTGAAACCATGGAAAATGATAGATCTGAAACCTATGCAAATGTGTAACCAGGGAAAAATGGTAGATGCAAAACCTATGCAAATGTGTAACCAGAGAAAAAGTGATAGATGCGAAACCTATGCAAATGTGTAACCAAGGCAAAGTGATAGACGTGAAACCTACAAAAATGTAACAAAATTTGGGAATTGCATATGCTAAAAATAGGCTAACTATGATATATGCTAAGTGATAGATGTTAAACCTCACAAACTACGATAGATGCTAAATGATAGATGTTAAATGATATATGACGAGAATCTATAGCATAACGGTTTTGATAGATGATAAATTCTAGACTCTGTTTTGCAATAATTATGCATGGTTGTAGAAAATGATGAATGAGTTCCTTGTATCTCGCTTTAGCGATATACGAGTAAGTAGTATAACTAATAAAAAACAAATTAAATGAAGAAGATGATGAAGTAATGGTATACTTAAAAATAAATAACTAACCAAAAACACTCTCAAAATTATATAAATTAAGAAGATGATGACTACACTAACCCAAAAAGTTGAAAAAACCCTAGTTTTGTGAAAAATAGTAAAATCAAATTGTATTTTTGAAGAACAAGCTGATCAGAACTAAAATTTCTTATTATTTTTAGAGTAGATTTTGTGCTGAAGTACTTTGAGATTTGATCGGAAACTGAACAGAGCTTCAACAACTTCAATTTGTGATGGTAGCGAGTCGTAAACGAACAGTCGAAGGCAGTAGGTAGGCAGGAAGGGTTATCGATGGAGAGGGAGAGAAATTGTTTCTGTTTTAAAATTTGTATTTATAATGGATAATTTTGTAAAAAAGTTAGTCAAATATTTTAGGCTTTTATCGGTAATAGGTTTTGTTAAGGAGCCTTATATAATGGTTCTCCCTTTAAATAGATAAATAAATAATCTTAAATTTGAATAAAAAATTAAATGTAATTGAATAAAAAAAATAACATAAACATAATAGTAAAAATATTGGAAAGCAGCCTTATATAACGATTCTCCCTTATATAAATGTATTTGCACATTTGTTTTATACCTGTTTTCAAAGATGTAAAATTAAAAAGTTTATATGATCTTAGAATTGTTTTTTATGAAAAAATATATTTAATACCGTTATAATTACATTATAGGAATGTATGATCAAATCTAATTTTATTTAAAAAAGTTAAAATGTTTATATATATATAATATAAAAAAAAAATTAAATTAAATTATAAAAATATTGTTTATATGAAGTAAAACAATAAGGTTAATAAAACAATTTAAACCTATATCGTTATATTATATTTGCTTGTATAGATAAGGAGACAAAATCAAACAAAAGTAAAATACGTTTAATAAATACATATATTTAATGTAAGATAAGTATATTATATTATAATAATGATAACTTGCTCACATCATATTTTTAATACTAATTATTTTAAAAATATTTTTGAGAAAATGAATTAAATAAATAGATAAAATATTTATTAATATTTTTTTAGTTGTTGGCTTTATTTTTTAGAGTAAGTCGCTCACACCATATTTTTAAATATAAATTTTAAAAATATAATTTATATGGGCCGTTTTGCAAATCTATGGAATGTAGATGTTTATGGAAAGATTTTTAGTGTTTTTTTCTCTTTTATTTTTGACTTTTTATAATTTTTAGATCTAACTTTTACAATTGTCTTTCCTATTGGCAATAATTTTAGATTTATTTTTAATTTTTTTATGGAACTGTCACACTCCTATCCTTTTTATATATGAATAAAATTAGATTTTTAATAGATCGCTAATTGCAATTATTATTTGTTAAACTAATGTGATCCTAAACACTAATTTTTTATTATTTTTTTACAAGCTAGTCAATACACTTATAATTTAGACTTACAATATTTGTATCTAAATATTCGCATAATTGTATGTATGAGTGTATATTTATTTACGTGATTATTTATTATTCATATTATTATCAAGAATGGTCAATGCATCAATAAGCATGTTGTAATCCATTGTAATATAGAAGTTCTAACAAATCTTTTACTTAGATCATCATATGTTATTATAGGTTGCATCTACTTAATGTAGCTTCTATAATTTTATTATCCATAGATTAACTGAACAATCTCGTAGATGACTATTAACGAAAAAAGACTAAAGACGTCTTCGTTGTTTCAACATGCGTGTTAATTACATCATCGCTAATACTTAATTACGTTGATTTATTATGGTGTATAACATAAGAATAATATGAAATGTATTCGTACATATATATTCTTTAATAGTCATAACATAAAGTGAAAATTTACTTAATGAGCAAGAGAAGTAAAAAAACTTAAATAAACATACTTATTATATAGGTTTTCAACCAAAACTAAAGTGTATACAACCAAATGAAAAACATATCTCATGACGTATTACAAACTCTTACTCAAATCGATGATACTCTAAACAAACAACATACATCATAATGGTGTGTCCTTAAAAACTGAAGTTACAAATAATTAGTAAGATTATATGTCATTATGGAAGTTTTTATTGATGTGTTTTATGATAATTTGACCATTTTGTACTCTAATTTATATTTATATGCTTGGACTTAGCCGAACTTCTGTTATTGTTCGAGTATTGGAATGCATAACTGTTATCATAATATAAACTTACTCTCATTGAAATTTGATACCCACAATATTCAATTGAGTTCATCTCAAAACCAAATGAGACTATTACTTCAAGGAACTTATAGTACCAATATCAAAAAGCATGTATGATCCCGTAAATAGATTTTATAAATTTGGATCATCGATTATAAATTTCTCATATTACAACATACTTTACATATATTTGGTAAAACTTTCGGTCAAAGTGTGCAACTGGTACCATAACTGTCTTGAAACATCATTCGATGAAAACCGATCGAATGTATCTCTAAAGTCAGTCAATTCACGTTGAGTATAACATTTTTCTACAAATAGTGCTTTATGCCTCTCCACGTTACCCTTGGAATTATGTTTGGTTTTGTAAATATATTTATAAGAAATTGGATTATTTTCTTCAGGTAATAGCTCAAGTCCCCAAACTTCATTCTTTTGTATTTACTTATATTTTTCCTTTATAATGTTAATTAACAACTAAGAATCAAAACTCTTCATGGCTTTACGAGAACATGATGGATAATTTTCCATGAATATTTATTCCTAAATTATTCCTCTCAAACTCAATATCCTCAAAGAACTTTGTTTTTACCATATTAAATATATTTTTAATCGAATGATCATAAAACTTAAAGCCTATTGAATATTATGAATATTCAATTACCGTTTTAAAATCTATTTTTCGTTTGGTCTATAAATGTTTCACTTTAGATGTACATATCTGGATATGTATTTTCTTAAAATTAGGTTTACACCCAATCTAAAGCTCTTGTGGGTTTTAATGGTTGCTTTTGTATGTACTATATAAAATGTATGTGTTAAAGAATATATTGACTACATAGTTTATTATAGTCAATAGTTAATGATACTTTATTATATACATAATTATTATGGTAGACTAGACATTATTATAGTAGACTAGAATATTATTACGGTATATTCACAACCTATATATATATGGCTTTAGCTTGTACATCATTTATATGCCAATAATAAAAATCTATTTTCACTTCTACATGGTATAAGAGCTTTTAGGGTTTTACGATAGTGAGTTCAATTTTATGGGTTATTGCGCTTTTGATTTGATTACTCTATAATAATAAAAAAATTAAGTGAAAAAAATATATACATGTATCAGTTCTTAATTTTATCCGATGAAAGAAAATAAAATTGGTCAGAGCCTAGACTATAGTATTCATGATATGTTTAATAGTTATAGAATGGGTGGCTTTCGATATTCCAACCATATAAAGTGTTTTTATTGTCAAGAATTCGGTCACACAAAGTTGAACTATCCACAACAACCACAACAATCACAAAAATCACAACAACCATAACAGATACAACAACAACAACAGTTTACTAAGAAATCTTTCAAAGAATCGGTTGTGCTTTCTGCTGAGGAATATGCTCAGTTTTCCAAGTACCATGAATCACTAAAGTATTTTAATCTTACATTTAGTGTATCTTCTAGATCAAGTAATTCAAAATGTTTTCTTTCTTGGTCATCAGATTGTGTCATTGATACTATTGCTACAGAACACATGACGGGTAATCCAAAACTTTTTTCAACTTTTACAAAAACATATCATTCAGATGTGACATTGGCAGATGAGTCATCATCTTCTATTTTAGGCTTTTGAACTGTTCATTTAAACAAAAATATTTCTTTGACTTCCGCTTTAAATCTTTCTCAATTTTATTTAACCTAATTTTTGTGAGCAAAATCATTAAATATTTAAATTGTTTTATCACATTTTACTCTGATTATTATTTGTTTCAAGATCTTACGACGAAAAGAATTATTACTAAAGGGAATAAGTGTGTAGGTCTCTATTATTTCAATAAACATATTAATGATTCCATTGCGTGTTTTAGTGCCCAATCTTCATTTGAAGCTCATTGTCGTATGTGTCATCCATCTTTAACCTCTCTTAAGAAACTATATCCCTAATTTAAATATTTATTATCATTAGCATGTGAGTCGTGTCGATTTGCTAAACATCATCACCTTACGTCATATCATCGTGTCAATAAACGGGTTGAGTCTCCTTTTAAATTAGTTCATTCAGATGTTTGGGGTCCTTGTCCAGTCATATCTAAAGTAGGTTTTAAGTATTTTGTTAGTTTTTTTTTATCATTCTCGAGTTACATTTATGAAAAATCATTCTGAATTATTTTCTATATTTTAAAAAAATTATGAGAAAATTAATACCCAGTTTAATTGTCTGATTCATATTCTAAGAAGTGATAATGGTAAAGAATATTGTCCAGCTGTATTTCAATTATTTATAAAACAAAATAGAATTTTGCATCAAACCTCTTGTGTAGACACATCATCTCAAAATGGTGTCTTTGAAAGAAAAAATAGACATCTTCTAGAAGCTACCCGCGCACTCTTTTTTCAAATGAAAATTCAAAAAACATTTTGGGTAGATGTTGTTTCCACTGTTTGTTATTTAATAAATTGAATGTCATTTTTAATTCTTCAAAATAAGATTCCATATTATGTGATTTTTCCTTCAAAGCCCTTATTCGATATTGAACCCCGTATATTTGGTTGTACTTGTTTTGTTAGGGATGTTAGTCCTAATCGTACAAAAATAGATCCAAAATCTTTAAAATGTATTTTTCTTGGATATTCTAAAGTCCATAAGGGGTACAAATTTTTTTCTCCTTCTCTTAACCGGTATGTCCTATCTAGATATGTTACATTTTTAAAGCATGTTTCATTTTTTTTAAATTGTGCCTAACATCGGCCTTTACACAGATTAAGATGACGATAACCGTCTTATTTATTCCATAATTTAGTCCGCTAGTATTAATAAAACTGGTTCTGTTACTCAATCTGTTGCACTTCCTCCACCCTTTCGACCTCCCACTACACATGTTTATTCCTGACGTCCGAACCTCCTCCAACATGCCCAATGTCAATTCTTTCATCTTTGAATCTTGTTACAAACGATAGTGAGTCTGATATTGACCATCTGATTGCTCATTGAAAAGGTAAAGGACAATACACTTATCCAATTTTATCTTTTGTAAAATATGATCATTTTCACCTTCTAAAAAAGATTTTATTGTAACTCTTGATTCTATTTTTAATCCAAAAACTGTTCATGAAGCTTTATGTCATTCTGGCTGGAAAGCTACATTATTTGAAGAGATAAAAGCATTAGAAGATAATGACACTTGGAAGTTGGTTAATTTACCTGCCAGAAAGTAAGCGATTGATTGTAGATATGTATTTAATGTCAACGTGAATCCTAATGGGACGATAGCTCGTCTTAAAGCAAGACTTGTAGCAAAATGATATGCTCAAATTTATGGTGTTGACTACTCTAAGACATTTTCTTTGGTAGCTAAGTTTACCTCTATTCATTTATTTATTTCTTTGGCACTTTTAAATGATTAGCCATTACACCAGTTAGACATAAAAAATGCATTCTTACATGGAGATCTTCAAGAAGAAGTGTATATGGAGCAACCACCTGGGTTTGTTGCTAAGGGGAAAGAGGAAAGGTATGTCGTTTGTACAAATCCTTATATGGTTTGAAACAAATCCCACGTACTTGGTTTGTAAAGTTCAGTGAGGCGCTCAATAAATTAAGGTTAAAAAAGAGTAATTGTGATCATTTAGTATTTCATAAACGTTCAGCAAATGATATTATACTTGTGGTTGTATATGTTGATGACACCATCATTACTGGAAGTGACAATAAATATATTTATTTATTTAAAACATTTATGCATTCAAAATTTCAAACAAAAAATTTATGGCCATTGAAGTTCTTTTTGGGAATGGAAATAACAAGAAGCAAGAAAGGTATTCTTTTATCACAGAGAAAATATGTTTTGGATTTATTGATGGAAGCATGCAAGTTAAGAGCAAAACCATGTAATACAACGATGGTTCCTAACTTGCAGATACTAAAAGAGAATGGTGAATTATTTGATGATCTAGAAAAATATTGTTGATTGGTAAGAAAACTTAATTATCTTATAGTAACTCGACCAGATATTGCATATCCAATTAATATTTTCAGTCAATTTATGTCATCACCAACGGTTAATCATTGCGCAACACTGAAACATATCTTGTGTTATCTCAAATCAGCTCCTGGACTCGGATTGTGGTATGGTAGTAATGGTCATACTAATATAGACTGTTTTGTAAATACGGATTGAACTGGATCTAAAAGTGATAGAAGATCAACCACTGGTTACTGTGTATTTATAGGGGTAATTTAGTATCTTTTAAGAGTAAGAAACAAAATGTTGTATCAAGATCAGGTGTTGAAGCTGAAGATAGATCCATGGCTCAATCTACTAGTGAGATAATTTTGATTTTCCAATTGTTAAATGATATTAGCATAAAGACTACCATGCCTGCAAAGTTATGGTATGATAATCAAGTGGCGCTGCACATTGCGTCTAATCTCATATTTCATGAAATAATGAAACATATTGAAATTGATTATCATTTTATCCGTGAAAAGATTCAACAAAATCTCATTCATACTAAATATGTCAAAACAGGATAACAATTAGGATATATATTCATAAAACCCCTCAATGGATTACATATTAATTATATTTGCAACAAACTAGGCATGCCTAATATATATGCTCCAACTTGAGAGGGAGTGTGAATTCATTTTGTGTTTTTCGATCAAGCTTGCACTTCAAGTACTTTTGTTCAAGTTTCAAAGAATTTAAACTACGATACTTTTAAGTACTTTCGCACAAGCTTGAGGAGGGGTGTCAACGAAAATATTGACTACATAGTTTATTATAGTCAATAGTCAATGATACTTTATTATATACATAATTATTATGGTAGACTATACATTATTATAGTAGACTATAATATTATTATGGTATAATCACACCCTATTTATATGGCTTTAGCTTGTACAGAATTTATATGCCAATAATAAAAATCTATTTTTCACTTCTACAGTATGAAACACATTTAATGGCTTCACCGTGGGGTGATTATTGTAAATCTAATGATTGATCATACTTCTCATCATATCCTTAAGCGTACGTTTTTGTCTCTCATATACTTCATTCATGTTGGATAAATCCATCATTGTATATTTAAGAGATATACCACACTCTTCAATATACTTTTCGAATGGTCTATAACATTTTGCACTTTAATGACATACTTGTCATAGTAACATCACAATCAGATCTGACATACTTAATGTTATTACCAAATTATTTTCAACTTTGGTCTTAAAAGCTATGAACTTGTCTGCGACTTTTGATTTATCGTTGATAAGGTATAGACACCCATACGAGTAAGCCATTCATAAATTATATAAAACATTTTTTCCCATTCTATGATGTTGTAGGGAGCGATCCATAAATATCCGGATGTATCAATTCAAGATTTAATTCGCTCTATATGTATCCAATCTCTTCACTTTGGTATATTTTCCCTTGCTACATTCCATGCAAACATTAGATTTTGAATAATCAATGAAACATAATGAAACTTTAAATATAAACCTATATATTCTTGTCTTAGAGATGTGACATAATCTCTAGTGCTAAAAATTTCTTGATTTTTAACCTTTCAATTTAGTTTATTAGATACATGTAGGTTAATTGATTTTTTTTGTGTGTTGTTTAGTATTTAATAAATATAAATACCATTCATTGTTAAATATCAAATTCATAACACATTATAATGTAACAAAAAGTGATTGATTATTCCCAAAAAAATACATAAATATCCAAAGATGTCTAATACATAATGATAAGGTAAAAACTCACATAACAAGCTGAACTTTATATATAAATTCTAAATAAGATCAAAGAGACAAATATGATATGAACTTGATAAAATTAATGAATAATACTTGTATTTATTTTGTAAATTTGATTACAATTAGAGGAAATTTTTTATTTCCGCTATTCTTTTTCTCTCTAACTTTTACCACACTTATGAAGAAGCCCTAAGTCGATATCTTCCTATTGGTGCAACCTTTTCTGGCCTTTGGGGTGCTTTATCAGAGCAGGGTACTTACTTGTAGTTGCAACGTCCTATGTTGTTGGGTGGTTTATCTGTGTGATGTCAAATACATTTTTTGTACGTTGTCAGACACGATTTCCGTACACTTCAGTAATACTTTGAGAAATGAAGACTTATTAAGGATTGTAATGGATGCTAAGTGCTACTAAACTAATCATAAGAGTGGAAAACATGTGCCCGTAGTGGACTTAGTGCCTCGAGGAACCAGTCAAAACCTAGCCAAGTTGGCCAGGTCTTGTGGCGTTGGTCGTCTGAAGCTGGGTGATTATGACAGTCGCTCGAGTCTGCGTAATCTTGTCGGTCGTTCAAGACCCAGCGACCAACGCACTTTGTCGTGCCGTGAACCAATGCCGAGCATTTTATACTTGGATATGGTTTTTTAGCCAACTCTCTTCTAGTTGTGAGACGTTGAACGATCATGCAACTTAGTATTTTGTTTGGTTGGTTTACCTTAGACTTAGTCATAAGGCAAGCTTGGCCAGAGATCGAGACAAGCTTGGCCAAGTCTTGAGGCAAGCTTGGCCATAACTCGAGGCAAGCTTGGCCAGATTAGTTAGTCATAATATGATGCATGGCCTAATGGATACGTCATTTGGCTATGAGGTCAAACTTTTGTTCATGCTACAACGCCCGACCATGGTCAATCAAGAACTTATACATTAGGCTGGGTTGGGGCTGCGTTTAACTATTCAACCAAGTCGGGGTCGTTCTTGTTTAAATTAATCATACAAGGATCAAGTTTTAGATCCTTATTTGGCTTTATTCGTGCCTTACTTATATGATATTTCATGTTGTATCACTAACTCCCCCTACTTCTGTACTTGGTTGCAAGTGATTAGAGTGCTCTAGTCCTGATATATCATATATTTGTATATTGGTAGTTCTTGGTCTCAAAACAGAGGTTGTGTTCTGTACGAGCTTCAATATGTGAGAGATTCATAAGTGAGCTCCCATTAATTTGAAAGTATTGTTTTCTATTCCTGTAAAGGAAGTGCTTTCTTAATAAGACTAGAGTCAATGTCGAGCTAAATTTTAGCTGGTGTTGAGGTTACGCCGAGCAAGGTCGAGGTAAGGCTGAGAGAGGCTTTTGAAAGAGGTTGAATTGAGGTTGAGTGAGGTTTCTGAGATCGATTCACTTTAAAAACCCTTTTTCATCTTTATTGAGCGAGACGCTCTTAAATGATTCTGAGCTGAGACTGAGAAAAAGTGGGCTAGTCTGATGTCGCGTTATAGTGAGTCATGCTAAGCTGATATTTGAGTGATATCGAGTTGAAAACCTCTTTATTTTCCATATAGATGACTTTTGAGAGATCTCGAGTGAACTTCTTTAAACATAGAGATCTTTAATGGATTTTGTTAGACCTACTCGCCTCAAATTATCTTGTTGACTCTTTTTATTATTATTTGGAAGAATTTTCATAGATTCTTGAGTGATTGATTTTTTTGCGCCTGGTAGTTGCATATCATATGCCCACTCCCCTAGCATATTATAGATCGTAGCAGTCGGAGTTTTTGTGATGTTCGTTGAGTAGTCCTTTGGAAAACTCGAGATGTCTTACTTTAGACTTCAAGAGTGTCTCTGAGTCTCCTTAGTCAGACTCAAAGGCAAACTCTTCCTAGTCAGGCACATACATAAATATTATGGACAACAAAAATAAAAAACATGAATGTGTGAAACATACAAACAACAAAAAGTAACAATAAAGCATTTATCCAGCTCTTAGTCAGACTTTTCTTCATCATCTATAGATTCTTCTTGCTCATAATCTTATTCATTCTCTTCATAGTCTTTTGATTGAGATTTTTCTTTCTGTAGCTCTTCATCATCTTTATTTATAGTATGTTTCTTCTTTCTTTTTGAGTGGACAACAACATGATCCTTATTTGGATCCTCCTCATCTTTAGAGAGTTTGAAGCTTTTAGAAAAATAGTGTTCATGATAAAAAGAACTGATTATCAAAAGAATATTAAGAACTTTTTTATGTCATTGTCATCTTCTAATTTTCCCTTGTTTCTAGTGAAATTTTAAGTGGGGATGCATCACTGTAAATTGAGTCATCGTCTGAATAATAATTAACTAGAGGTGTCATTTTTCAAAATAACACTTATTTGTATATAAAAGCATAAAATATGAACTGAAATTTATAGTTAAAAAGTTTAGAAGCATGCCCAATAATTATATCTTGATTGTTTTGGTGAACGTTTGTAGTTATTT
Source organism: Limnanthes douglasii subsp. nivea (assembly GCA_036936605.1). Taxonomy (NCBI): domain Eukaryota; kingdom Viridiplantae; phylum Streptophyta; class Magnoliopsida; order Brassicales; family Limnanthaceae; genus Limnanthes; species Limnanthes douglasii. The sequence continues at coordinate 367,486,195 of JAUPFV010000001.1, forward strand.
CACTATATATGTGTGTGTTGTATGAAAATACATTAGAAGAGAGACATTTAAAAATATTTCTACACTTCTTTTTGTTGGATTTGGATGTCTTGGTAATGGGTTTAGATTTACTGCTGATTTATTTTCGAAATTTATTACCAATAACATCCAATAAGCAATTGTCTCTCATTCTCTATGTGTTAGAGGTGGAACGAATATGTAACCTTATGTGACACCTTATAGCTTATTGTCAACATGTTGTGTTACATCCATATTTTAAAGCAATAATATTTAGAAACATTTTTGTTTATTAATTAATACTTGTGTTGTAATAGTATATTATTTTTACCATTACGCTTACAATTATGTATATTGGACTTCGGCGGCATGATTCTTTACAAAAAAAATTGTACATTAAATGCGAAATAAGGGTAACCTTCAATAGTTGTAAAATCAGAGTAAATATGATATATTCTAAATGATAGATGTGAAACCATTAACATCTATGATAGATGTGAAACCATTAACATCTATGATAGATGTGAAACCAGAGAAATTTTGATAGATGAGAAACCCTATATTATGCTAAACCAAACAACTCTTAGAAATAATTTATTTATAATATTATAATATTTAAGAAAAAAATAAAATAATACACAACATAATACATGTCCAAATACATAAGTTTTTTAAATTAAGTTTTGTTAATTTTGAGTTATCTTTATCACTTCTTTGCCGAAAGAAAAAATAATTCGCCTCCCCTTACTTATTAGTTGTTTTTCCATTTTTCTTTGACTATATTAACTTTTCTAAGAAAATAAGTCTTTTTATATATGCAATCATGTTAATTATTATGACTTGTTTTCCAAGTAATATACTATGTTATTTTTTCTTAGCATATTTTTGTTTGTTAATACTTTAAATTACAATATATATATATATATATATATATATATATATATATATATATATATATATATGTATCTTAGCCTTAAGTGGGCCTTAAACCTAAATGTAAAATGTTATTCTTTCTTGCAATAAATGTATTATATATTTATATCTTAGGTACATATTGATACATATTGTTTTCTTGTTTAATTTTATAAAGTGCTCACGAACCTTCATTTAAGGTTCAGACTAATCTCCTTTGTTAATGTTTTAACTAATAATACTTTTCAGGGAGATCAAACATAAATAATAAAATTTTAATTCTTTATTATGTAATGCAGAACACTTGAGTTCTGTTAAGGTATATTTATGCTACTTTTGCATATGGGTGTTATATTCGCTATAATAATAATAATAATAATAATAATAATGTGTTAGCAAAGTAGTTATGTTTCGACATTAATATCTTTATATTTTGCATATTATTGTTGTATGAGTATAATTGTGCATATTTAGTTTAGCGATTATGCTTTAACATTTTGAAAGTACTTTGTTTTGTATGATGTTGTACGGGTAAATCTTTGTGTGTTTAGCATAATTGTGCTTATTCGATACATGTAATTAGTATATTGTAACTTTTGAAATAAAAAGACATCAAAGTTTTGTTGTTAATGAGATATATCAGTAAATCTATCTACGCCACTGAAGTAGGAAAATGTACACCTTAAATTAATATATATATATATATATATATATATATATATATAACTTGAAAGAAAATTAGAAATGATAAATGAACTTATCAATAAGCATGTACCCCATTTCATGGTATATAAAGCGTCAAATGTTCAATATTTCATCGATGTGGTAATGATTTTTCTATTTGTTTTACAGTTTATAGGTTAATGCTTTGTCCTTCATAATTACTTTATAAGTTTTTCCCATTCCGGTCCCAACTTTCTAAGAGCCTTAAATAAAGACCATTCCCATGACTTGATCTACTACATGAAATTTTCGAAAACAAACTTTTAAATCATACATGTTATGCATAAATATTATATAGTGTTCCATACGCATGCGAATCTTAATTATGTTCTCATCAATCAAGTCTATTTGTGATTTTCGATTTGTTTTATTTGTTTCTTCTTTGTAATTTTAAATTTGAAAAAAAAATGAATGCATGTTTTGTTGGAACCACAATTTTCATCTCATATACGATTTCCTTATTGACCACATGACTTACCAACGTGTATTTAACCATTTCCTTGCATAACCTTCAAGAATTGTTTCATCTTTTCTATTAGGGTTCGGTTGGTCACTTAACTTGACCATTAACTTGTGGATGGAAGGGTTCTATAAAGTTATGTTAGAGACCATAAATTATATAAAATATAACAAGTTATTCATTGTCGAACTGTATTACTATCTATTGTGATTACTTTTCAGAATCCATATCTGCAACATATGTTGACTCTAACGAAATTGATTACCTGATTAACTCGATTTTTACTAATGGTTCTGCCTCAACGCATTTAGATAAGTAATTAAATAATATGAAAAAGTATAAGCATCTGAGCAAAAATCTAGTTAAACCGTGACAATACAATATTTCAATGACCTATATATAATAAGAAAATAAGACTTTCATGCTTTGGGCCTTTGATTTGTTTTCTGAGAGTATCCATTTTGTAAGGTTTAACCTAATTGAGGCTCACCAGACCGAAGGTTTGTTAACAACCTAATATGACATATATCTTAGACTGGAATATGGGTGGTTTTTCACGAATAACCACCAAAAGGGTTATTTATGTGTTTCCTCAATCGACTAGAGCATTTAATACTGTATTTTATGCAAAAGGTACTTGTTCATACTCAACCTGATAAAATTTTAAGGTTTTGAGTTGTAGTTTTTACAAGTATAAAATTATATTTTCTTTGTTCCTTATAAATTTCTCTAAAACTTGGTTAACAACTATGTGTGAATCAGTTAGTAATTTGACGTATCATGCTTTATAAATATTGGTTAATATAAGAATTGTTACGGTTGCTTCATATTCTATTTCGTTATTGGAAGTATGGAAACAATACTTAATTGATTTGCATAGGGGTTCCCATAATATAAATTCCAATTGTATTTCAACTCCATAACTAAAATTATTGGAGGCTCTGTCAGTTAGAATTACCTAAAATGGCTCAGGATTATCTTCAGAGAGGTTTAGCCTTTCTGCTTAAAATTTGGTAAGAAAATTGGTCATGCCTTGTTATTTGATTGTAGTATTGAGGTAAAATTGGATATCAAAATCTATGAGTTTGATTGATCACCTTATTTATCTCCTTGAAACATCACGATTCATAAAAATGGTTCGCAAAGGAAACAAGGTTCGATTGATGATTGTGTGAGCTTAGATATAATATCATATCTTTTTTACGAATACTACGATAACCAATGCAAAGTTTTCCAGTTGTATATATCTTGTCTTAACATTTTGAAGAGAATTACTAATATAGTATATGGTTCGGAAAGTAGCTCTATATTTCTTCATAAGAACTACACTTACTGTAAGTTCAAAAACTGCTAAGTATATATAAAGAACATCACATGGGTTCAACCGTGTTAGAAATTTAGAAGATGCCAAACATTTTACCGGGATTTAACTTCAAATTTGTTGCATGAAGGTTTCCAAAAGTTTCCCAAAGACATGTTAGATGATCTTTATATTTCTTGTTTGTGACTAACATATCATCTATATATTCTTTTACATTGCTTCCAATTTATGAGGAAAACCTTGTTAATTAACCATTGATAGGTTGCTCCAAGATTCTTAAAGCCGAATGATATTACCTTGTAACAATGTAACCATTTTCAGTCATAAAAATTATGTTCTCTTTATACTTTATATTCATAACAATCTGATTATATCCAAATTAAGCATCCATAAAACACAACATCTTATTTGTCAAAGTGTCATCCATCATCTGACTGATGTGTAGTACTATAAATGTGTTATTTGGACATGATTTATTGAATTCAGTAATGTTAACACATTCATAATATACCTTTTATTTTCTTGACTAATACTATCATTGTTGTCCGCATTAGATAATAAGCTTCTCTTATATACCCAATTCAACTTAACCTAATCATTTTGACAATGACGATATATGTTTTATCATGAAAAAATCTTACTTTGATGGTTATGCTTTAACAATATGTTTATTGCTCTATTGATGGGTTCAACACAATGATCATATATTTTACTTTTTGAACGAGAACGATCTCTCATGTTATGAGAAAGGTCTTCTCTTTCTACTGATCATCTTTCAGATCTAGCTCTAGAACGTCTGACCCTCAATACTATCTCTCATGTATGATAATCTTGATGCTCTTTTCGAGATGAGTGGTTAATGAAAGCATGGAACCGCGATTCTGAAGTGGAAAAAACTTCAACTTCTTTCTCGGAATTGAAATACCTAAGATCATGACAAAGTCCAAATTATTCCCTTGCGGTGGGGTGACTTTAGCTCGGCTACTATCCACTTGATGGGTAAGATTTCTTCATTATGGTTGCAATGCAAAATATTCATTATGTTGTCCTAAATTGAATCCATTTGTTCATTTCGCTTTGCACACCGAGCTCCGAAGTTATTAGATGTGGCATTGTTGAATTTCAAACTTCAACTTTTTAATATTGGTGAAAAAATATGTTTGTATTTGTTTTTTGAAGTTTTCTAAAACTTTCCTTCGTAGAAATTATGTGTGTGACAATTGTGGAATTTTTGAACTCAAAGTCACCGAACTAAAAGAATAAATCATTTTTTTAAATGATTTGAGAATGAGAGAGTACGTACAAAATTAAAATCTAAATTTTAAATATATTTACCAGTTTCTTTTTATATTATATAGGTTATTAACTTTTAGTTTTTTTATATATTAATTAGTAATTGTTTTGTATGTTTACCAACAAGTTTAATCTTGACATACGGTATAAACGCATAAACGTGTCGTGTTTTTAATTTGTTTTGACATGTGGCATTTGATGAGGGCGGAATTCGCCGATCCAAGCGATAGGGGTAAAAATGCAGTAAATAATAGATGATGGGATTAATCGGGTATTTAAAGTCCTTCGAGGACCAATTTACAACAATGTAATAGTAAGAAGGGCTTCATTGATATGCAATGAACGGCCCACTAATAGGTTAAATGGGTCCACCTTATTTTACTATAAAAGGGTGACCCACTTGCCCAAAAAAGGGGTATTGAATATTACTTTCTCAGATTCTACTTTATCTCTCTACACTTTCTCTCTCTAGTCATATCAGGTCCAAGATCCCAAATATATTCTTTTGACAATTATTCACTCATCATTGGCGCCGTCTGTGGGAACAGTGATACCGAAAAGGAATCTTCTGTTCTTTGAAAATCACATTGTACGGGATGAATAGCGAAGCGGCGACAGAGAGAGACGGTAGGGAGGTCGTCCGAGCCGCTACTGGGTCGGAAGACGCGGGAGCTCCCGGTCGGGAGTGGAACGGCGGTCGGGATAAGCGGTCGACCCTGATTATGACCCGAAAGCAGCTGCTCGAAGACATTGCCCGGTTAGAAGAGGAGCGAGAGCGGGCACTGGACGAGAAAAGGGTTCGTGAAGGGAAGGGCAAAGAGCCCGCCCTGGACGATCGGGGAGCAGTTGGTCGCGGCCAAGCTTCGCGGGTGGAGGTCCGACCTGTCAGGTACTACCGAGATTCACCTCCCGATGACGAAGAGGCCGTCAAGATTCGTCGGAACCCAGACAGCCATCGGGCCATGACGTCGGACTATCTCTCAGACGATTCGTCCGGCGAGGAGTACCTGCGCCGGGAGAGAGCCCAACGGACGCGAAAGACTCGGTCCCAACGCATTCGAGGGTCCAGGGCAGATCCCTCGCGGTACAAAAAGGGCGGCACCGATAAGCCGACCCCTGTGTCCTTTGAAAAGGAAGGAACGCACGTCGCCAGCCGCGGAGAGCGGGAAATGTTGCCACCAGTTCCTTGGCAACCGACGAACAGCCAAAACCATGGATACCGAACGAGCAGCCAGTTCGTCGGCCCAAGAACCGAGGGACTCTATGAAATCAGGACCGAGGGTCTTGGGGGAGGAGCTTTCGAGCTCGGAGTCAACTGGAGAGCCTCCCCGTTATCTGATGAGATATTAGCGGGACCGCTCCCGAGGCGCTTCGACATTTCTAAACTGGAAAAATACGACGGGAAAACGGATCCGGACAACCATTTGGAAGCCTTTAAGAACTTTATGCTGAGTTTCGACAACGATGATAAGCTCTTATGTAGGGCTTTTTCTATGACATTCAAAGATAGGGCTTCAAAATGGTACAACTGATTGCCGCAGGGGTGCATCAGGAACTTCGGGACTTTCTGGGCAATATTTAGGCAGCACTTCGTGGGAAGTAAGAGTTTCCGTGCTAATGGAGACACTATCATGAACTGTCGGCAGAAGCTAGGGGAGAGCCTAAAAAACTATACCAGGCGGTTCATCGATGCGAAGACCGATCTGGACCATTGTGAAGAGAACGTGGCCCTAACGGCGTTTCGATTAGGCCTGCTCCCAGGGCCAATGAAGCAGGCAGTCACGAAGAAGCAGGCGTTCACTTTTTCTGCGTTATTGGCAAAAATAGAAAAGCAGATACTGATCGAAGAAACGGAAGCTTCCGAGGTGGCGGCACAGATCCAACAGAGCGCCCAAGCATCGGTCGTGATAAAGCAGGGTTCCAGACCAGACCAGGCTAGGGTAGCCCAACCAATTAGCACGATACCTCCGATCATACCGTCGGTCACTAAATCTCCCGCCCCGACCGGTCTTAGGCCAAGACAAAATGGGCAGGCAACTTCCCGACCTATGTCCAACAAATGGATACGACCGGCCTACTTTGCGGACCTCACAGAGTGCGTGTCGTCAATCTACGAAAAGACCAAGAGAAGCGGGATGTACCGAAAGCCTTTTCCTATCCCGACGCCTCGGGAGCAAAGGAATAACCGCTATTGTCGTTACCATGAGGACGTCGGCCACGACACGAAGGATTGTATAGCCTTGAAGAAGGAAATACAGATGCTTATTGAACATGGGAACCTGTTAGAGTACGTCAAGAAGGCCCAACTTGCAACGGCCTCTAAGGAGGTGGTTATCGTACCGAAGCCAGAAACGACCATGGCAATTTCAGAAGTTACCGATCGTTTCGACGTTTCGATTGAATACCTCGATCCCGAGGCCAACCGTAACATCATCGGGGTTATTGAGGAGGATGCGGGAGAAAGCACCAACGTTGTGCTCGGTCTCTGTGAAATGTTTGAATCGTTGGTGGCCTTCGGGGGAGGATCTATGATGGGAAGCACGCGTGCATTCAGGGAGGGGCGAGTTGTTGATGAAAAAATTGACCAATCCTCTGGCACGGGAAGCCGAACTTGCTTCCAAACCAGACGTATCCTTTCCCCAACTCCGCATCCCGACGATATCAGAGTTGTTGATGAAAAAATTGGCGGTCACGTCGTTGAGGTACAAGGCCTGCGCGATCTATTCGAATCCCTGACCATCTTCGGGGGGGATTCGATGGCGGGAATAACGCATTCCTCCAGGAAGAGACACATCGTTAACCTAACCACCCAGCTGGAAGCCAGAACTTGCTTCCAAACCAGAAGTACCCCTTCACCGATTTTGCATTTTGACGATGACGATATGAGGGACTTAGCCGGGCCTCATGAGGATGCCATTGTGATCGGGGCAGCGATCGCGGGAGAAGAGGTTCGGCGAATTTTGATAGATACCGGGAGCTCAGCCAATATCATCTTCGCTTCAACTTTTGCCAAATTCCGAACACGGCCAGTAATCGAGCGATCCGACCGTACCATCGTCGGGTTTACAGGAACGGCAGCAGACGTCGTCGGAGAGTTCGAGGGTGTGGTACAGCTAGGCCGCGGCCCGTTTAAAAAAGAGGTCACGGTGCTATTTATAGTAGTCGACGCGCCGGCTTCGCACAATGCTATTCTGGGACGGTCTTGGATATCGCGCATGCATACGGTGACTTCCACAATTCATCAGTGTGTAAAGTATGTGGTTGGAAATAACATCGGAGTAGTGCGGAGCAGCCAGAAAACGGCCCGGGAGTGTTACCGAGCTGCGTTGGCACCCAAGAAAGACCAAGAGATGTTCCCCTCCCAGGCATAGCAATTAAGGGGGAGCTCCCCAGGATCGCAGCCGGTGGACGACCCTCGGGAGGCCCCAAGCCTTTTGACAACAGACGAAGAGTGTGAGCTGCATCATTTTGCAACTGGGAAAGGTCTGCGGGTCGGGTTGAATATGTTACCGACCTTAAGGGAACAGATGCTGGCTTTACTCCGAGAGAATCTTGATTTGTTCGCATGGTGTTCCGGGGACGTTACGGGAGTACCCGAGTCATTTGCGATTCATAAGTTGACCATAAATAGGAATGTTAGACCGATAATTCAGAAGCGTCGGGCTTTCTCTCCCGAAAAAGCAGAGGTAATTCTGCGGGAAGTCGAAAGAATGACCGGCGTCGGACATATCGTAGAAGCGCGATACCCTTTGTGGATATCTAACCCCGTTCTTGTCAAAAAGAAAAGCGGGAAATGGAGGATGTGTGTAGATTTTACCGATCTCAATCGGGCGTGCCCGAAGGACCCTTTCCCAATGCCACGGATCGATCAACTGGTGGATTCGACATCGGGTAACAAACTACTATCTTTTATGAACGCCTATGCCGGTTATAATCAAATTAAGCTGCACCCCGCGGATCAGGAGAATACCACATTTATCACGGGTCGAGGGCTATATTGCTACAAAGTAATGCCCTTCGGACTAAAGAACGCGGGCGCGACATACCAAAGACTGGTTAACCGAACGTTTGAAGACCAGATCGGGAGAAACATGGAGGTTTACATCGATGACATGTTGGTCAAAAGTGGGACCGATGTGGATCACCTTACCGACCTCAGGGAGGCTTTTGATAACTTACGAAGGGTAAACCTTAAGCTAAACCCGGAGAAGTGTTCTTTTGGTGTTCGGTCAGGGAAATTTTTGGGGTTCCTTGTCAGTGAGAAGGGCATCGAAGCCGACCCTGTCCAACTCCGAGCCCTAGCCGACATGACTCCTCCTCGGAGTGTAAAAGAAGTTCAGATACTGACTGGGCGATTAGCCGCGTTGAATCGTTTCATCTCTCGATCGTTTGACAAATGTGCTCCGTTTTTTCAGGTCCTTCGACAGGTAAAAAATTTCGTTTGGACTGATGAGTGCGACAAGGCATTTTTGGGGATCAAAGAGTATCTATCGTCCCCGAACCGTCTGACCAAGCCCATTGCGCACGAAACTCTGTTCCTCTACGTTGCAGTTACGGATTACGCGGTCAGTGCAGCTCTGGTCAGCGAATCAGGGCCAGCTCCGACAGCCGTATACTATGTAAGCAAAAGTCTGCTTGACGCCGAAACTCGATACTTAAAGCTCGAAAAAATGGCGTTGGCTCTGGTAACGGCTGCGAGGAAGATGCGCCCGTACTTCCAAGCGCACCACATTGTCGTCCGCACGTCATTTCCACTAAAATATGTTTTTCAACGACCAGATATGTCCGGGAGAATAGCCAAGTGGTCGGTAGAGCTGGGGGATTTCGACATTGAATTCGAGCCCCGAACCGCGATCAAGGGTCAGGCCTTGGCCGATTTTTTTGTCGAATTTCACTCCGACCGACCCGAACAAGAAACACCCTCACAAGAAGCCGCGGAGGGCGAATGGACTATCCGCACCGATGGAGGAGCCAACGTTAGCGGTTGTGGCGCGGGAGTTCAAATCGTTACTCCTTCGGGTTTGAGCATGTTCCAGGCCATCCGATTTGGCTTTCACACGTCAAACAATGAAGCAGAATATGAAGCGGCTTTGGCTGGGTTACGATTGGCGCAAGTCTGCGGGGCGAGGCAAGTGCGCCTTGTAAGCGACTCCCAACTTTTGATAAACCAAGCCTCGGGGAATGCGGAGGCTCGGAAAGAACACCTAGTGCAGTACTTAGCGGCCTTGAGAATTTTGGCTGCCTCTTTCGACAAAATCACGTACGAGCATGTCAACCGAAGCGAAAATATGACGGCAGACTCTTTGGCGGCAGTTTCTTGCTCGACCAGTTATCCTTGGGTAATAGAGCAAGAGAGTCCGTCCATTGTTAAACGGCATGAACTCGATAACCGACCCGAAATTGCGTGCCAGATCTCTCCAGTGGCGAATTCAGATTGGCGGCAGAATATCATCACGTTTTTGGCCGGAGGTCGGCTCCCCGACGATGCGGCCTCGGCTCGAAAATTGCGCAACAAGGCGCGGGGATACGTTCTTTTGGGGGATGTGCTGTACAAAAGATCCTTTAGCCGGCCTCTGCTTCGATGTTTAGGTTTCGATGAATCCCAAGTAATTTTGTCCGAGCTACACGACGGGGAGGGCGCGGCGCACTGCGGATACAAGGCTTTGGTTAGAAGAGTTTTTCTCGCAGGATTCTATTGGCCGACAATAACAACGGACGCAAAACTCATGGTGAAAACTTGTGATACGTGTCAAAGGTTCGGGAATGCGATCAACATACCCGCAACGCATCTGGAATCTATATCCGAAGGGTTACCCTTTGACCGATGGGGAATCGACCTCGTCGGGCCGTTACCCATGGCATCGGGAGGAAGGCAAACGATCGTCGTCGCGGTCGACTATTTTTCAAAATGGATCGAGGCTGAGCCCTTGTCAGCCACAAAAACCAAGGACATTATCAAATTTATCTGGGCGAACATTTGTTGTAGGTTCGGGGTGCCGCAGCGGTTAACCATGGACAACGGACCACAGTTTGATAGCGCGGAAATGAAAGCGTTCTGCACCACGCATAATATCCGACAGTGTTTCTCTGCTCCTTTTCACCCGCAAGCGAACGGCCAGGTCGAAGTCACGAATCGAACCGTTCTGGATGGCCTCAGGAAGAATCTCGAGGGAAAGGCTGGCAAGTGGCCCGACTACTTACAGGAAGTGTTATGGGCTTACCGAACGACACCCCGCACGGCAACCCAGGAATCGCCCTTTGCCTTGGTGTATGGCATGGACGCGGTCACCCCCGCGGAATCCATTTTTCCCTCTTTCAGGGTCGGCACTTATCAGCCGGAGACGAATGATGATACCCGACGGCTAGAGCTCGACCTCATTAACGAAAAGCGCCACCGCGCCCATTTAAACTCTTTACACTACCAGACTTTAATGAGAAGTCGGTATGCCACCAAGGTCCGTCGTCGGGAGTTTAAGGTCGGAGATAAGGTTCTGCGACGGGTTTTTCTACACACCAAAGACAAGAGCCTCGGGAAGCTCGCACCAAACTGGGAGGGACCTTATGAAATAGTAGAAAGAGTCAGGAGCGGGACGTACCGCCTACAGAACCGGCGCGGGCAACTCCTCAGGCTACCGTGGAATATTGAGCATTTGAAGTTATATCTTGAATAGTGTGTAATTTTTTGTGAATTTCGTATTCTTTTATGTTTTTAGTCAAATTTGTAATGATCGGGGGTGCACTCTTTCCTACCTTGGTGGCACAAGGAGGTTTTAACGAGGCATCAATCAAAACCCGAACCACATTATTGATTATAAAAATTCTTTGCCTTTTAAAAATCAATTCATTATGGCGATGGACAGCTGACGAGCTGGGCACCATCGTTTCTATTTGAAGTCGATTTCCAGAACTTTCAAAGAGTTTTTCGGTTTTACCGATCTACATTTTGGCTTTCCAGACCCTCTGGATTGACCTTCGATGATAAATCGATCTACAGAACTTTCAAAGAGTTTTTCGGTTTTACCGATCTACATTTTGGCTTTCCAGACCCTCTGGATTGACCTTCGATGATAAATCGATCTACAGAACTTTCAAAGAGTTTTTCGGTTTTACCGATCTACATTTTGGCTTTCCAGACCCTCTGGATTGACCTTCGATGATAAATCGATCTACAGAACTTTCAAAGAGTTTTTCGGTTTTACCGATCTACATTTTGGCTTTCCAGACCCTCTGGATTGACCTTCGATGATAAATCGATCTACAGAACTTTCAAAGAGTTTTTCGGTTTTACCGATCTACATTTTGGCTTTCCAGACCCTCTGGATTGACCTTCGATGTATATCGATCTACAGAACTTTCGAAGAGTTTTCCCGATTTTATCGATCCCCACTTTGTTTCTCCAGACCTGCAGCACCTTGAAAGGGCCTTACGGTCTTGCCAACCCCCATTTGTTGGTTGTCACAATTCCCGGGCCCCCAAAATAAAATAAGTACAGTACAAAATTTCCATACAACACTGTACTTAGCAAAATAAACCATCATCCATACAGGGGGCCCCGTGGCCCCCAAAATAAAATAAGTACAGTACAAAACCTGGGGGGCCGCAGCCCCCGAAGGTTTACAACACATTTTCAGAACCAAAAAAGAACTGAATCACTGGTCCGCGTCTTCACTTTCATCCTCGTTTTCTTCTTCATCGTCCACCTCATCGGACTCCTCCACTACAATTCCCTCGGGACGGTCCTTTTCCGGCACGTCAAGCCATAGCGAACCAAGGTGAAGGTCCGGGTACCGGTTGTGGAGTGACAGAACATATGCGGCCTTGGCGGCTGCGGCATCTTGGTCCGACCACAGTCTGCATCGATCGAGGAAGGCTTTGTTCGAGGACTTCAACTTTTGAACCTCCGACGCTAGGGCTGAGGCGCGGTCTTCCGCGGCTTTCCTCGCCGTCTCCGCGGTAACCACCGCACCCTCTGCAGTTCGAGCGGTATTCTGCGCCGACTCCATCGCCTGCTTTGCTGTTTCCGCGGCCGCCTTAGCTTCGGTGGCTAGCCTCTCAGCCTCAGCAATCCGACCTTCCGCCACCACCAGGGCATCTTTGGCGGTCTTCGCCTGCGCGGTGAGACGGGAAATTTTTGCCTCTGCCTCGGATAACTTCTTGCCAAGCCCCCTCGCCCGGCGCTCTTTCAAAGCAACCGGTACCAGCAAGCTGTACAGCGACAGCGCCAGCCCATCCGTGCTTCGAAGCGGGAAAGGGTGCGGGCTGCCCATCGTCGTCAGCACCGGGAATTTGGGGCCGCTCGACGACGAAGCATCAGGGCCAGCAGCCTCGGGAGGCTCAGTGTCATCCGGGATAGAGACAACATCGACCGTAGCCAGATCCCCACCTTCAACGTGGTGCAAGAGGGCGGGGCCTGAAGCAATCGCCTCTGCACTGACTGCCACCCGATCCTTTGCCACAGCCTTGGCCTTTTTTAGCTTGGACCCTCCCATCTCCGCACGGTTCTTTCTCTTCGGCGCTACGGCCGGGTTCTGACTCACCTCCGCTGGATCTGCCGCCGGCGCGGCCGCCCTGTTCGGATCACTCTCAGCTTCGGGTCCGACTTCAGGTTCCTTTCCGTCCTCCTCTGACTTGGGACGCTTGCTGGGCGCCTTATTACGCTTGGGCAAGTACAATATGTACCCAGGGCGGCCGGTTCGGATAAACATCTCGTCGAGGCTTGGGGGTTCCCGCAGCTGTTCAATAGTTAGCGCCTCGGATGAGCACCGCCAGAGGTTGCTCATGAACAGATTCTTGTCCATAAAAGTGCGATGCATACCCCGACCCCAATTCCTGCGGGCATAGTTTTTCAGCACCTCAAAGGTGTCCTCCGCGGCTTTCCCATGGTCCTTCTTTACCCCCTGCAGCCAGTCCTTCGACACTGCGCAACGGATCAGAACGTTTAAAAAAAAAAAAAAAAAAAAAATTGGGTGAGGGAAGAGGCAGTACCATCATGGACCCAGGTCCGCAGAATCTGCCTCGGATTCTCCTTCGTGTATGGAAGCCCGTTCTCCCAGCACCCGCTCAAAAATACGAACCGATGCTTCCACCCCTTGTCCCCCTCTAAAAAGTCGTTGACAATTTTCCATTTATTGCCAAGAGAGGAATAGAAGAATGGTGACTTCGGGGATTTCGACAGACCCGACATGGCGATATACTCCTCCATCGGCATAGCTCGACCAGAGAGGCGGGAAGCCATGATGCAGGACATCAGGGTGTACCACGCATTGGGCGTCAACTGCGATGGGCAGATTTGAAGAGTGCGGAAGTAGAGCGCAATCTCGGGGTCCAGGGGAAAGCGCAGACCCCAGTTGAACAATTCAGTGAACACCACGATCTCTCTGGGTCTGACGTGAACGGGTGTCTCCCCCGGGGTCGGGAATCGAACGGTGACGCACTCAGGGATTCCCCAGCGGATTAGCATCTCATCGTGATCGGACTCAGGGAAGTAGAGGTACTTCCCCTCGAAGAGAGAAACCACGTCTCTGGTCAAAAGCCAGTCGAAGTACTTGGTCGAAATAGCAGCTTTGACCGCCTCGGGCCAGGGATCATCCTGGTTATTAGCCGCGTGACACGCTGCGGCAACACACTCCCCCACGGGAGCAATATCGATTTCGGGCTCTCCAGCTTCGAGGGTCGGAACTGGGTCAGAGCAGCGATCAGCAGCAGCGTTTGTGTCAGACGGCCGGACCTGGGAAGAAGAAGCATCGGGAACACCGCGGGCCATGGCCTTATGAGCCTCCTCCATCTGCTTGGGTGTTAGCTGCATTTTGGGCAGACCTAAAAAAGTGACCGCAGTATTAGTACCGGTCCGAAACCCTCTGATCGAGGGTGTAAGTTGAACCATTTCGGGACTATTACCTCCTTCCGAGTACTTGAGTAGGTCGTCTTCTCCCATAGTCAAAAAAGTGGATTTACGAGCGCATCGGGGTACGGGCAAGTTTGTGGAAAATTGGGTCGGATTTCCCGGACGAACTACTGGGGAATGAGAAGAGCTGTCGCTAGAGGAAAGGACGATTGGCTCTGGTGATTGACCAGCTTCGGGAGTCGTAGAAGCGGGAAGGTCAGAAACAAGGAAAACTTCTGCGGGAACCGGGGTGGCGAGAACAGGGTCGTGAGGAAGTGGAGCGGGAACAAAAGGTTTGGAGTTGGACCCCCAGATCAGACCAGCGCGTCGGTATTCCTCTGCCCTATCACCAATACTAGACCACTGTTCGAAGCTCCACTCAGATCCTTTTTTCTTGGTTGGTTTTTTCTGTGAGCGTCCGGGTTTCATACAACAAGAACCAGAACAAGGACGGGTCGGGCGAGCTCTCTCTCTCTAAGAAGTGTGCGGACAGCGTTTTCTCTCTCTAAAAAGCCTCTGAGAGACACTAAGGGCTTTGGGGTATTTATAGGGAGGTTTGACAGATCGGGGGATACCAATCGACGGAAAACACAGCGGGAAGACGAAGAGTCTCTCTAGGGGTTTTAGCATGGCAGGAGGATGGCCTATTAGCTCATGACACGTGTCGACCCGGCTCTGACGGAACCTGACGTAAGCACTCGCCACAACGCAGCAAAGAAGTGGGCCGTCGCAGCCAGGCTCAGACAAAAGGACCGGGCCCATCAAGAGAAGCTTAGGATTAGAAGCCCACAAAACAAGAAGACGAGGCGCGGGAGGATGTCAGAAGAAGTAACCCCGAGCATCGGGAAGTAGAAGCCGACAGGATCTGAATTCTGAGATGAGGTCGGACGATCGGCGATAGCTTTGTCATAAGTCTCCGCTCCTGAAAGTTCCCGAAGACTGGGGGGCTACTGATGAGGGCGGAATTCGCCGATCCAAGCGATAGGGGTAAAAATGCAGTAAATAATAGATGATGGGATTAATCGGGTATTTAAAGTCCTTCGAGGACCAATTTACAACAATGTAATAGTAAGAAGGGCTTCATTGATATGCAATGAACGGCCCACTAATAGGTTAAATGGGTCCACCTTATTTTACTATAAAAGGGTGACCCACTTGCCCAAAAAAGGGGTATTGAATATTACTTTCTCAGATTCTACTTTATCTCTCTACACTTTCTCTCTCTAGTCATATCAGGTCCAAGATCCCAAATATATTCTTTTGACAATTATTCACTCATCAGCATTAATGTGTCTTAAATATAGTTTTCTTTTTAACATAAACTTGACATTGTTTAGTGTGTATCATTCTATAAAACCTAACTTCATCATTACTTTATTATTTTCATTTCTTCATTTTGTTTTCAAGTCAGTCTTTTAGTTCTTTCGATTTAGATCAACTCTCAACTCTTCGGATTTTGAAATCATTTTTATCGGATATTCATTTTTACGAATATCATTGAAATATTGTTTGAGTCATGGCTAATTAATAGCAGTCAACCAAGCAATATCAAAAAAAATCTAAATTATAATAAATGGGGTAAGTTGTTAAATTTTTTTGTTGATTTTTTCTTTTAGTTTGAAAATTTATATTAGGCATATTGTAGGTATTGTTTGACATATCTTTATTAAAAAATAACTACCAAAAATTGGATCTCACTCTGTATTTCCATCGATGCAAAGGTATTATACTGATATTATACTGAGGTTTATTGTTAAGGTACGATTATTTTTCCATAATTTTTTTATTTCCTCCTTCAAAAATTTAAGAAAGAAATTAAAAACATGCTTCTACAATATTACCTTTAACTTAATTTTAAATTTATGTTTTAATGTAATTAACTTAGATAATTTTATTTTCTCCCTAACTCTATTGAAATCTGCATTGAGATACACAACTTTACGTCCATTGTTTTTTAAAAAATTAACATTTAAAACTGTAAATTTGAAGAAATCAAATCAATAAAAAAACACAAATTGTGTATATATATATATATGAAGAAATCAAATATTTTTTTTTCTTTACTTCACATATCTAAATTTGTCGATTCCTAAAAAGATTATATTTTAAGAAAACAACCTTAGATTTTGTTTATATGGAAGGAAAAAAATAATAATAGAGGAAATAACTTTTCCTTTTTTTTATTAGTTTTAGTTTGTATTGTTTAGTTTGATTGTAGTTTGATATAATATAAGAAAATGGATGGATGTCCATAGATTTGGACTTGATTCATGTCTTATGCAATAAATTAGGAGTAAATGTTTCATTAAAATTCAAAAAAATAGAAAATACTAAATATATCAAATAAAAAGTAGAAAGTACTAAATATATTTTAAAAATATTCACTATATAAATCAAAACAAATTATTAAAATTTTGATAATAAATCTGATAATAAAACATGTATTATTCTACTGGTTATTTTCCAAGACGGATATTAATTTACTCTGAAAATAAGCTTATTTTTACTTTTTCGTGTGGATCAAACATAATGCTAGAATAACCTAATTGTAATTTGGACACATGTACTCTCCTAGTCTCAAATAATTAAATTTACATTGTGGTTTCATTTGATTTTATGAATTTTGGAGTAGATTTGAATTTTTTTAACATGTTTACCATTTGTGCTTTTACCTGATTTTCATTGTATATCCTCATAAGATTTGTTGTGAGTTTAATAAGCTCAATACAATTTATAAGATTTGATTTTAAGTTTAATAAGCCAAATATGATTTAAAAAATCTAGGACAAGCAGCTAGAGAATGAAATATTGAAGTGGAATTTGTGGGAAAGAAGTGTATTATAGCTTTGTTAAGAGTTGTCTTAGTAACATTCCTTAGGTGGTCTATTTTCGATATGATTATTTTTGGTGACTCGTCTATTTTTGATATGATTATTTTATGACTAAAGTGTGTATTGTGTGTCTAGTTATCATCTTTTGTTATTTCCTTGGTTTGGTTGTTTGTTAGTGATAAAATAACTCAACATATGGTGTGCTGACCATTTGAAGAATTCAAAGCATTTTATGTGGAAATATGTTGCTGAAAAAGACCAAGTCGATACTTATTGAATTATGGAATTTGATGTCTCTAAGGTAATTGTGATAAAACAGTTCACCATCTAGTTGTTGATATAATTCTGTATTTTAAATAATTTATGTTTTTTATAGAGACATGAAGAGAAAATCTAACTACGTAGATTCATTAGTTACTTGATCAACTCTAGTTATGTGTTGTTCATTTATAGTTGGAAAAGAGCTATCAATTGTTAAAAACTGAAGCTGCATCATCTGGGGAAGGATGTAATGCAATGCTTTACGGACCATCGAATGATATCCACACCGAATTCGAACTTAAAAATATATGTAACTTTGAAAATAGTATTGTTCACCTGCTTAATTCCAATGATGTTATGCCTTTCCAGTGTAATATGAATCAGTATCAGATATGTCATTCAGGGGTTTCTGAAGTTACAAATACAAGTTAAACTTAAAATTAAAAGAGTGTAGCATATTCTCTGCCAAGTGACATGAATCATGGTACTATTTATGGAATTTAAGTGCTTTGATTATTAAACATGCATGTTTTTAGCTTTATGAATTTATAAGGAGGCTTATTTAATTGTCTCTCTTAAGTGCTAAGTGTTTTTATATTTAGTAGAAAACAACCCTTGCCAAAAAAACTATCTTTTACATAAGCATTGCACGTCAGGGTAGTAGAGTGGTTATTACGTGAAGCTTATATTTTGTTTGGTTGTTATGTCATCAATAGTGAACAAAATGGTGTATTGTGTAGTTGCAAAGAAGTTTGGTTATTGAAAATTTTACAAATGTTCACCAGGCTTGGAGTATATCAGGAAGATCGAGCTGAGAGATCTGATTGGCATAAACTCGGCTAAATCTAGGATTCTAGGCAACCTGGAATATGAGTTTATTATCTGGAATATGAGTTTATTATCGTAATATTGTCGCTGATTGTTTTATGGTTGAAACCAAGTAAAGTATATTAGGCTTCGTTCTCTATAATATAACATATTGACTCAAACTAAAATTATGGAGAATATACCAAGTAATAAGTAGGTAGCTATGATTTTATGTATTTCATTCATGCATTTCTTTGATCTTTAGAGTGGATTCGATACCTCTAAATCTATGTTTTCATAATCCGTCTGTCACTAAAATTTTAAATTTGATAAGTGATGACATGCATTGTATAAACATAATATTAATATCTCCCGTATACAATATTGATTATTGAAGGTCATTATTGGTGTTATATGTGGATCAAAATTATATTTTTTTTGACATATTACCGATGACTTAGTATCTGTATGGGTGAATTAACTTAACAAGTAGGTATTAAAAAAATAGTTTTGCAAAAGTAATAAAATACATCGATTATAATTTTGTAATTAGGATTCTCCGACGTTTATTGAACCTTAAAAAACAATTTTTATACACAAATAATAATATGGTGATTATAGTACTGAATTGAAATTCAATTCTTAAAACACTGATTTGGGATACCAGAGAAACAAAAGTATGGAGGAAAAAATATATGTCAATGTTTGGGAGACTAACACAATCGATGTTGAATTGATTTTTTTTTATTTGCTTCTAATATTTTGTAGTTATGTTAGTTATCTTTTTTTTATCTTTTGTATTTTGTAAAATAATTATTTTTTTTATAAGGTTAAGTACCATTTAAGATCCAAAACTTTAACTATTATCTGTATAAGACCCATATTTTTATGGTTCTCTCATAAAGACATGTTTTAGTCAAATATTTACCATTTAAGACACACTAATTCCCAAAATACCCTTCCTCATTTATATTAACGTTTTTAGACTCATACTTCACATTTTCTCCTATTTTTTCCTCTCTTTACAGGAATAGAATAGTACCTAACTGTTAGGTGATTCTTCATTTTTTACTCAATTTTCTTGTTTTTCTTTTTTTCGTATGTTTTTGTTGTATTTTTAGTTGATTTGAAAGTTTGATTTTGAAAATCTGCTTTAGGAAATATCGATTTGTGTGTGGTAAGTCGAATTTTGATTTCAGAATACTAAGGGTACTCGAGATCTGTTTTTGTTTCTGATTTTTGGTATTCACATGGTTTTTACGTTGCTAATGTAGTTTATTTGTTGTATTTCAGTTAGTTTTTTGTCGATTTTAGTCTGGTTTTGAATTTCATGGAATTTATGGGTCGAGTAAAACGGTTCAGGGTTAACACGAAAGAGATGCAAAATGTTTGCGTCTATACAAATTGATAGTTGCGAAACATGTAATTCTTGTGGAATGGTAGATGCAAAACACGATTATTGATAGATGCGAAACATTATCTGTTCTTTAAAAAAATCAAAACATATCATGAGTAGTACTAGTTTTGTTCGTATTTAAAAAAAAAGTATTTTCGGATTTGTTTTCCGAGTTACGGTTTAAAAGATACAAACTTTTTTTAAAAAAATTGTAGGGTAAACGAAGAAGATTTGAAACCTTCTTTGTTTTGATAAATGCGAACTCTTCTTTATTTTGCTAGATACGAAACCTTCTTTGTTTTGATAGATACAAAACCTTTTTTATTTTGCTAGATGCGAAACCTTCTTTATTTTGCTAAATGAAAAACATTTTTTGTTTTGGTAGATGCGGAACCTTCTTTGTTTTGTTATATGAAAAATCTCTTTGTTTTGGTACATGTTATATGAAAAACCTCTTTTTTTTGCTAGATGCGAAACGTTTTCTGTTTTGCTAGATGTGAAACCTGATTTGTTTTGCTAGATGAGAAATCTTCTTTGTTTTGCTATATGCGAAACAATATAGTCATAAACGTGTGTAATATATATATATATATTTTAAAAAAAATTCAAAACATATCATGAGTGGTACTAATTTTGTTGGTCTTAAAAAACAAAACCAATGGTCTTTTATGTTTTTTTTCGAGTTACATTTTAAAAAATACAGACCTTTAAAATTAAAGATTAAATAAGCAAACAAAGTTGTTTACTCGATTTTATGGGGTATTTAAGGTATTAAATCTCTTAAAGTTCCTAGGCGTTTTATTCTTGGATGAGTCTTGGATCTCAAATTTCTATTTTTATAGGGCAAAGCTATATTGTGACACCTTTTGGTTATAATGGGACCCTAAAATCACATTTGTTTTTCTGTTTATGTGAAATGACCAATATGCCTTTCATATATAAAACCAAATTTTTAACAAAAACAACTTTTTCTTTTTCTTCTCCTTATAGCTTTCTTGCATCAGAGGAGGAAGAGCCTTTGACAGACTATCTCGAAACCCAAACTGAGATATATTTCGAAAATTTTCTACTTTCAGTGCAATTCTCGAACTCATTACGCCATAAAAGTGATGAACAGTGCACCTAGAATTCAAAAATTTGTATGTTTTTAAGCTCTAATCGCGAACAAGGAGTTCTTGGACAGTCACTTCGTGATTTTGCCATAATCAGGAATACTTTTTTCGCTATATACAGCGAATTGGTAGTTTGATAAAATTAAGTATATTGAAATTAATTATATTTTGATATAATTATTACATAGGAACCTAGCTGATAGAGGGAGGAGAGTAAAATTAAAAAAATCATAAAAGACTAAATATATGTCTATCATTTTCATTAGAATTAAATATATTTGTTATTTTTATTAAATGATGAATATATCACTACCACTTTTATTAAAGAGTGACTATATTTTCTTATTATATTGTATATTTGTTATATGATATTTATTTTCATAATTCAAACAAATATACTGCATATATTATGCAATATTTATTTTTTAATTTTTTTTCTATTTTAAAATAGTGAAATGTAATACATATTTATATTTATTATGCGATATTTATTTTTTAAATCCTTTTTTTAGTTTAAGCTAGTCAAAATATATAATGCATATTTAAATATATTACATATTAATTATACCATATTAATTTTCTAAATCTTTTTATTATAGTTTAAGCTAGTCAAAAATATATACTGGATAATATTTATTTTTTGAATTTTTAATTATAGTTTAAAATAGTCAAAGAAATATATTACATATTAATTATGAAATATTTATTTTCTAAATATTTTTATTATAGTTTAAGCTAGTCAAAATATATATTGCATATTTATTATATGTAATATTTATTTTCTAAATCTTTTAATTCTAGTTTGAGAGAGTCAAACAAAAACAAATATATATTATTATTATGCGATATTTGTTTTTTAAGTTTTTTTATTCTACTTTAAGAGGGCCAAACAATTATATTTATTTCTAAGTTTTTTTATTCTACTCTAAAAAGCCAAACACCATATTTAAGCTAGTAAAAATTGTAAAAAAATATATTGCATACTTATTATTGTAATATTTATTTTATAAAACTTTTCATTCTAATTTAAAATAGCCAAAGAATATATCAGATTTATTGAAGTAATAAAGACAAAAATAGGTAAAAATAAAAACAATGTCTTGAATGTATACTTCATTTGTAAAAGCCAACGACCTCTGAAAATAAAATAAAAAATAAAGCATCCGTTTAATTTAGTAATTAATAGATTATCACAAATTATACATTTAATTAAAAAATAATTAATGGTTGAATAAATGTAAATTTGTAACACAATAGAAATCACGCACACTATAGGTCCAATTTGGGTTTAAATCGCAAACATTGTGACCATTTTTTGGCAAATCCACACAAAAACTCCAAACTTGCAAAGCCACGAACCCTAATCATTCAAAACTAAACCATAGCCACTAAAAAAACATACCAAAACGGCGACTTAACTAACATATGATGATATGAATATTCAAGTTTTTTTATAAACATTAAAACTCTAAATATCACTAAAAATACCTAACTAAATTGCAAAATAATTACACCTAATAAAGGGGATTCCCCGAGTAAATACGAGAACGGACGGGAACGACAGACGGCGAGCTTGGGCTAAGATAATAAAGGAACAAGGAAACAGAGGACGAGTTCGACGATGTTGTCGACCTCAAAGAGAAGCGTAGAACAAGCTTGATAATAATCTGAACAACGAGTTGATCAGTCAAACTGAGGAGGCGATGAACAGACAAGGGACGAGCTCGGGTATAAACTAATCGACCTTAAAGCTAAGTGAAGAACGAGCTCGAAGATAGTTGATCGACCACGTGGTCGGGCGAGCTCGAACGCACAACCAGCACAGACCTTATCGCGCTCAAGGAGTAGGCCAGCTCGGATTAACACGTAGAGCAAATAAAACGTTTTTTTATTCGTTGTGTAATAAGCGTTATAAGTTTTAAGTTAAAACTGTTTGAAGTAGTTGTTCCGAGATTAAATGAGGAGTAATGTTAGTGTAGCATTAAGTATAAAACGAATGTAACTGCCCACTAACTCACGACACTATAAGTGGGAAGAATCTATTGATGAATAAGATAACCCTTTTTTGACTCGTCTCTTTTGTGACTAAAAGCTTAAGATTTTACTTTGGTAGAACTTATTATTCCCGTAACAACACCAATAAGTATAGAATTCGTACCTTAACGTATTTGCAAGGTTTTGAACAATATATCGTCCATGGACTATCACATTTGGTGACAGATTGTCCATTAACTTCCAAAAGTCTATTTGTAGTTCCTGGACTATCAGCTTTGCATAAAGTTAGTCCACTAGATCTTTTGATTCATGTGGTCGTGCCATATGTCAACATAGTCAGCATAATTTTGTATCACTGGTCCATTGAATTTAGATCAAAACCAAAATGTAGTCTACAACCACTGACCTAAAGTTAAGGGACAAGTGGTGATACAAAATTTTTGTGACTATGGTGACAGGTGGCAGGTTCACATGAATCAAAGGATCTGGTGGACTAACTTTATCAAAAGCTGATGGTACAGGGACTATCAACGGACTTTTGAAAGGCAATGAACTATCTGTCACCAAATGTGATAGTCGATGGCCGATATACTGTTCAAAGTCGTGTTTGCAAGTTTAGATTTGAGAAATCTTGTGTTTTTGGTTCGACGATCTTGAGAGATTTTAGGTTAGAAAAAAAAGAGATTTGACTGAAACAGATCTTCTATATCAAAGAAATTTTAGTAAATTTCGGAATCTCACTATAGCTAAAAAAAGGTTTCATTATAATCGGGTCTCATTGTAGCCAAAATAAATTCTAATATAACCTTTCCTTTATGTTTATATATACCCATCATTTTGATATATTTTTTAAAATGTATAAGTTTTTAATAGGGAAATTGCACTTAAAGTACCCACTCAACTATTCAATTGTCACTTACCACCCAAGGTTTGATCAACTGTTACTTAATACCCATCTCAACTACCTTATTGTTACTTACAACCTAATTTTATTTTAATACCCTAACTACCCTTAACCCACTATATAAACCACTTTTTCTGTTTTCTTTCTATTTTTTCTAGCTTTTTGAAGATTTGAATTTGTTAGCCGCTCTAACCACCTAACCCTACCAACCACCACGAGCTGCGTTGAAATCACATTTTTCGGTGATCGGAAGCTGCTAAAGGTTTGTTTCTTTATGTAATTTGTTGTGTTAGACCTGTCTAACCTCTGTTTTATACGTATAGGAGTTGATCGTCTCTTTTTGGAATCTTATAGCTTACAAGTAATCGTGTTGCGAGCTTTTTAGGTAATTACCTACCGATTTCGAAGTTTTTTATTCGTTTTCTCTGTTGGAATAGGTTCTAGTCTACTGTTTTTAGATGCCATTGCCTGATTTCGAGATTTTCTCTGTTTTTTTTGTTATAGTGATCTGTTTAGTTAATATTGTTCGCTATATAGTTACGTCCTTGTTTTCTGATGTTATATTCTAATTTCGTAGTGCTTTAGTTTGTGGGTAATGTGTAGATTATGAGTTTTTAGGCCAGTTAGAGTATTGTATTTCGAAACAAATATCAGGACCGGTGTTACATAGAAATATCAGGACAGGCTGTGAATAGATATATGTAGATATACACAAATATCAGGACAGGCTGCGAATTACTCGATGTATGTACACATTTCGCATGTTATGATGCGAATTGTTTGATGGTGCAGTAAATAATCTGCACAGTTTTGTGACTAATGACAAATATCAGGACTTTGTTACCTACAAATATCAGGACAGGATGCGAATAGATAGTTGTAAGTATACACAATTTGCACCTTAGGATGCGAATTGTTTGATGCAGTAGTAAATATTTTGCACCTAGTTTTTGAGACTAATAACAAATAACTTGTATTGTCCAGGTTAAGAGATGTCTAAATCACGAGTTTGTATTTTTAAATATGGTCACCAAACTGCAATTTTGCCTTTCACGGAGTTTGAAAGCTTTGAAAGTATCCAAGCTTATGTAGAGAACACATGGGAGGAGCTTGCCACAGGTGAGTACCTAATTACTTACTCCTGCAAGGATCACAATAATAGTTTCTTTAATAACCAGAGTGATTTTGTTGGGTTGGTGTTATATCTTGATTTGGAGCGTTTAAAACGGGTTAGTTTTCTCATAGAACAACACGTCTTCGATAAGGGTTCTGGTAATAAAAGTTCCGTTGATAAGAGCTTTGGTGGTAAGGATTCTGGTGGTAAGCGTAAAGAGCGTAGCTTGGTTTTGGTAGAACCATCTCTTGATCAAATAGTTAGCGGGGAGAGTAGTAACGGTTTAGTTAATTCTGATCAGAGGAAAAAACAACTTGCTACTGCTGGTTGGGCTGATGCTATTACAGGGGTGGGTCAAGCTTTTGAAGAAGGTGCTGCCGGTCTGAGGTTATCCTTGTGCAAGTTTGCGTTAGAGCATGGTTTTTCTTTCAAATACCTGCACAACATAACAAATAATATCACTGCTTATTGTGAAAATAAGCTCACAAGCGGGTGCAAATGGAGGGTTTATGCATCTATTGACTCAAGCACCGGCCTTATGACGATAAAGAAGCATTTCCCGTACCATACTTGCAGTCCTGTTTTCTCCCAGAAGCATAAGCATAAGCGGCACAGGCATTTGACATCAGATTTGATTGCAGAGGAAATTCAGGATTCTCTCCGGACCTGCCATTCGTTGACAGCCAAAACCATACAATCGACTGTCAAACAAGATTACGGTCTTGATATCTCTTATCGTTTGTCATGGAATGCTTTAGAGAAGGCTAGGAGGGGAGTTTTTGGATATAGTTCAAGTTCTTTTAGTTTACTAAGCGGATACTTCAAACGCTTGAAGAGACGGGATATTACTTCATACTGCTAGTTGGAGTTGTCAGCTGGAAACCGATTCAAGCGCTGTTTTGTAGCATTCGGTTCGTCCCTTAGTGGTTTTCATTCATGCCATCCAATGTTGTTTGTCGATGGAACCCACTTATATGGCAAGTACAAGGGTACATTGCTCACTGTTGTAGCAAAGGATGGAAACAACGGTTAGTTACATTTATATAGTTAATGAACGATGTTGTTGTGTGAAAATGCTGATGTAATTCGCAGCAGGTGATGCGAATTAAGCAGGGTTGTGATCCTCACATTTCGCAGTTGAGGCTGCGAATTAGGTATTATGCTGAATAAACTGTACTTACATCGCAGCTTGAGTTAGGTATTATTTAAAGTTTCCACAAGCTGTGAATTCACATAACAAGTTGCGAACTGTTTGCATGATCAATTAAAATGTCACACATATTTCGCATGACAAGCTGCGAATTGTTACAGGACATCATGCGAATTGTTTACAATTTTTAAACGTTTGCATACTGTTGTAGTGTTTAATTGATCTGCCTTTTTCCAAGACTATTCCCTGTTGCTGTTGTTGTAGTTAGCATTGAAGATTGGGACAATTGGATGTAGTTTTTGGGGTGTTTGAAACCACATTTGCTGGATCGCCAGATCACATTTATTTCAGACCGTCATTCTGGTATTGTTAATGCTGTTTCTGTCTTGTATCCAAACTGCTATCATGCGTACTGTTATTTCCATCTCATGCAGAATTTGAGAGCCAAACTGGAACATACTAACAGGGAGTATAAAAAAAAGATGTTGAGTTTCTTCCACCGTCTTGCTTATGCTCCCAGTCAAGAGTTTTTTAAAGAGATACTAATAGGTTTTTTATGTGAAGGTGGTGAGAGAATGAGTGATTTTCTTGCAAATTTACCCCCTGAAAAGTATGCCCAGGCTTACGTAAAAGGGAAGCGATACGGCTCTATGGCTTCTACCGCAGCTGAATCGTTTAACAATCAGATCAAAAAATATTGCGGCTTACCAATTGTTGAGTTTATTGATTGGATTAGAGTCTTACTTATGACTCAGGTTTCACGGAGATACGAAGAAGGTCTCAGCTGGAGTACTAATTTGGTTCCCGAGTACGAGAAGAAGCTAAAGCATAATGTTGACATGTGCCGAAGTTGGGTAGTACGTAAGTCCTCTTCCGCCATGTTCGAAGTCTTTTTGACTCCTGTGGCTGTTGTTAATCTGTTGGATTTCAAATGTTCATGCGGATCATGGCAACAAGAGTGTTTTCCATGTGCTCATGCTCTAGCGGCATTACAATACACTGACCAAGATCCATTGACTGTAATAGAACCCTTCTTTACGGTTAAGAATTACAGGGAAAGTTACTCTTTCAGCATACCAGCTATAACTGATTTCGGCCAAGGGTCCAGCGCTAACGATCCTTCTTTTGTTGAAGTTCTGCCTCTGAACGTTAAGAGACGCTCCGGAAGGCCTAAGAAAAAGCGAATCCCTTCTAGAGGAGAAATCTCAACCAAGAAGTTAAGGTGTGGCCGATGTTCAAAATCAGGCCATAACCGGAGGACTTGTGATGTTCCAGTTTAAGGACATTTATTTTTTTAGCATAGTTATTGTTCTGTACAGCAAACCAGACATTTGTACATTCCTGTGTTTTTTGTATTTGCTACTATTGGAGTTGTGATCATTTCGCATCCTGTGCTGCGAATTATGTACAATACGCATACATATTTGTTACAAACATCTATCAGGATTACATGCGAATTATGTACAATTATGTGAAATTTTAACAGGGTGCGAATCATTGGTAAAATCATATCAAACATTTGTCTTATCTTACGTTTCGCATGATAGGCTGCGAATTAGGGCCAGAATTGTGATGCGAATGGAGTTCAGTTAGGAGTCCTCATATTTGTCATGTGATAAGCTGCGAATTGTCATTTAATAAAATACCAGGATATTCAGTAAGGTTGAAAAGGAGGATTACAAGTCGGATTACAAACATCTATCAGGATTACATGCGAATTATGTATAATTATGTGAAATTTTAACAGGGTGCGAATCATTGGTAAAATCATATCAAACATTTATCATATCGTACGTTTCGCATGATAGGCTGCGAATTAGGTCCAGAATTGTGATGCGAATGGAGTTCAGTTAGGAGTCCTGATATTTGTCATGTGATGAGCTGCGAATTGTTATTTAATAAAATACCAGGATATTCAGTAAGGTTGAAAATGAGTAATATAGCAGGTTAACATGCGAATGATGTACAAAATATATTTGGATTACAAAAAGGAGGATTACAAGTTGGATTACAAAAAGGAGGATTACAAAATATATCCAGAAACTAACAAATGTTTACACATATCACTACAAGCTGCTGTTGCTAGTAAGTTGCTAGTTAGTTGCATTTCAAAAAAACAAAAAACAAAAACCAACTCTAGCAGTTGGTAGATGATTCATCACCAACTGTTTCCTCTTTCTCTTTTTTGTGCTGATCATCTTTGTCTTTCTCCTCTTTGTCTTCGACTTTCTCTTTTTATTTCTCCTCTTTATCCTCAGCTTCAACATCAACGTCCATCATGCTTAAAAATTTTGTCCTCGATGGACCAGCTTCGTCTTCCTTCTTCCTTTTGTTGTTTTGAACCTCTGGCTGAGGTGCAGCAGGAAGCATTGGAACCTGTTCTGGCTGAGGTTCAGCAGCAATCTGTGGAACAACTTCCGATGGTTGAGAGTCAGCTGAGTAGTAGTCATCATATATGTCTAACCCAAAAACAGATACTGGGCTGTTTGGTGGTGTTGCTGGCATGATCAACTCATCACTCCAGTTAACGGTTAAGGATGACCAGGAGTCACCCAGAGAACCAAGTGAACCAGAGTTTGAGTATGAGGTGGTGGTTGTGGTGGTGGAAAAAGACATGACTTTTTGAATTCGAAGAGACGAGGGAAATGAGTTTGTTAAAAAATAGCTCTGGTTTAAAATGTAGAGTTTGTTTTAAAAATAGCCTCTGGTTTTCTAGTGTTATTTATAGGGAAATGAGGTGATCATTACATAGCCTCCATGTCCAATCAGCAATTAATGGGTTCTGGACATGATTAGATTTTTTTTTGCATGCTCAATGCAGAAAACGTTTACCAAGGCATACGCCATAGCCGGTTCGTATTCTTGAATGATGTTATTTAATATTTTATTTATGCACCAGGCTGCGAACAGGTTATAAGCTGGTATACCAGGATGCGAATTGTGTGTGTAGTGATAACCATCTCTCAGGTTAGGCTGCGAACTATTTGATATAATTTAGGCTGCGAAGTATTCATACAGGTTTGGCTGCGAACTGTTCATACATACCAGGATAATAATCAATCATTATATATCAGGTTATGATGCGAACTAAAAGATAATGAATATTCATTATATATCACAATTTGTTTATGTATGCACAAATTTTTTTTTACAACAGACATATGTATTTACAAGCAACTAATGTATTTAGAAGCAATACACGAATCAACCATATGTGACGGTGTCTATGTCATTTAAAAAGTAATAGAACATTTCTGCTCTTAAGGCAGTCACCATATCTGTATCGTATTTATTCTGGACTGATCCATGCTCAATAATATCCCTTGCATATTTGCAGACGAAGACACCACAGTCCACGGTGCCTTTTTTTGTTGTGGGAAGCCTCTTTCCACTTTCACCTTCCACCCTGTACTATATTTGGGTAGGAATCCTCTATCCAACAAATATTTGATCTATGTATAATAATTAGTGTTAGGAATATGCACAAAAACAAAAACAGTTGGTGACATACAATTCGCATCCTCAGGCTGCGAATTGTATTACAATAAATCATACACAATTCGCATCTTAGGTTGCGAATTGTATGACAGCCTTGATAGGCTGCGAATTGAGTTGTGAACAAGCTGCGAATTGTATCCAACATAGATAGGCTGCGAATTAAGTTATGGACAGGCTGCGAAAAAACATCTTGATTACTCACAATTCGCAGCATACCAGATCTCATTTCGCAACATGCATACTTAAAATGTGTTCGGATTTAAGTGTATAGTTTGGAATATTTACCAGTAGTGCAGGTGTTCTTGCGGTGTTGTCTATGGCATGAAGCTTAGGCAGAAGCGAGTTGTAGTTTAAAATTGTGCAGGCGTCAACGTCGATGACGAGCAACGTCCAGTGGTTTGTATTGTCCTTCGACTCGGTGCACACTGGAACCATGATGATGTTGGCATTTTTGCGCCCCTTCCTAAAAGCCATGTCCACCAGATTTTCCACTTGCCATCCTGCTTTCATTTGATGCTGCATCCAAGCAAGAGTATATTAAAGTGATAACATTTCTGAGAACTTTGGTCTATTTACGTGAGCTAAACTTACCGCAGTCATGCCCGAAATCAGTATGGCGTCGTGATGCTCTCCTTTAGCTTTAGTGCATGGAACTTTGTAGTCTGCATCTTCAAGCATCTTTCGAATCCAAGCATCGATAAGCTAACAAAGGAGTTGTAGATTTATGTTAAATATAGAATACATATTTGAAACATTGAAAATAAAGTTGGTTGACAATTGGATACCTTTACGTCCAGCTCCAGTTCTAAAGGTAGAGCCATGAGATCACTCGCTTGCACCCTGATTCCGTACGTAAACTTGGACTCCGGTAACTGCCATACCACTGGATCAGGGGTGTCGCTCTCGTAGGCTTTAACCAACTGTATTTTGTGGTATTGTGCCAGATCGATACGCTCAGTTACTTTGGTTTTCTTTGGCCAGTCGCTGTATTCTACTACTGGCGGTTCTCGCATTGTTATTACGAACTCTTCTTCCTCTGCCACTTGAGGCTGCGTTTGTGTCAGTAGTGCAAAAGTTGGCTCCTCTATCTCATTAACTGTCTCGAGCTTAGTATGAAACAAAAATCAAAAGTAGAGGGCGTCAGTGATTATAAGTGCAACGAGTCCAAACAGTTCGCAGCTTAGGCTGCGAAATGTAAGGTAGCAGTTAAATAAATTTATTATTATATATCAGGGTAGGGTGCAAACTATTCGAGGTTCCACTGAACAGTTCACATCATACCCTGATATTTGTTTGTAATACTTCAATCAGCATTTTCCACAAGTCACATGTTATGATGCGAAATCATTGTAAGTAGGCCTTACCGCACGGTCAGCGACAACCACTGCCGTTGACTTGTTCGGCATAGAGGCTGGATCGTGTCGGCATAAATCATTAATGTCATCCTCCGACATGTTCTCCAAAGACCGTTGTATTATAGAATCGTAATATATATTATCAATTCATTTAAAAATGTCTGTGAAACTTGAGTACTAATACCATCAACAAAAGCATCAGGTAAACCTACTGTGTTATCGTGGGACTCTGGAGCTGGCAGTTGATTTGTTACCGGGCCTACAGTTTGACGTTGGCTTAGCAATTCTGACTTTGTTGACAGCACCGTTGGTCTTTGAGGTTCCACCGAAGAAGTGGTTTTGTCTTGTAAGGATGGTCCTTCCTGGCTGAGTAGTTCTGTCTTCTCACCGGGATGGACAGGTTCTGACTCTTGAGGTGTTACCTCTTGAGTTAGCCTTTCTCTCTTTGCCAAGGTTATCTGTTGCTGCTGTTGTTGTTCTTCTTGTCCTTGTTGCCGGTCTTCATGTTGAACCTGTGGCTGTTGGTGTTGCTGGGGGTGTTCTTCGTGTTGTTGTTGCTGGGGGTGTTCTTCTCGTTGGTGCTGTTGGTGTTGTTGCTGCTGTTCGTGTTGTTGTTGTTGCTGTTGTTCCTGTTGTTCCTGTTGTTGGGGGTGTTGTTGTTGTTCTTCTTCTTGTTGCTTTTGCTGGCGGTGTTCTTCTTCTTGTTGCTGCTGTTGTTGTTGTTGTTGCTGTTGTTGCTGTTCGTGTTGTTGTTGCTGTTCGTGTTCGTGTTGTTGTTGTTGTTCGTGTTGTTGTTGTTGTTCGTGTTGTTGTTGTTGCTGTTGTTGCTGTTGGGCTTGCTGTTTCTGCTGGTGTTGTTGTTGTCTTTCGGTCTCCTATTTCATACAAAAATTAAAAAAAAGGGTGGAAAGGTTAAGCATAAGTTAATCATTGTGTAATCACATTTCGCATCCTGACCTGATATCTATGTTATTCACTCCTAACAATTCGCAGCTCAGCATGCGAATTGTGTAAAAACCAACCAGTTTATTACATAATTCGCAGCTCAACCTGCGAAACGTTTGGAATGACCAACCAGTAATAACCAACCAGTTTATTACATAATTCGCAGCTCAACCTGATATTTGTTTGATAACATCATATCATCTACTTACATTATCTACCTCCTGTGTATGTGTCTCCATGATGGGTGAATTGTGGGCATCATCGTCCCTTTCTTCCGGCAGTACTCCAGGAAGAAATGTGTGCTGATCAGCATTAGACACGGATGCTTGCTGATCAGTGGATTTTTGTCCCTCTGGAAGTGCTGCTGGTACCTGCTTTATTGGGCTTTCAGTACGGCAGATTGGCAGAGAGATAGCATTGTGAAGTTGTTGTGCTTCAAGTTCCGCTATCTTGCGTTTCAATTCTTTCAGCTGCAAAAATGATAGCAAACTTTTTATAAACATATTAAGTGCTGATTGTAGTGATTATTTAAGGTTCAAGTCATACTTACTTCTCTGGCCTGTTTTTCTATTTTTCGCTCGTACTTGTTCTTGTCGGCGTACGTCTTCAAACGCTTTGATTG
Organism: Limnanthes douglasii subsp. nivea; assembly: GCA_036936605.1. NCBI lineage: Eukaryota > Viridiplantae > Streptophyta > Magnoliopsida > Brassicales > Limnanthaceae > Limnanthes > Limnanthes douglasii. The sequence goes on from JAUPFV010000001.1 coordinate 367,518,774, forward strand.
AGCAGCAATATCAGGATTAGGGTCTCTGCGTTTGATTAAATAATCACCGATCATTTCACTCATACTGGTTGTGTCGGTGTCGGAGGGATCTTGCCTGGATTTGCCTTTGGGTTGTGGTGGAATTGTTTTCTTTGGGAGTTTTGGTGGTGGAATCGATGGCTCGGGTGGTGTTGGGTGTTCGAGTGTGGGAGACATCACCTTATTTGTTACATTCTGTGATGCTGGTCTCCTTTTTTTTTGGTTTTGATGCTGTGCTTTTCGACCTCTTCCTAGGTCTTTCTTCCGGTGAAGGAGGTACCGTTACTTCTGCATCTTCACCATCTTCATCATCTTCTCTTTCTCCGAAAGCTTCAATTTCAGCCTCGGTAAGCTGTAATGGACCTTCTAAAACATACCAACAGATGCACATGTAAGTAAATTAATTGTTTCGAAAGTATGAGGGTGTAGACAAACAAATTGTTTTTTATAAGCAGTTCGCATCATATGATGCGAACTGTGTGGTTTTAAATCACATTTCGCATGTTAAGCTGCGAAATGATTATGGGACAGTATGATACGAACTATATGTAAAACATATGATGGGAACTAAGTGTAAACCATATGATGCGAACTATATGTAAAACATATGATGGGAACTAAGTGTAAACCATATGATGCGAACTAAGTATTAAACATATGATGCGAACTGTGCTGAACATGAAGCTGCGAAGTAAAATTCATATCAGGCTGCGAAATGTTTGAGATATTTTTATAAGCAGTTCGCATCATAGGCTGCGAACTGTATGCACCCCAAGTTCAATACATATGGTCAGCATCCAGGTAGGGTGTTTTAATAAGATAGTCCATGGTTGATGCGTGGCACTCTAACCCCAACCATTTGAAGAACCTTGGTATCGAGGTTGGCTTCGCTACCTCGTGGCCGATTGTTGTGTGCTCCATGATGAAGGGCTGCATGGGGACAAGTTTTATCAACACGATGCTATGTACATAACTAATTGTTATATTGAATAGATCAATCTTACACCTACAAGGGCGACGCAGCCGACGACTTTATCGGCTCTTTCTACTGCTAAGCAACTCCTGATAGACTGTCAAAGCTTGAACAGAATCGATCCAGCCCAGTCGTAATTGTTTATTCTGTTGAGGTCTTCAACGTAATAAACCGTGCTCCAGCCCAAGATATCTCTAGATACGGAGTAGAATAGCGTGGAGCACAAAAACAGTATCAACAGCCTCGCCACGTCTTCCAATTCATGTTCCCCTCCTTCGTTTATGGCCTTCTCTATACCCACCTGTAAAACCAATGACAACATGCTATGTTAGAAATGTACAGAATCTTGCTTTATAAAGATGAAGTCCATTTTAGACGTACCTTTATGATGGCATTTATTATTGTTTTGGTATTACTAGTTGATACTTTCCTGCCAGTTTTTGACATGAAGTATTTCTTCATCATCCTTGATTCGTCCTCCTGGCCGGCTGCATACTTGTTGTGAAAAGCGCCGGTTTTTGTTAACTCCATTTTCTCGGTGCCATGCCTCAGCCCGAATATGATCTTGATATTGTTTGTAGTTAGCTTTACATACTTGTTGCCAATCCTAAAGGCGTCTCTTTCCAGAGAGAATTTCTCGAGGATATACTGAATGATTGAATAGAATTTTTTCCTAGGCAGCTCTTCCTCATTACGGACTTCGAACGCCGTTTTCAGAAGCGTGTAGAAGGGTGTGTTTCTTGCAGCTTCAATGTGGGCCCTTGTAATACGCATGTCTTTTAGTAGCTTTAGAAGGCTCACCAACCCTGATCTGTAGTAGCTGGGTTTTGTTGTCATTCTTCCTGCACAAACACAAATCAGTTGGAATGTCACAAATAATTCGCATCACAAGCTGCGAATCGCATACATATAAATACTGGCTTAACAGACAAGCTGCGAAATAAGTTCTGACATGATGCGAATTAGATAACTCAAGCTGCGAACTGTATGTAAATAAGTATAAACATTAACTGAGCTGCGAATTGCTTGAATAGTAGGTTATCAGGATGCGAACTGTTACACTTTTTACATGCACGTTGCAGGGATCTGGGAATTATGCAACAAACACCAAAATCAACAATGAACTACCTAATGCAGATCTAACATACATAATATTTCTCAGGAGAGTATCAGTATTACATGCAACTAAAATTATACCCTCGCTTCGACTATAAACCCATAAACTGAGCAACTATCGTCAGTAGATACTTCATTCTAGTATCAACAGCCTCGCCTATCGTGAATTAAGAGAAAAAAGTGGTTCAAATTCGTCAAAAACGCAAAAAAAAGTATACTTTCCACGATAATGCATACCTGTTAAATTTCACCGGTCGGAGAACGAGATAGAAGCTTTCAGAGACGACTTCACGACAACTTTGTCGAATGAGATTTGAAGGTGTGTAGTCTGTCTGAGCAAAAGAGGCTGACTGGTGCGATAATGACGAAGGTGAGAAGCTGTAGGGTTTCTGGGTTTGAGAGAGAGAGTATCACGAAGTCGAACGGTTTGTTTTCTGGTGGTTTCTAAAATTAGAATTTTGCGTTTGTTTAGGGTGATAGGAGGGTCGAAAAAGTGGGTTGGAATTGAAAAATGGGTATATATATTGGAAGGGTATTTTTGTCCAATTTATTAGTCTGGGTATTAAGTAACACTATGTTAAAAGCGGGTACCGCCGGGTAATAAGATAGTTGAGTGGGTATTTGTAGTTCCTGGACTATCAGCTTTGGATAAAGTTAGTCCACTAGATCTTTTGATTCATGTGGTCCTGCCATATGTCAACATAGTCAGCATAATTTTGTATCACTGGTCCATTGAATTTAGATCAAAACCAAAATGTAGTCTACAACCCCTGACCTAAAGTTAAGGGACAAGTGGTGATACAAAATTTTTGTGACTATGGTGACAGGTGGCAGGTTCACATGAATCAAAGGATCTGGTGGACTAACTTTATCAAAAGCTGATGGTACAGGGACTATCAACGGACTTTTGAAAGGCAATGAACTATCTGTCACCAAATGTGATAGTCGATGGGCGATATACTGTTCAAAGTCGTGTTTGCAAGTTTAGATTTGAAAAATCTTGTGTTTTTGGTTCGACGATCTTGAGAGATTTTAGGTTAGAAAAAAAAGAGATTTGACTGAAACAGATCTTCTATATCAAAGAAATTTTAGTAAATTTCGGAATCTCACTATAGTTAAAAAAAGGTTTCATTATAATCGGGTCTCATTGTAGCCAAAATAAATTCTAATATAACCTTTCCTTTATGTTTATATATACCCATCATTTTGATATATTTTTTAAAATGTATAAGTTTTTAATAACTATAACTATATATATATAGAACCCGTGGCAATGGCGCTGCAGTTTTTTTAATAACTTCTGTATTAAAATTTTATTTATGAATTAAGATTACATTTGTTGTTCAAATAGTTACAACCATCTGAACATATGTGGTGAATGTTAAATTAATTCGATTGTCGAATTAGACCACGTAGATATTTGACTTTGAACTTTTCTATATGTATTTTACTTTTTTTTGGTAAATAAATATTGGTAATATTATTTTAACTTTTTTTTTATATATTTTATAAATTATGTTTTGTTAAAATATTTTTTATATAAATTTATGTCCAAAATACTTAGATATTGATATTTTTATTCCGGCTAATTTATATATTTATTTTTTATCAATAATAAATTAAAAAATCTTTATAAAATAAAATTAGACAAATAATAATTCAATAAAACTGGTGATTAACTGATTAACTGATAAAAAAAATACTCTTAGCAGATTAAATTTATTTTTACACACAAATATATATATAAAAAGATGATTCTAAAATGCCGTACGTGTCCGATAATTCTGCAATAGTGTTATTCTACGAGGGTAGATTGCATCCATTTAAGAAAAATTAGGAGAGAGAAGGAAAAATATCAGAAGAGTAAAAGGAGTTGTTTGGTTGGTGAATTTGTTTTACTGTTTTTATTTATACTTTTTGAATTTTTATTTAAATAATCGATTTTGTAGTAGGCTAATAGCATTAATGAATATTTTTTTTTATAATTTCTAGAAAACAATATCTTTTATTTTTAGACAAAAAATTAATGATAATAAAATTGGCTTCTATTTTTTAATTAAGGTTTTAGAGAGTGTTTTAAAAAGGAGGAGGAGCCAAACGCGGCCTAGAATTGCCGTAGCATCAGTGTACGCTTGTTGATAAATACTAAAGAGGTGATGAAAGACTCAGTTTTGGAAGAGTTTGGTCTATTCTCCCTTGAGCAGAAGATACACACCGATACAGAGGCCAGTATTTAGCCGTCGTAACCCTTGAGCTTTTCCGTTTCATTAGTTTTTACAGGTTCTATGAGCTTTTAACCACCGGAGGGGTTATCCTCCTCCACCGTCAAATGTCTTTCGTTCAGTCACCCGCCGGGGAACCAACCCTCGACCAGCATATCGCCGAGTGGCAATCGCTCGATCTGCGTCTGCTCTCGAAACGAAAGTGGGACGATATTTACGATGGCGACGACGATTCCTCTAACCTAGTCGTTCGCAGGATGCCCAAGCAAGGATGCAACGCTGGCGGCTTCTCATGCCCCCACGACGGACGCAACTACCTGGATACCGTATGTAACTACGCCTACCGATCATCCGCCTCCAAGTTCTCTCCAGGTGCTTCGTCGTCGTCTTCGGCTCAACCGCAGACTCCATATGACCACCTGCAATTCTTCGTCAGGTCTATCTCAGAGGGAAGCACGATTTGTATCCGAGCAAGTCCATACGAGACCATTAAGTCTATCCACGCTCAAATCCATTTAAAGACTGGGATCCCTGCGGTACATCAGCGGCTGATTTACCTGGGGAAACAGCTCCAGTTGGAGCAATCAGTGGCCGAATGTTTAATTAAGAAGGACTGCGTTCTTCACCTCGTCGGTAGGTTGCGGAGCACCCAACATCCACAAGCGTGGCAAATTTTGGAGGCTATGATCACCAGCATCCGCCGGCTGTGTAGGGGCGAGTCTGTACTTTCGGGTCCGAAAGCTATTATGGATCGGATGACGGAGTATCTCTCCTTGGCCCCAAAGGATTACGTAACTGCTGCGACTTATTTTCAGATTTTCCTCACCGCTGCAGCACCTGAGGCGCTAATTATGTTACGCCTTTCTTCAGTCCGAGGTAACAAAGAATGTGCTGATAGTTCAGTAAAGCATTTCTTGAGTTCCTTGAAAACTTCATTGACTACGTCTATCTATATTCATTGTGCCCCTATAGTGCTAGAGTTTTGTAAGTTACTTAAGAAACTAGCCCCTCAGGACCCTTTATATTTATCATGTCGGAGTACCTTAGGTTCGCTGTTAGAAAGTCATGGAAGCTTCATGCTGAGCAGGTGCGAAGATGGGCTTGCAGATGTGGTTATGATACAGGATGTTTTTCCCTTTGTTATGGAGTTGGCTGATAGCTTGTCAAAGGAGTTGGAATCAAGCATAGACTCTATTTCTTATTGCCCTTTGTTTAATGATGTTCGTGTTTTTGCTGACTTTGTGCATCCTTTGCGGACGGCACTTGCTCATCAAATCGGGTTAGCAGGGGTACCTGTATCTTTGCCGCTGAGAAAGAGGGGTTTCGACCCGGCTGGGCTTTGGCAGGAGATTGCGTGTCTCCATGATATATTTAAACGATTACTATCAAAAGTGCGTGATTGCCTGATGAATATGGCCCCTCAATTGACTTCAGGAGGAATTAGAGATGTTGAGTTTATTCCGCCTGGATGGTCTCAGTATCTTGCTATCTTGAAAGAATTGCACGGAATTTCAAAATTGTATGAGGGTGCTGAACAAGAGTTCTTGAATGTTTTGCGATGCAATAAGTCGTCATTTTGTGCGCTAATTACTAAATTTGCAAAAAGAATTGATGATCACCAATGGATCCTTGAGTACAAGGATTTGACCAACTTTGAGGCTAGGAGACATTTGGCCATGATGATGCTTCCTGAGATGAAAGAAGATTATGAAGAGTTGCATGAGATGCTTATTGATCGGTCCCAGTTGTTGGCAGAATCATTTGAGTATATTGGACGTGCAGACCCTGATCAACTCCTTGGTGGTTTGTTCATGGAGTTTAAAAACGAGGAAGCTACAGGTCCTGGTGTTTTAAGAGAGTGGTTTTTCTTGGTATGCCAATCAATATTTAGTCCACAAGCTGCCCTATTTTCGGCATGTCCAAATGATATGCGAAGGTTCCATCCAAATCCAGGTATTCGGCTGGTACAGGTTTTTTGAGCAGATGTAATCCTTAACTTGTTTTAGTTTTCTCTGCATGAAGAACTGATTTTGTATTGCTAATCTATCTGATATACTTATAAATCATGTAACTTGCAAAATAATTATAAGAATGGGAAAGAGGCAGTGGTAACAGTATCATTTACAGATATATAGTAGGTTTTTTTTGTAGTTGTACCCTAAATAGGTCAAGAGAATGGTAGAACTTTAGTCCACAACTTTATGGCATGGAGAAATGATTTTGAATTGCTGATCTGATACGAAATTTTGGAACTTGCAAACTATTTTAAGAAGGGGAAAAGGGCAGTGGTAAATGGATTATCATTTACCATTCTCTTGACAAACTTTAGGGCACGCCGCACGACTATAAGAACTTGCTAAATATTTGTATGCCTAAGCTCTGAACAGTTTTGATTTAGTGCTTATGTGTCGCTTAATGTACATGTATACATTGATCCTAAAGTTTATGTTCAACACACTAGCTTAATTGTGCATAGGTGCTTGACATTAGATGTGCAGTAGGTAAACCTGATTCTGGAAAGTTGTATTTAACTGATACAAGTTAACTCTGTTCTCTCATTCACTTAATTCTTTTAGGGTTCATATAACATTATGCATGCTATCTGGTCACCATATTATATGGACGTAGAAATTTTGTTTAACCAGCTCTGATGGCTGAGCTAGTAGGGTTTAAAAGTTTACCATGTTTCGGAAGGTTAGCTAGTTACCTGATTTACTCTCTCCTTATGCCTCATAATTTGCACCTTTTTTTGCTAGAGAAATCTCTACATGTGATAATATTTGCAAATCTTGAAGAGTTCAATTTTACTTTTCTTATACCTTGCATGTTTTTCAGTATTTGGGTGATTTTAAACCCTCCATGTACATTATACATGAGAAGTACTTCATTTTTTTGTTTTTGTTGTTCTTCTCTTTTCCTTTTGGGATGTTATAACTGTTGCATAGTTTTTTCACTGTTATAACTCTCCCTTAGTTGTGTCAGTCTGCTATACAAGATGGAATACTCGCTGCTCATGTTTATTTTTCTTACAGCGTCTAAGGTGAATTCTATGCACCTCGATTACTTTTGCTTTTGTGGGCGGGTTATTGCGCTAGCTTTGTTGCATAAAGTGCAAGTAGGTGTTACCTTTGACCGCGTGTTTTTCTTGCAATTAGCTGGAAAGGAGATATCTCTGGATGATATAAATGATGCCGATCCATGTTTATATAGTAGCTGCAAGCAGATTCTTCAGATGGATCCTGATTTTGTCGACTCAGATGCTTTAGGACTGACATTTGTTAGAGAGGTCGAGGAATTAGGATCACGGACAGTTGTGGAGCTTTGTAATGGTGGGAAAGACATTATTGTCGATAGCAAAAATAGGGAGAAATATATAGACGTTCTCATTCAGAATCATTTTGTCACATCTGTCTCCGAGCAAGTTTCCTCTTTCGCCAAAGGATTCGCTGATATCCTTTTAAGTTCAGATCAACAGAAGTTCTTCCAGAGTCTGGAGCTAGAGGACCTCGATTGGATGCTATGTGGAAGTGGAAGCCATATTAATATTGCAGATTGGAAGGCACATACAGAGTACAACGGCTTCAAGGAAACTGATCCTCAAATAGACTGGTTCTGGAAGGTATGTCCTGTCACTTGAAAGCTTGATTGTAGGACTTATTTAGCTAGCTCGAAGTTTCCTGTCTGGAGCACCTACAACAAACTAGCGACCTATGCAGCCTTTACACAAGCAAATACAGAATCAAACCATCATAAGATATTTACAAGTCGTATCCAAATAACATCAACAAATAATCACAAAAGGCTAAGAAATAATCTAAATCCAACATGTAACAAGGAGAAATAGGTGCATAAACATAGACTCATGCGAGGATAGAAGGAATAAAGAAGTTAAGCATTACTCAGGGAAGTATCTCAACACCCACGCTCCACCTTTAGTCAAGTCCACCCCTTCGATTCAATTTAGTACTTTACCATTTAAACAGCTAAAATCCCATTTACCAGACTATCCTTACAGAGACCAGGAAACCAAAGAAAACCAAAAGTGTTGTTTAGTAAGCAACACAGCAATGGCTGGTGCTTGTAGACGCGGTTGAAGTAAAGCTTAGCCCTGTTGCAGCTGTTTTGTTGCATTTTACTTTTGTTCGCTGATTGTGTGATGCTTGTTGCCATTTACTTGTCAGATAGGGAGTTAGAGGTTGTTATTCTAATTATTTTGCCTACATTTATAAGCTGTTGCATTCCATCAATTTTGCAGAACATGCTCTCATTTATGGTTGGAAAGCATATGAATGCAAACATCCCTTTCTTTAGTTAGGACTTAGATCATCTCCAATAGTTGGTTTTTTTTGTTCAACTGCCGTTTATGGCATTGCTACACATACAAGTCCAAATATGGCACCAACTTTTGCAATGGTTATTTTCATCCAATGCCATATTTCGGCATCAAACATATTTTTTAAATATACAGACCATATTAATTTAGACGCTATTCTTTTTACGAACATAAAACAAATTTGTTTATATCCCATATAACCAATTTTTGTACTATTTATATATTGAAAATATTTTAACTAATATGTTGTGAACTTAAAATGAGTTTTATTATATTAGTATTTGGATGTTTAATACTTGTATCCATGTATATTGATTCTCGGTTCTAAGAAGCAACAGTAGAGTACCGGTGTATATTGATTCTCGATTCTAAGAAACAACAGTACAGTACTGGTGTATATTGATTCTGTGCCTCTGATAGGCCCATAACCAATCGAGTAATGCCACACAGTAGTCGTTAGCCGCATCAGTCTCTTTTTCAGAGACCAGGGTTTTTACTCTATCAGTAGCGTTAGTTAATTTGAACTTACTTACATGTTGCAGGTTGTTGCAGAACTATCCTTGAAGCAGCAACAGGTTCTTCTTTTCTTTTGGACTTCAGTGAAATTTCTACCAATTGATGGTTTTCGGGGTTTATCATCTCGTCTCCACATCTATAAATCCACTGAGACTTGTAAAAACCTTCCATCCTCACATACCTGCTTTTATCGAATGTGTTTCCCTGTTTACCCCTCGTTGGATGTCATGCGCGAATCCATCCGTATCATCACTCAAGAGCATGTTGGCTGTAGTTTTGGTACTTGGTGAATTAATATCCTTCAGATCTCTTGGGGGGTGAACGGGCTTTTCACTGCACATAAAATTGCGCTTTGGTTTGTACAGATTGTAGGAGATATCATAATCTATTTTCTCTTTTTTTCAAGCTTTAAGGTACTGAGTTTGAGATGTTGTAGGGTTGGGATGTCGTTGCGTTGCTCTTTTCTATTGGTCTGTAGCTAAATAAGGAGGGAGTCAAAGTGAGAGAGAAAAGCAAAAGCAGTGTTTGTTAATTTAGTTTAAGTGGTATGTGGGGTATATCATCTAAGGGGATTTAGGTTTGGTTCACTATCTATTTAGTTCAAGTGGTATAATGTGACTGTTTTATCAAGTGTTTTGGGTTAGGTTTAATATAAATTTCGTATGTATGCTAGACAAATTATGCAATGACATTCTATAAGTTATATCAAAGTTTCACTCTCTTTAACCTGGATAGTCAATGCTCAATTTGTTGTTAAACATTTTTTTTTGTAAGTAAGTTGGAATCACTTCTCTTTTTTCAAATTTTAAGGATGTTCAAATCAAATCAATAGGACGAGTGGTATACTTTGTTTATCTAAATTCTTTTAAGGGAATTGCTAAAAAAACGGCCAAAACTACTCCGCGAAGTCGCATGTTTCTGATTTTCAATATTTACAAAAATGCCACAAGGCAAAAAACCCAAAAACCCTTCGAAGTGTAAATATTTACAAGTGACGCCATTGAAGAGAACCAAACTACTCCATGAAGTTGCAAACTTCATCTTCTCCAAACATACTAAAAATAGAAACTTAACAACCAACTAAACCCATTTTTTGAAAAATTTCAAAACCTTCACAACATGGACGGAAAAGGGTCGGAAGTGCTTCCCACGCAGAGCAGCATGGTCGCCGAGGAGGTACATTGCATTTCCCTCTTTCATTTCGGCCAAAAAATCGATTTTCGAGAAAAAACCCGTAAAGGTGTTCTTCGCCACCGTCTGGCGTGGCTGACATTCCGTACGCCATTCCAAAGGCGTGGGGCACATTCTATTCGCCATGGCTTGGCGTGGGGTATCATCCGTACGCCACACGTGTGGCGCTCGGTAGGTCTCCCACGCCACGCCATGGCGAATGGAATGTGCCCCACGCCTTCTGAGTGGCGAAATGTCGTTCCGGAATCCGGAATGCCGGTTTAATTTGTTTTTCTACTTCTTACGTATTGCAGGAAGTGAACGAATGCGATATTTCGCTTGTTTCGGACTACGCTCACCATTTCACCACTCACGACGAGTATAGCTTAGAGTCGATGACCGAGTGGGTAAAAGTTAGGGGAAAACGTTGGGTTTTTCGACAAACGTAGCATCGAAGGAAGTAGGGAAGATGGGGAGAACACCGAGAGTCGATTATCGGTGCGAGCGATCCGGAATTTTCAAGTCGGCCGTTAAAGAGTGCGACCGTAAGCGTAAGGCCACCGGTAGCAAAAAAATAAATTGCCCTTTTCATTTGGTGGGTAATCCGTTAAAAGGAGACGATAAGTGGGCTCTTAGTGTCCTTTCCGGGAAGCACAACCACGAACCGATCAAGTATGCCGAAGGACATTTGCAATGGTCGAAGTTAAAACGTAAGGAAAAAGAGCTCGTTGATCTTTTGACGGTGAACGGGACAAGTCCGCGACAAATATTTGGTGCTTTGAAAAAGGCCGATCCGGAGAATGCTTCAAATATCCGTCACGTTTACAATCACCGTCAAAGAACGAGGATCGCCGAAAACGGCGGTCGATCCCAAATGCAATGCTTGTTAGTTAAATTACAATTGCACAAATATAAGTATTGGACACGGACGGGGAATGACGGTTCTAACGTCATAACCGATTTGTTTTTCGCACATCCGCTTAGTATCGACTTACTACGAACCTTCCCACGCTTGCTAATCATGGATAGCACATATAAAGTCATTCGTTACGGGATGCCTTTGTTCGAAGTAGTCGGGGTAACATCTACGAACAAAACGTTTTGCATTGGTTTCACGTTTATGGTGAGTGAAAAACAAGACAACTACGAATGGTCTTTGGGATGCTTGAAAACGGTAATGGAGGAGAATGATTGTGAATTACCGTGTGTTATCATTACGGACCGCGAACTAGCCTTGATGAATAGCATCGACAAATTTTTCCCTAGCGCTAGTCACATGTTATGCGAGTGGCATATCAACAAAAATGTTAGCGGGAGAACGAAAAATATGTTTGAAGACGGAAAAGTGGCTAATAGTTTTTTGGGGGCTTGGAACGACGTTGTTTCATCCGATACCGTTGAGGTTATGAACGAGAGGTTGGCTAAGATGCGGTCGATGTTCAAAGACCAAGATAAGGCGGTGGACTATGTGGTTGACTCCTGGATTACGCCTTATAAAGAGAGGTTTGTTCACGCTTATACTAACAAGATCATGCATTTTAATAACCACACCTCTAATAGGGCCGAAAGCTCGCATGCTACATTGAAAAAATATGTTGGGTCTAGCCGATTGGATTTCGATGGGTTTTGGGATAAAGTGCATGGCTTGTTAGCGATGCAACATTCTACTATTAAAGAATCGATGGAGCTTAGCAAGTGCCGTTTAATTCACAAATTCCAAGATTTCAAACCGTTCAAATTTTTACGGGGGTACGTATCACCTATTGCATTGGCGATAGTATATGATAACTATGTTGATAAAAGCGGCGGTGAAATTTCTATGTGCGTTTGCACCGATCGTACGATCCATGGTTTGCCGTGTTCCCACGAACACTGCAAAATATGTCGATTGCATAAAAACATTACAATTTAATCCGAAGCATTGCATAATAAGAAATACATAAGCAAATAACTGAAGACAAATGACAGGTGGGCTAACCCTCTGTTAACATTTCACACTTAGATTTATGGAGTCGGATAGTTCATTCCGCTCCCGAACTTATAATCATCTGAATCATAAGCACTTCCTTCGGGGGTTGAACACGTTTCAACGGCGCTTGCAATTGCGTCGGTCATTTCTTGCTCCCTTTGCTGCGTCGCATGTGACACCATCTCCGGCGTAACTGGACCTTGGGATCCCATGTTGAAAACGTCTTCGACATGTAAACGGGTCTCGTAATCCAATGACTCAATCTGTACAGTCCTTGGCTTAAGATAAGCCAGCCTCTCGAACACTTCTTGGCGTCCGCGTGGTCGGGGCATTAAGCATCCTGGACATGATGCCTCCCTACCGTGGTTGAAGAACATCCTGCACAAAACCGCATCGATGAAACCAGGATTATCCTCTTGCATCGTACCTTTGACGAAATGAAATGTGCTTAGGAGGCTTGCATCTTCGTACACGTTCCAGCCTGAATCACCCATCGTTATAATTTAATTGTTTGGGTTCATAGCCAGATTCTAGTATTTATATACTCGTGCTCTGTTGGTTCATTTCTCAAAAAATTAGCGGGAAATGGTGTTTTTGTTCCCGCTAAAAACTTAATGAGGCGGGAAACCATCATTATGTATGTTTTGAGGCGCTAGAAATTTGGATAACATGGAAGTTACTGGGAACTAGAGAAGGCTTAATAAAGTTTTGATTAATTCTCAATTGGTAAACTGTTTTGATTAATCACTTAACTGTTTTGATTAATCCATAACCCTATTTTATATGTATTTTAGAGATATGAAAATGACTTATAATAACTCTTAAGTCTTGAAAATATGAGGTGTTTGATAATATTTTCACTGTTATTTCCAAAGCAAAAGAGAAAGTCAGTTATTATACAAAATAAATTTCAAGTAACCTAAAACTTTGATGATAAAGAAACTATTACACAATCTGCATCATACAAACCGAAACTATTACACAATCCAAAACCAAAGTATCATACGAAGTCTCAAAAAACAAGAAACAAACCAAGTAAGCGACAACAGAATAAAAGTATCATACAAACACAAAAAACATCGTAATGTCTATGCGAGCCTCCTGGCTGTGGACAAAACATCGTCATAAGCCCCAGCCAGACGATCGAAATCATGATCAAACTCGCTCACTCCAGGAAACAACGAGATCCTCCGCATACCAGCGCGCAAATGTCGGATGATAGCTCCCTCTCGATCCTCGTGGACGTAGTCAGCGAGCGAGTAGATAGCGGTGTTGACGAGATCGAACCAGCTAATACTCTGGTGAAGTAGTAGGTACTCAGGCTCACAGAAAGACTCCATCTCGTCTGTCACCATCCCTCCTCGAAAACCACGATGCAAAGTGTTAATCTGCCGCTGGTCCCAATCATCCGGATCGAATGCATACGCCATCGTCTTAGGCTTTCTCCTTGATTTCGACTGCATGGCTAGCAGGGGATGCGCGATAGGACCCTGGACACGGCCAAACTGCCGCTGAACTCGCTCGGGATAGTATGCCTGAGAGTGCTCCACACCGCATATGACATCCCGATACCAAGATAGCTCTTGAAACGGGAAATGATCGCGTATAGCACGATAAGGCTCAAACAAAACCTGCATGGAAAAATGGATATGATCATAAACACAATAATAAAACAATTTTGCGATCACTAAACAAAAACACTTACATCGGTCTCTCCGAGGTTGTTGACGGAGATACGAAGGTTCAGCTTCGTCCGTGAGTCAGATACTGCTGCAGCTGTATCCCATCTACCAATAGTGGGGTCGCGCTCAGTGTAGGTGCATCGAGTAACGGGCCGGAGCATGGAAAAATGATCCCGTATCCACGTGTCTACCATACCGATACATCCGGCCATAGTCCTCGTGTCGTGCAGGGAGGCCTCACCCCGATGGTGGTATGTGTAAGCGAGAACAGCACTACCCCATGAGTACCTGCCAACACCCTCCGGAGTCAAATCGCGCAACAGAAACAAATACTTGTAGTTGGAGTACATGTTGCTCTTGTCGGGGAATATGACCGTGCCGAACATATGCAATATATAGGCGCGGGCTGCAGCATCCACCATCGGATCACTCAGACCAGGGCTGTCATCGCAGAACTCTGGCCCACTAAACCTACTCCGGAGCCATTTAAATCCCAAACCAACGCCCTTGCACTTCTCAACCTCCGTCACGAAGGAAAGATCATCCACCATAAGCAATTCAGCGCACTCGTGCATGGCCAGACTCTTGTCGGAAATATAGGGAAACACAGCAAGCTCACCATCAACTGGGAGTCCCAAAATAGTGTGCACGTCGTCCAGAGTAATCGTCATCTCACCGAAAGCGAAATGAAAGCTATTGGTCTTCGCATGCCACCTCTCTAGGAAAACCTCCGTCATGTTGGAGTGTGTCTGCATCTCGTAGAACGGCTCAATCAGACGACCGAACGGGGTTGCGTCAACTACAGCGCGTACCCTAGTCTGTGCAGCCAAACTCCATGCTCGATGACTAGGATAATGGGCATACAGCCGCATCTCTCGCTCCTAAAAAATTTGTTCCCATTATCATAGGACAAAACAAAATAGCTTGAAATAATGTAAAATTTTAATTTAGATACTTACCTCTCCCATCCAAATGTGGTATGCAGCGTGGGAGGTGAAATCCTCGCCGAACAGCGGTGGCAATCTGGCCGGAGGAGGAGCTCTACGCTCCCCTGTACCCGGTGGGGGATGGCGTCGTCCGCGGGAAGCGGAAGCGGAAGCTGTACTCGATCCGGACGCATGCGGTCCGGAGACTATGGGGAGCTCATCCATCTGCACAGGTGGAACTGGCTGGCCACGTACCCTACTCCTCTTTTTAACTCTCCTCGTCCGCGAGCCATCAGCAGACAATGTATAGCGTGCATCGTCGCCGTGATCCATCACCTGGAAAAAAAAAATAATTACTATCAGGTTTCCTCGAAAACACATATTGCAACGGTGGTACCCGTTTTAGAAAAAAAATAGCATAAGGCAGGTTAGAACGAACCGAAAAACAAAAATAATCCGGTCCCGGCCCATTCCGGTGACCGGAGATGCCTCACGCCACCACCGCGGCGTGGGCATGTAGACGTACGCCTCACTGATGGCGTACGTCTACATGCCCACGCCACGGTGGTGGCGTGAGGCATGTTGCCTACGCCATCTCGTGTGGCGTAGGGTGGGACCCCTACGCCACATGGATGGCGTGGGGTTCAGCATGCACGCCAACATATGGCGTGTATGCTGAACCCCACGCCATCCATGTGGCGTAAGGGTCCCACCCTACGCCAGTGGATGGCGTAGGGAGGGTGTTCTTTGCCCGTGCGTGGCGAAGAACAGCCTCGCCATGACAGAAGCTTAAAGCTTCTGCCTTGGCCGAAAAACAGCCCAAAATCAAGTTTTTTCTACAGATCTACCCTAATTAGACCTACCTAAACCTAACTAACCTATCTAACAACAACATAATGGACTTACAATTGCAGTTCGATTTCGGTGGCGCTTCCTCTAACTCCGAACAGAGTCTCCGGCGACGATTCCGGTGTATATGGATCCTGTGGTTGTCGTCTGGTGGTCGTAGTAGGTGCCGGTGGGTGTGGGGGTGGGTGTGGTCGTGTAGATTCCGGTTTAGGGGTGTGCGGCAGTGGGTAGGGTGGGGTGGTTTTTGGCGTGCGGCAGTGGGTGTTAGGTGTTAGGTGTAGATTTTAGTTTCGTTTCTGTAACTTTACTTTTAGGTGTTAGGTTTATTTAGTATATTAATATAGTTAGTATATATTTAGTTTTAGTTTAACATAGGTTAGTATATTTAGGTTAGTATATTTAGTTTTAGTTTAGGTTTTATTTATTTAATTTAGTTTAGGTATAATTTTTTTTAGAGAGAAGGTAGAGGAGAGTTTGAGTTTTGAGGTTTTTTTTTGAAATTATGATAACTTCGCGGAGTAAAATTGAGTATTTATACGATTTCAGAAGGGCAAAATCGTCAAACAAAATAACTTCACGGAGTAGTTTTGAAAAAAAAAAATTAAGCGACTTCGCGGAGTAATTTTGGCCGTTTTTTTAGCAATTCCCTTCTTTTAAAGGCATGGCTAAAATGCATATAAAAACCAATTGTACAGGCTAAAAAACAGAAAGCCTTCTTCTCTTATCTGATATAACCTTTCATAAACACTAACCTAAAACTAAAAAAAACACAAAATCCATTATATTTTATGGATTTGAGTCTATTATATTTTATGGATTTGAGTGATTTGGATGACGATATTTCTTGCAATGTTGATAATTTTACATCCGAAGATAAGTCTTTAACGGACTATCTATAAACATAAGTTGAGGTAGATTTTGTTGTCTTTTTAAGTTCATTAGATATTTTGCACGCATCGCGCACCAGGTTGGATGAAATGTGACCCAGAGCACGCGATAATATATGAATTTATGGTTGATGATTTTGACCAAATCGCAAATACAAGATTTGTGATTTTGACCAAATCGTGAGTGAATGCGCGATTTGGTCAAAATTACGAATCATGTATTCACGTTTTTACCAATTAACAAAATTGGTTGTCTTATACGCACAATTTTTGTCATTTATGTGCACTATTTTGCGCGAGTTAAGCTGCTTTTGATATAAGTAGTTTAAATTAAGCAGATTTTGATATAATTTCATGCGTTTTGTAAGGACGGGACCAACCTCCATGTTCGATGACCGGTTACGCGAAAAAGTTTACTACGGAAACCTTATATACGAAATCCAATTTGGTCTCATGTGTTGGTTCCAAAAATAAGAAGTTAAGATTCATTTTGGTTTTGAATAAAGAGGACGACGGTAGCAAAAAAGAAAAAACTCCAATGATGTATTTCATGTGGAGAGGCAAGGTGTTTACAAACCTAACCCCAAACCGGGGTATGTTAAGAAGCACCAAGAATGTCAATAAAAAATGTGGTTGTTCGTTCTTGTTAAGGGGAAACCCGGTCTTAGAACTTTTCGGTTATTGGAAATTAATAGTGGTAAACGAGAAACACAACCACCGACCACTTTTACATTTGGATGGTCATTCGCGGACCGCTAGACTAAAATTGGAAGAAGAGGCGTTTGTTCGTAGTCAAACGGAAGTCGGTTCTCGACCAAGAGAGATATATCACGCTTTAAAGCTTAAAGACTCAGAAAATGTATCTCGTATGCGTACGATCTACAACATGCTTCAAAAACACAATTTGGTCAACAAAGCGGGAAAAACCTAAATGTAATACTTATTCGGTAAGTTAAAACAACACGAGTACTTAGTTTGGGATCGAACTAACGAAGCAACGAACGAGATCCTCGAGTTGTTTTTAGCGCATCCTACATGCATCAATTTATTGCGCACTTTCTTCAAGTTTTTATAATGGATAGCGCGTATAACACTACAAGGTATAAGATGCTTTTGCTAGAAATAGTTGGCCAAACTTCGGCGAAGAAGACCTTTTGTATCGCTTTTGTTTTTTTGAGCTTCGAGAAGCAAGTGAAGTACACATGGGGATTGAGGTTTCTAAGGAACGTGATGATGAATAACTTGTGTGCATTGCCTAATATTATCGTCACTGGAACGCTATCGAGGATATATTTCTGGATGTCACTTATATGCTATTCACTTGCCATATTAATGGGAACATTTTCTCCTACACTAGGAAATTTTTGCCGAAAGCGGACATGGTCGATGAGTTCCTCGAATTTTATCAAGCGGTTGCCTATTCGGCGACGATAGAAGGTTATAACAAAAACCTTGCTGAGTTACACCACGTCTACACCTTTTGTTTGATGGTTGTTGATTATGTCATGAAACAATGGATAAACAATGATGGACCCAAATTCTTTGATATAAACACGAGCAAATTTAAACATTTAGGCAATCGGACTAGCAATCTGTGAGTTATATTATCATCTTTATATATTAGTTTTTAATATTAAGTGTTAGATTTCTAATATATTTAATCTTATGTTATAGGACAGAGAGTGCTCAATCGGGCCTGAAACGGACAATTAACACAAGTCTATGCACATTTGAGAAATTTTGAAAAATATGCATTCGTTGCATCACGCTCAACATTTTAACATTTGCGAATCGTTTGAACAAAGTAGTTTTCGTCCTAGAAAGTCAACTAGGGGGCTATCTATAATGATATAAAAGGTAAAGTTTCATGTACAACCATAGAATTAATAGAGAAAAATCTTAAAACGGTCGGGGATATATGGTTCACTCCCGCAATGTGTGGTTGTGTTATTAGGAAAACGCATAATTTATTGTGTGAATGCGAGTTAGATATGATCGATAAATAAGGTAGTGTGATTCAAAAGGAGGAATGCGATGTTTATTGGATTACTTTAAGTCTCAAAACTAGGGATAACATTTGTACCGAAGATGAGCATATAAGAAAACTCTGAGTAATAAATAGTTGCATCCGCACTAACGGTCTACACGTCCAAGATCATATCACAAATAAGATGATACAAATCCTAGATCCCGTGAGAAGTCATGTTGTAAAACCTAAGGAGTCGGTTATCACTAAAGGTAGGAAAAAATTTGGTCTGGACAAATCAACTAAACGGAACCCATCCAAGTTCGAATACGATGGTAGTCTAGGCGCTAGTACTCCCGGTACGATAGCTAGCACGACTTCCTCGATAACTAAAGAATTTTTAGTACCCACAGCCAACACCAAATCCAAATCTCAGGCTCAACCTCAACCAAAGAAAGAGAAAGTGACTTGACTGAAAAAACTGATGAAGGGCAAAGATTTTAGCGGTTACGAGAGTTGGTTTCCCAACTATTTACATGAGTACATTTCTAGTGTCGAAGACGTATCTCCGGATGATAATTGTGGATTTCGGGTGTAGCATTAACTTTATACAGTAATTTTGATTCATGGCAACAAGTTAGATGAGATTTGATCGTCGCATTGCAAGGTCAATGTGATCTATGGGATAAAGTGTTTGATGGTGCATAACGTGTAGATAACCTATTAAGAAGGTTGGACGTCTTTGAAGTGTATGTGAATGGTAATCTACATTGGATGATGTTACCCGACTACGGCTTAGTGATAACCACTAGATATCAGTGTATCATATACCACGTATCACTCCAACAATCCTATACGTATCTACCTTTACGTGGTGTGCCTCCTCGATCGTGTCCTACCACGGAAGTTGGTCTATGGTTCGTATATGGTAACCATTATGTGAAAGTAAGTATATAAATGAATCATATAGTATTATATTTTATTTTGTGACGTAATATTTAACATAATTTTGTTTGTATAGATTGTCTTGAATGGACCGCTGCCGGAAATCTATCCTACTTGGTTTTCATTTTGCACTAACGAAGTCGTAACCGTTTGGGCAATACCGCTTGACAAACAATTCAACAAATATCATCAAATCAAGCCCGCTCAACCATAGACCGCACACAAAGATCCACCACGCTTCTTCAGTTTGAGCGGAGATCAATGATTAAGTACACGCATGGCTTTTTTTTCGTATCGCATGGACGTATAATTTAATTTTACATCATCATTTGGACTTTAAAGTTTATTGTAAGATTATTTATTTCATTTGACACTTTCACGTTAGACATTATCATATATATTACTCTTTGTTGTTATTTATTATAGTTTTTGGTAAAATTGTTGCAAAATTTATCAAAAAATGGCGAAAACATAACTGCCCAGTCAACAATGCGATCGTAAAGTTCACAATTTTGTTTTAATTGCGAAGCCAACGTTCGTAATTCTGTTCAAATCGCGAAGGCGGAGTCCAAGATTGTGCTATAATTGCGGGCTCATTTTTCGCGAGTCTTTTTTATCTCGAACTCTGTGTTCGTGAATACTACTAAAAATATTGCCATTTTCTATTTTTTGTATTTTTATAGGTTTCCAAACTTAATTTTTTACAAATCTTATACTTTAGTCATTTAACACCACTATTGAAAAAATGAACGCAAAAAAAAATTGAAAATTGACTAAAAACAGGTCGATCAACAACTTAGGACTAGCAAAACTTAAACAACAGCTGAGTAAATCATAAAAACTCAAACACCAGCATTTGCAATAACACATAATCAATAATATTTATATGTGAGGCTAGTTATATTTCATATTTTGCAATTTGGTAGTCCACCGCAGCAGCACACATTTCCTCTTCCTTGATAGTAGATATGTAGGCATGTACATGATCCACCTACTCTTTTGTTAAAGTAGCGGCGACTTGGCAGTTGAACAACTTAAACGCATCATGGTGTTTCTCGTTGTTGAGGTTGGAAACTAAGTGTACACGAAATTTCACTAGATAGGTCCATCTAGTTTTTACCTCATCCAAACGTCTTGAAATCTTAGGCAGCTGGAGGCCATCCCTGCCGCATAGAAAATACATCTGTCATAGCATTTTCTCCGATTAGTGTTTACCCCATTCGTTCTTATAGGTTCTACCCACTTTGATGGAGGCTTTCATCAAATATTCATCTTCTAACTCACTCCAAAGAGACATTTTCTATTTTGAGTTTTTCAAGTTGTGTTATTATAAGAGGATAACATCTATTTATTGACCATTTCGTCTTTAGATAATGTAATCCAAGTAGACCAATCACTTTTGGCACGTGTAAGATATGGATAACGTAATCCCATAACCCAATCATTTTGTGACAACTAATAGATACAAAAACACATATCCCTATGTGCGTTAGGATAAACCATGTGTGTTAGATCTATGCGTCCAGTTATAACATATACGGGTCTCATTATAGTGTAACAAAATATAGAGAGAAATAAAAAATACTACTGAAAAAATAAACACAAAAAAGATAACGTAAGAATTGACAACTTAAAATCACAACTTAAACAACTACTAAAAACATAAAAACTCAAACAAAGACTTAAAAAATAAAAATAAACATACGGAAAACGAGTGAGGAAATTATAAAAAACTAAAACAACAACTGAGAAAAACATAAAAACACACGAAAAACAATTGAGGAAATCATAAAAACTCAAACAACACCCAAGGAAAACATAAAACTTAGAAGTTGAAGTCGTATCACATGTTGTTTTCAACAATGATGTCATTCAGAATATCATCATCTCTTTCCGCAATCCTATCCTCCAGATATGATACCATATTCCTAGTAATGTAATATGCAACTATCATGTTCCACACTGCAGCTGCTTCTTGCTTAATTTTATAAGGTATGAACAACAAATGCTGGAGCGATTTCACACGATTGTACATGCTTTTGAATTCATCATGACTGCGCGTTAGATGACTTGTTACTCTTAATCGACCATAATCGAAATACATTCTAAATAGCACCTAATCGAAAAAAACATCGCTTGTATTATCAGACATTGTTTAGGGACAAACTTCATCTCCTGAAGCAACTAATAATCTTCATCTACATTAAACTTTATCCCTAAAAGCCTTTATATTTTTTATATGGTTGTGAATATTTTGTGGATAAATCATTAAACTAGGTTTCAAGTCTCTTTTAAAGGACATTCCAATTTGGCGGGAAATCAGTTTTTTGCGGGAATCATTGTTTGAAAGGAATAAATGTTTGGCGGGAATCATTGTTTGGAGGGAATCAATTGTTAAGAGATAATTAATGTTTAACAATATATAGTCATAACAAATGGTATATTAAAAACATATAAAATATGTAAATAAATATAGTTAAATAACATAAAAAAACATAGTGTGCAACAAAAAGTAAAACCAAAATGTGACAACATAATATGATGCAATAACATAGTCGTGATACATGCCCAAAATACCATCAAATACTCATGAAATACAAAATGGCCACTCATCAAGCTCTCGGTACTGGTGCGCCACCGTCGAGCAATCCTCCAGCGACTGACGAAGCTCGTCCATACTCATCGTGTGCGACCTCGAATATGAATTTATAACATGATCGAACAAGTCATATAGCATATCCTAGTAACTCATTGCTCTTGGTTTCTTTCCAACTTACGCATCAGATGGCTCGCACTCGGGATCGATCAAAGTGTACCAAAGGTGATCGTGGACCGATAAAGTATATAAAGAGGTCATACTCGAACGACATATAATATATGTATCACCAAGAATCTTGGGATCAATGGCGTAACTGTCATGCTGCCCATATAGTCTCATCCCATGCGTGTTAGTATGCTTACCTCTACCTGGCGGCAAAACAGGTGTTGTGAAAGAGGTCTATCCTAAATATTCCCCAGCTGTCGAGTAATGCGTAGTGGATAATATGCCTCAATTATGTCTTATGCCTTCAACATATGGTTTATCCAAGCCACGTCGCAGAAAGAGAAATGATTGTGTGTATGCCCGTACGACATGAACCACACCTACAATATAAACAATATATTAAGTAATAATAAAACAAGTGTTGATCAACAAATAAAAATATGAACGTAGAAACTTACATTATGCTCCCTTAATGAAGATAAAGTATGACGGATATTGATACGTGTCTCCTGATCTGAGCGGAAAGGAAAAGGTACGTATCTACACATAGTTGGTATAGAAATCTGGTATCAACTATTGAACATAGTTATAAACGAGGGGAATGATCATAAATCCATGTTTCCAACAAAGCAACGAAACCGGTAAACCCTGAGGTCGCATGTAAAGATGATCCGCCAAGCTGGTAATACATATCATCCAAACATGTGGAGCAAATAACCCCTCGTCACTTTCGAAACCATATCATCCAAAACTGAATCATCCATCAAGTGATCAATAATGTATATATCACACAATTATTGTAGGCATACCGCTCTACTATACCATCCTTTTTATGCATAAGTTCCTCCCTAAGAATATCGATGGGTATATCTAGTAAACTAGAATACCAAGCTACACATTGACAATTATTAGGAAAACTATGTAGGTCGAAACCCTCACATGTAACTGGAAGATCCGTGATGGCGTGGTCATCATCTAAAGTCATAATCATCTCATCGAATAAGAAGTGCAAGTTGTTGGTCTCCATATGCCACCTCTTGAGAAAAGCCTCTACGAGGTGCACGTTGGTAGCCCAACGCGTGAAGCGGTCGATGAGGGTAGCAAAACACGACCCCATAACTTGGTCTCGAACCCTACTCTGACCAGTAAGATCCTAGGCGTGATGGGTGGTGTACATCCCATAACAGCGCATAGATGGACAAGCCTACACAATGATAAAGTAAATTAAACAATAGATAAAATATAATTTACTATACGTTAAACCAATCATAAGTTACCTCGTCATCAAACACACTATACGCCTCGTGCAGTTTATAGTTGTTCAAGACCAAATATATCACCGAAACATGGGGGTTAACTCTCTTGAATAGCTGATCCTGAGACCCACATTGTTGGGGAAGTACATGCGCAGGAAGGAGAGCGTGTCGCCAAACCCTAACAGACCGTGAACTATGGTTATGATGGTCAATGTCTGTAGCATCGGTGTGCGATCCAGTAGGAGTACGCTTTCTCCGAGGCATGTTAAAAATACAACAAACAAAATATTATATACCAAATTATATCCAAAACTATTTCACAACACCATAATATGTATTTACATGGAGGACATAAATAATGCTAAAGAGTTATCAAGTCAATTAGATGTTAAACATGATTACTTTAATAGAACAGTAAAAATCACAAGTTTAAAGTGCCCAAAGTAGGCTAAATCATGTATACGACATTCAAGATTTCAACCAAAATTATGTGCAAAATCGCGAATGTTGGGCGCCCAGACTTGTCGGTTTTGCAAACCCAGTGTGCGAGAATCCGGCAAGTCTGGACGGCCAGCATTCGCGAAAGTGCACAATCCATAGGGTATACCCATGGATCCAAAAACCTGCAAAACTCAACAAAATCTATCAAATAGCATACCAAAACGTAGAGAAACACCTAACGAAACATATACATATAACCATCGTTCCAAACAACAACAAAAATCATAGGAAATTTTGAGTTTTTAAGCTGGAAATAAAACTCTAAAAATTACTAAAAATATCAAAGTAAATTCGGAAATAATTACACCATTACATAGAGAAAACATACCTTAACGTATTTGTAAACTTGAATTTGAAAATTCTAATGTTTTTTAATGGTGGATTTGAGAGCTTTTATGGTTTAGAAGAGAGAAAATATAGAGATTTGGAAAAGAAAAAATATTTATATCAATGAGATTTATGTAAATATTGGGGTTCTCATTATAACCAAAATAGGTTCAGTTATAACGGGGCATGATTATAAGAAAAAAATGGTCTCAATTTAGTATTTCTCTTTATTCAATTAAAACTACAAATCAATACATTATCAACTACGTAATAAGTATAAATATTTTATTATTCTGGTTGAATGAATATCAAATATTCAATTGACGACAGTATTTAGATTTTAGGAATAACTCACCCATATTTTTAGGCGGTTATTTTAATTAGATTTTAAATATGGGTGAGAACACCAAACACGACTAGCCAAGTTTTTTTTATTGTCAGTCAATGTAATGTAAAGAAAAAGTTTCTTCACCAGTGAGAAAAGCCAAAAATAATTATTTTGCCTTTTTATAATCATATTTTTTTATTTTAAAAATTCCATATTTTTCAAACTATAGTTTGGAAAAAAATCGAAAATACCATCGATTTTGTTTTTTAATACGAACAAAACTAGACCAACAATGATATTTTTTGAATTCTTTTTACTAGACCCATTTAGACTAGTTTTTTGTATCTCATATCATCAAATACTACATATCTCAATTTCATCATGCTTTGTCTCTCATCTTGTCTTGCATCTTTTCATTACATCATGTTTTCTCTCACATCTCTCTAGTAATACATGTCTCGCATATATCCATTACATTGTCTTGTCTCGCATCTCTCCATTTCATCATTTCTTGTCTCTCGTCTTTCCATTTCATCATGTCTTATCTCTCATATCTTCATTTCTTCATGTATTATTTATCCTATCTCTATTTCATTATATCTTGTCTCTCATCTCTCTATTACATCATGCTTGGTATTTCATATTTAGTCTCTCGTCATGTCTCGTATCTCTCCATTACAAGATGTATGGTCCCATATCTCTCTAGTAATACAAGTCTCGCATCTCTCAATTGCATCATGCCTTGCATCACATCTCTATAGTAGTACATGTCTTGCATCTCACCATTCCACCACGTCCCTTCTCTTGTCTCTCTATTTCATCATGATTTGTCTCACGTCTCTTATCTCTCCATTTCATCATGTTTTGTCACTCGGCTCTCGTCTTGTCTTGCATCTCTCCATTTTATCATGTCTAGTCTCATATCTCTCTAATACTACGTGCTTCGCATCTCTCCCATTACATAATATTGTCTCTGGTATCTCTCCATATAATCATGCATTATCTTTCGTCTCTCGTCTCTCTATTTCATTATGTATTATCTCGTCTTTCATTTCTTCATTTCATCATGTCTTGTCTCTCGTCTCTCCATTTCATCACGTGTAGTCTCGTATCTCTCAATTTCATCATGCCTTGTTTCGCATCTCTCGTCTCTTGATTTTATCATGTCTTCTCTCGCATCTCTCAATTGTATCATTCCTCATCTCACGTCTCTCTATTATATCATTAGAAGACCAAGACAAAATGAAGTGTGAGATAGTGAGACTAGACAAACAATCCAAGGTTTTTATATCTCGCAAAAAAAATATCATTTATGGATCTAATTTTGTTCGTTTGAAAAAAAGTAAAGTCGATTGTACTTTTGAACTTTTTTTCCCAACCTTTGTTTGAAAGATAATTTAAAAAAAAATGAGAGAGAATGACGTGGTTACTCATGAAACGTGAGTATTTGAGATATTATATAAAATATTGTGTTATAAGTGAGATATAACTATCATATTTGAATAGTAGGTAGTTACTATTGATATTTGGATATTAGGTGCCAGTAAAATTTTCTATTTGATACATCTATTTGTAATACCTTTTAAACATATCTGATAATAGTCAAATACGTAAATTAACTAAAACTAAATAAAAGCAAGACTAAATGATCATTCGTAATAAATAGTAGATTTTATTTCAAAATAAGATATAGTATTTAGTCACTTTGTATGTAAATTTAGATTAAAAAAAAGTATGATATATTTAGGATATATATATATTAATTTAGCGGTATTAAATGATAAATTGATTTCCATAAAACAATTGACCTAATTATTATAATTTTTTGATATATATATATATATATATTCAATGAATAAGTCTTTTGTTTTATTTTTTAATATATATATTATTTTTTGTTTGTTTTTATGAATAAATCCATTTATTTTATATTATTTTTTAAGAATATATATAATTGTTTTTGGTAATTTCTTATTCTTCAACAACTATTCCAACGAAATTGTTCTCTCCCACAACATTAATCCTCTATTTCTTCTCCAAGAAACTCATCCATGTCTAAAATTAAAATAGAAATGGTGATTCGAAGTAAGAATTTGGTTTTTAATGATTTATTGGTTAGATTATGATTTTTTTTTTGTTAGATTAAGATTAAAATGTGTTGGTACATATATTATGATTGATTTTAGTAGATAATTTGCGATAAAAATCATGTATTTTAGTTGGATTGAGAAGATTTAGGGTTTTAAATTTCTATTTTTTGCATATTTATGTACTAGTTGTTCGTCATCTGCACTAGCAATGCAAAGGTTTTGCACTGCCAGTGCAGACCCCTTACGCTGTCGGACGGAATCTTAAATTACAAATAAAATGGTATTTGAATTGCCAGTGCACAATCAAAGCACTAGTAGTTCAAATACTCGTACACCGACATTGCATAAGTCACTGACTATCAGTGTAGTGTGACAGTCGAATTTGTTGAGTAACTTTATTTTTTTAATGTACGCATGCGACAAATAGAAAAACCACCACACGAGGTTTCTCGATCGGGGAAAACAATAACGAATATTAAAGTCGCTCAGGAAAAAAAATCTCACCCAACCACAAGTATAATTGGGATACAAGAGCTTGAGGAGAGCATACCGAGCAGTCATTGCGAAAAAACAACTACAGGGTGAAAAAAAATGTTGGATCATCCAAAGGTGGATCATCTAAGGAAGGTTCATCAAGAGTTGAAAATGATGAAGAGGATTCCGACCATAAGTCGAACAAAACTGACTTGGATAGGCATGTGTTACATATAAATGAACATAAAGAGAAATATAAGAAAAAAAGTTTATTTCTCGATCAAAGCAACATCCGCATTTTTCCTCACTATGAGGAATACTATGCGTAGCACACTTACACGTGAAAGGGAATTTTAATGATATATATATATATATATATATATATATATATATAATATTTTGTTATCCATATATTTAATAAATTATAAGAATACTTTGATATTTTTTTCTAATCTCATAGTTCTCTAAACATCCATGCTCTATACGAGGTTCTGAAAATGTGAGACTTGAGAAACCAGGTTGAGGTGCTAAATTTGTTGACCAAAAATTTATTTGGTCATCTCATTTCTCACCTATATAAGTTCCACCCAAACCTTTGAATGAAAGTTTCTCTAGTGATGGTACCAAGAGACGAATACATTCTATTTCAGTTTTTACGAGATAATCATCACCATTGACGATGAATACGTTATGACAGACTTTCCAATTGTGGGTATAATGCTGGAAGTAAAAAGTTTTGATATCAGCGAGAAATATATGAAGACAAGCCTACCATCAGCTTTTGATGACATGGATTGACTGGAAGAGTTCTATTGGGGAATGTGTGTGCTAGCTTAACTATGTCATGGTTGGGAGATGCATCGAAGACGTCAATAAAGACTCTATATGGTTTCATATATATATATATATAACTAGTGGATATATGATATTTTCCATACTTTAATCCTCAATTGAACGATAGTTATAGCCTATCAAAGCTAAAGCTTTTTAGTTGGTCGCCGAAGATGATTATTGGCGCGAATGTGCAACCAACGAATAATTATCAAGACACTCTTAAGGGTCTCGTGAAGAATGATATGAGTATATTATATTTCTTCAATTTTTGTTTATTTTTGCAGTTAATGTTTGATATAATCATTGTTAATGTTTGATTGAATCATTGTTGCAAATTGTATTTTAGCTGTATATAAATATGCAAGCTCACTTTCTGATATATGATGGCCTTTGAGTATCCCATTCGATATATAGCCACCGCCAATGATACATTTTGAATAGAGTGATGCAGTAGTTCAGGATGATCCAAGATAAATTAGTTGCTCCTCAGTAACCCATATAGAACCTGAAGAAAGAAGAACAGCCTTATAGTTGCACGACAAGTATTTGACCTGAGTGACGTCGACGTCTACTTTGAGAACCTTAAATATATGAACCATATGCACGCTCAATATACTCACCATTTGTGGCATGACATCACTCCAAACATGATTGGTGATGGTGAAGCGCTAGATGCGATTCATAAGACCATTAATACTAGACCTCTTAACGAGTCTATGAAAATAAACTAGTTTTTATTGAATGTGTATTGAAGATCACATCTTATTTTATAGGGTTAATAATATTATTTTTGTTTGCGTTGATTATATTATTTTTGTTTGCATAATTGTTCGTATAAATTGTTTTGTGATAGAATATGTTTGCCATTATTTTTTGATGATGTTTGTCGGATGTCTTGTGTTCTTGTATTATATATGTTATGATTTAATATCGATTTTTTGTATCATATGTTTGCCAATTATGACTACTCATTTTTACTTGTTGCGTATATTAATCGGTAGAGTGATTTTTAAATTGTGATTACTCGTTATTTTCGGTCTTATTTAGGAATGATCAATGTTATCTTTAGTACACTAACTTTTCAGTTTTTGTACTGGCTGTATAAACTTGATACACTATCAACAGTCCAAATAGTATATATTTCCAATATAAAATGCACCGACAATGATGTATTCATACCCTTAATATGAGGTAACTTGCAACATAAGATATTTAACTTGTAGAAAAAGGTAAGCACACGTGGGTCTGGTCTTTTTTAGAAGTTCTAGTGACAGTATGTACCCGATATACTGCCACTACATAACTACACTAGTCGTGAAATTGGTAGATACTAGCAGTGCAATATCTCTCTACTGCCAATATGTGTTTACTTGCAGTTTAAACTACTTAACTTGTAAACCAAGATAATAAGTTGGGATGCATTAATTTTTTAACTTTTTTTATTGGCATTATTAACCTTTCTACTGCTAGTGTACGTTTGTACTGGTAGTACATTGGGTATATACGGTTAGTGTCATTTATTACCGTTGCTATCTATTACCAGTTTATGTACCCATATATTGGCAGTGCGGTGGATTGTACTGGCAGTGTAGGTGTTCGAAACTGAACAACAACCTCCGGTCAATAAATCCAAAATCATATACTTTGAACTTTTTCTTTTACAATATGATTGGTTAAATTAGAATTCTATTATAGCCTTTATATATTCATGCACTTGAGTTTGATAAAAACTTTTATCTTCTATGAAATTTTTTAGGTATGAACTACTTTTTTTCTCAAGAATAAGGTATTGATTTTCAAAAAAAAGTAGTGTTTAATTTTGTTGAGTTCAAAGTATATAATAAAATACGTGTTTTTGATACATTTATTATTATTTTTCATCAATATCAGATTTGTAAATAAAATATTTTTGGGGGAAAGTGTTTATAAAAACACGTAAAAACATTTAGCATAACCCAACAATCTAAAAAACTTCTTTTATAATGCAAAACACATAATTTTTATTACTTTTTCTTAATTACTCTCTCATGTATTCCCTAGTGAAATCTTTACTTTAAAAATATTTTATTTTATTTACTTTGATCAAATCAACATTTTATTGGCCAGACTTGAATAAGACATATCAATTGGTATCATTAAGACCAACACTATCGTATGGAAGTCTTAGGGTCAACATAGTGAAATGATAAATTGGTCGTGAATCGACCAACAAATGCAAGTTTCACCGTCCCAAATGGGAGCATTCTCAATCAGATGGAATGAGCAAAACTCCTTCTCATCATCATATTAAAGCAACGAGGGGAACTAGATCAAAGCACGACCCTAGAGGGACCAGTCAAACCACTGATGCGATTTATAACACTCTTGGCGTAACAATGTGTGTCCCAATCCAAGTCCATAATGAACTAGTAATCACCAACTTTCAAACCCCCTTCTAAAGCCATGAATCCAAGGTATACTGAACTACAATTAACATGGATGGGGATACACAAAAGAAAATACAATATGAAGACATCCTTACTAGGCCTATAAATACTAGAAAGAAACATTCCGTCAAAATTCAACTAATATAAAATGAGCAAATACGATAAACTTGGCAATCATGAGCACCACATCTCCATATGTCGTTAATATTAGGGGATATCAATGTTGATTGGCTTATTTTTTATATTAGGATTATGTTTGTTGAATATATATTTAGTTTGACCATTTATGTTTGTATGTTTAAGTTATGTTTTTTTAACACAATGCTTTAAAAAAACAACTAAAACCCATTAATATAACTTCTTCATCATCATATAGGAGGGTTGATCTAGATGATCAGAATTATGCTCAATGTTTTTGAAAATGTCCACTTACTTCGTCGATAGCAGTAAAAATTATTAATTAATCATGCCGACAAGTTTGATCGACATAATCAAATGATCAGTTGGTGGTGAATCGACGAGCATATGCAAGTTTCATCGTCCCAGACGAGAATGTTCTCAGTCAGATAGGACGAGACAAACTTTTTTTCATCATCATATGGAAGCACCAGTCAAACCACCAATATGAATTACCATGCACGACTCTAGAAGGCACCAGTCAAACCACCAATGTGAATTATCATAGACTCGACGTAACAATGTGCTCCAAATCCAAGTCCATAATAGTCTAGTAAGCTCTAACTATCGACCCCTCTGGTAAACCTACAAATCTAAGGTATACTAAACTACGGTTACCATGGATGGGGGTACACAAAAGAAAATACAGTATGATTGCATCTTTATAAAGAATAAAAATATTAGAAAGAAACATGCTGCCAAAATCCAACCAATATAAAATGATAAATTACGACACAAGTGGAGATCATGAGCACCATATCTCCATACATTGTTGATATAAGTACATACCAATGTTGATTTAGTTAATTGTTTAAGTTAGGATTATGTTCGTTGATTATATGTTTGGTTTGACCGTTTATATTTGTATGTTTAAGTTATGCTTTAACCTAATACCTTATAAAAAATAACTAAAAGCCATTGATAAAGCTTCATCATATCATCTAGGGGGTTGAGACCCATGATCAGCCTTATATATTTTTAACGAATATTATGCTTAATGGTTTTGAAAATATCCACATACTTCATTGACATCAGTAAATTTGTTTGCATAATAATGTTGACAAAGATGGTCGACATCAATATCCAAATGTAAGTTTGATGTCCACAAATTCGGTCGTCATTAGTAATATTTTCTGGATATCGATGTCAAAGATGTTATCGACATTCACAAACCCCCAAAATTTGGGGAAACAATTTCTTAGATTATGAATATAATCTGTGCAAAAGAAGAAGTACATACCTATACTTATGATTGTTGAATTTCTTTTGGACTATATTTTATTGTTGATTATTTTATTTTCAAACTTTGAGTTTTGTAGATTTTGTAAAAAAATTAAGTTTTTAGATTTTATTATTATTTTTATTTTATTTTGTAAATAATATAAAGGTTTTGAACAATAATTAGTCTATTAATTATCCACTTTAGTGATATATAGTCCATCAACAAAAAAGTATTCGATAATAGTCCATTGATTATTGATTTTTGATAAAGTTAGTCCTCGTGTGTGTTGACAATCCCTTATTGATACCATTAGTCCATTGATACTAACCGTTTTTGATAAATTTAATCTCTTAAATAAACACACGAGAGAGACTAACTTTATCAAAAATAGCTAGTCATGGGACTACCACTAGATATTTTTCAATCAAGTGACTATCGGTTACTAAAGTGGATAGTCAATGTGCTATTTATTGTTCAAAGCCTAATATAGATTATAGGGTAATCTACCAATAATTAACCGGAATGAAAATTATCTACGTATAACAACCTAGGGTTTAGGAAACTACTAATAATCACCTAGTCGTAAAACTAAATTACTGATAACCACCTGAACTTTTTTTAATACCCATTATACTCCAATTTTGATCTGTTCTTTTTTCGTTCGTTGTTCTTTGATTTAAGATCATTTTTTATTTTTTCTTTAAATCAATATTTTCTATAACTGACGATTGCTTGTATTTTCTTTTGTTTTCTTCCGTATTTATCGATTGTTTATCGGTTCACATGTGATTTTTTTTTTGTATTTTTTATTTACATCGGGTTATTTTATTATTGTTTTTATAATTATATGATTGATTTAGTCATGTTTATTATTTGATTTTATACATTCGGGTAAATATGTCTTGAATGATTGTGATAAAATGTTATAGGATGTTGTATAAAAGGGTTGCAAAATTATATTATAATTGGTTACATAAAAATGTTGCAAAATTACGTTGTATTTGGTACTGCATTGGGTTGTGAAATTAAGAACCTTTTCTGGTTGTGTAATTAGAATTGACCTTTTTTTTGTGAGAGTATATGTAATTGGTCTGTGTAATAACTATTTTTTTTTGGATTTTGGTTGTGGATTTATGTGAAACATGGGTATGAAAATAGAAACAAAATATTTATATTTGAAACAGGAAAAAACCAATAAAAACATACAAAAACAAAAAATTAAAAATAAACTTTGAAGTACTTTTTTCTTTGAGATATGAGAAGAAAATTTTTCTTCTTCCTTCTTTTTTTCTTCCTCGTCTTCTTCTTCTTCCTCGTCTTCTTCTTCTTCAGACCCTTATTCCACTTGACTAAATTTATTCTTATTGTTTTCCATGAGTATGATAAGGATATTCATTTGGACCGTCTTCATCTTTAGAATATTCAAAACATTAGGGGGAGAATAAGATGAAAAGTATTCTTCCGTGGTTATAATTTTTCAGTTTTTTTATCGTTCTGGTGAGCTATCAACTGGCGATAAATCATGATAGTTGTTAAAACTGGAGTCATCATCATATCACACAATAACTATATGAGACATTCTAAAATAATATTTTTTCTGTATGAAAGCCTCATAATAATGTAAACTAAATTTATAGCCAAAAAAATTAGATTCATCCACTAAGTAATCAAAGTTTATTTTTATATGAACTAACTGTTTTATTTATTGCTACAATAATTACGATTCATCTACTTTTGTAAAATCAAACAATTAATTACCCAATAAAAAATTGCTATGAAGTTAAAATATTAATATGTTAAAATAAGTAAGAATATGGTAATTTATATTTATATTAACAATTTGGAATTAGATATTTTTTAGCTATGAATGTAAAAAAAAATCAATTGGGTGCAAAATTACATTATAATATGTTGTGAAAATAGATAGTTGTTTTGTAAAAATACTAGTCTAATTGGTTGTGAAACTATGTTATAATGGGTTGCTTAATTACATTTTAATGGGTTGTGAAATGATAACTTCTGTTGTATAAATAAACATCTGCTATGGAATTATAAAATGTAATTGGGTTGTCAAATTTTTGTTTAATTGGTTACCGAATTACGTTATGAATGGGTGTAAATGTGAAATAAAAATATATAAATACACGATGAAAGAAAATTAGTACTCGAAACAAAAAAGAGTGTAGTTTATAGACATATAATTTTTATAAAAAATATATTTTAAGAAATAGACTTGATGTTGTACGCTCTTCTGTTTGATGCAAAATATTCTTTTGTTTGGCGCAATAAAAATGGACTTGGTTTTTATAATAGCTTGACTACTTTTTTTTTTTTTTTTTTTCGGAGGGAACCCGCAGCCGCTACTCAGAGTGCAATGAGTGCGCACAGGGTAAACCCTCAGTCTGACGCGATAGCCTGCAAACCAACGCCAGAAGGTAAACCACACAAGGTGACAGGCTCAGCCGAGAAAGCGTATGTAGAGGGACTCGAACTCGTGACCTTTTGGTTATAAGAATGCCATACTCAACCAACTCGGCTACCCCCTTGGGGGCGTTATAGCTTGACTACTTTATAAGTTCTTCAACGTGATTTTTAAGACTATCATTAATTTGTTTGTTGATCGAGCTCTTTATTGTGTAACTACATGCTATCATATTATGAAAATACATTTTTAGATGAGTTAAACTTGGTTGCGTAATTATGAGTAATTTTGGTACGTAATTGTGAGTAACTTTGGTGCGAAAAAAGAAATAAAGTACTCTGTTGTAATAGTTTCTTCAAATCGTTTAATTCTTCGTGAGCACTCTTTATTCCTTATGTTATATGAGAGAGATTTGTAATTCCTGATGTTAGGGATGGCAACGGGGCGGATCGGGGGCGGGTACCTATATATCCACAACCCGCCCCGCAGTAAATAACTGATACCCGAACCCGCCCCGAAATCCGACGGGTATTTTTTTTTTCATACCAAATCCGAATCCGTGGGTTCGGGTTACCCACACGGGTACCCGCGAACTACCCGCGGAAGAAACCCGTTGTAGATACCCGAACCGAACCCGAACCGAACATAAACAAAATATGTAAAAAATAAAATATAAAAGTAAAAATCTAACAATAAATTTAACAAAATACTACCATAAATTATAATCTTCATCGACTTGATATTCTAAATAAAAAGAACCGATTAGTCTCAAAAACATAGAAAAAAAAAGAAAAAAAAATCATCGAAATAAAGAAAGAAACCTGAATATTAGGAAGGAAGCGAGTGACAACTGAAAACCAAAGAACGGAGCAACAAAAAACCAAAGAACGGAGCAACAAATCGTGGCGGTCGGTACAATAGTGATGGTTCTATGTGAGGAGATAAAAACGAGAGAAGTGATAGTGAAAATGAGACAGATTAGATATTGAAAGGTTTTTTTTCTTTTAGGGTTTGGAATATTATTGGGCTAGATTACATAGAGATTAGAGACGGTAATAAATAATATTTATAACGGGCTATAATTAATAATAATATTATTAAAGTTGAATATTTAGTCTTTATAACGGGCTAAAAATAAAATCAGTAAATAATATTTATATATACAGAGATGGAAGGTATTTTTACGGGGCGGGTTCGGGGCAGTTACCCGTGGTTTAATATTCAAAACCGAAACCGAACCCGAACCCGAACGGATAGTAAAAATAAAAACCATAACCCGCCCCGTTTATTTTTTTCTTTTTCGGGTAACCCACCCCGTCGGTTCGGTTCGGTTCGGGTACCCACGGTTTCGGTTTAAATTGCCATCCCTACCTGATGTTGAGGATACTGATTATTTTTCTATTTTATATATACATTACAAAGTTAAAATGCATGTATATTAGAATTTAAACTAGCAGTATTTTTTGTTGCGTAAATATGTATAACTAAGTTATAAAAAAAATATTATTTGAAAGCCTTTAAACATGTGCTCAAATACTTTATAGATTACTAATCGTGTTTTCTATTGTGTAAAAATGTATACAAATCATCAAAATCAAACACGAGCCATTCTTAGATCAAGTATATAATTATGAACACAACATTTAAAGAATTAAAGATGCAATAAAGTAATTTCATCTTGAAGACCTGATTTAGTAGTTGCTTTGTGCTAAAATACTCCGAATTCTTTGAATTTGTTGCAAGAGGAAAAATATTTAATTTTTGGCTTTTTATATCCAAAAAATATTTTTGATAAATTTTATATAACAAATTGTTATCGATAAATTCAAAAATCAAAGTTATTATTGATAATTTTAATTTTTTTTATTCCAGATATTTTAAAATTTAACATTGTTTGTTTGTGGGATATATTTATTTAAATAAATAAAATTAATTAAATCATTTTATTTCATATACGATCAATTTAGATTTAAAATCGAAAAACGTATTTAGAGGATATTGAAAAACTTAATTTTTTACTTTTTTTTACTTAAAAAAAGAAAGGATATCGTGATTATTAACCGGCTCCAAATTTGTATGACGGTGAAATTGTAATTAACTATTCAACTAAACCCGTATACGAGTCCCCAAGTCCAAGTGATTGATATCAACAACTAAGAGACCTTCTAAGCAATTCAGAGGGTTTACTTTTAATCGGAACCCACAAATCTTTGTTGAATCCCCCGACCCCCAATCGAGTACAGATCGAAAGAAGACAGTCCAAGAGAAGAGGAAGATATAGAGACGAGAAAAACTTGGGCGGAGTAGAGTGAAGAAGCACAAGTAGAAGCAGAAGCAGTAGCTATGGCGGAAGATCTAGTTCTAGATACAGCGATCAGAGACTGGGTTCTAATTCCATTATCAGTCGTTATGGTTCTGATTGGAATCCTTCGCTACTTCGTCTCCAAGCTCATGCGGTCCACTCAGTCTCCGGATCTCAAAATCTTCAAAGAAGGGTAACATATCGATTAAACCACATCTAGTACATAAACGAACATCCTTTTGCCTATGTTTGATTTTGATTCCTGCTTTCTTTATAGGCAACTCGTCATTAGGGCACGGAATTTGAGGTCCGGTGCTAATTTCATCCCTTCAAAGTCCTTTCGTGCTCGCAAATTTTATTACACCAACGAGGTTTGCTTCTGTAATTTGTTTACCTTATGTTTTGATAATTGAACCTGAATACTTGATTAAGATTGGATGGCCTGTGATTTGCTTTTATAAGGTTTGATTGTGATTCGTGGTTAATTTGCCCCGTATTGGAAAAGAAAGGTCAAAAGTTTGGGTTTTTAGGATTTTTTCTTTTGAGTGTTGACGAACTAGTAGAGAGTGCAGTTTGCTTAATGCAAGTAGGGTTGATTTTAATGCTAGATAGGTAATATGATATATCAAGTTTTCTATTAGTCTAAGGAATTAGAAGCTTGCTTTGAAGCAGCTCTTGAGAAGTATTCTGCCAATTGACACAGTTATTGTGCCATTATTGGCTAGGTGTGTCCGCATTCTTGGTTGCTTTTATCCGGTGTGATTATGTAGGGTTAGGTTTATTAGGGCATCCCTAGTAGCGATTATAAACTTGATTAGTCTTTGAGACTATGTGTTGGAGCCATACATTTAAACAGTGTGTCTACACTTAGCTACCAGATGAATTTAGAGTTATGGGGATGCTCTTACTAGCATTAAGGGAGTGCACATACTTCACTGGTTTTACGTATTTGAGTAAATACATTTATGTTTGCACCATACAGGAGAATGGGTTGTTACATGTTCCAAAAGGGGCAGCAGCTCAAAATCCACAAGCGGCAATGTTTTCTGATCCTAATATGGCTATGGATATGATGAAGAAAAACCTTTCGATGATCATACCTCAGGTAGCATTACTTAAATCTTTCATTCTTGTTCTGTTGTGTTGCGTCGTTCATAAATTCTATAATAACTAATTTTTATTTTGTTTGCTAGACACTCACTTTTGCATGGGTCAACTTCTTCTTCTCTGGATTTGTTGCAGGTTTGTTTCCTTCACCTCCGCTTCGGTGTTTATTTCTATCTTTTCTATATGTTTTTGTTGTTTGCCGGTGGTTCATTTTATGTTGACAGTACTCTTGCTTCTGAATCTGTATACTACATCTGTATGCCCAGCTTAAATTTTTGTGATGTATGGGTGATATTTCTTATTGGAATTGTAAGTATTTTTCATTGTTTACTTTTCTCTCCTGCAGCCAAAATACCATTTCCACTAACTCAGAGGTTCAGATCAATGCTACAGAATGGCATCGACTTGAGCACAGTTGATGTTAGCTATGTTAGCAGTCGTTCATGGTACTTGTCTAATATTATTAAGAAGCTCTTTTACTTTTGTGTCTAGTTGTCATTATTGTTTCTTTTTTGTTCAGGTATTTCCTTAACTTGTTTGGATTACGAGGATTATTTAGTCTCATTTTGGGAGAAGAAAATGGTCAGTATATGTTTTTTATTTAATAATTATTTAAGATGCTCAATCCCGAGGTTGTGTTTTGTCAACTCTGGGTGCATGTTATTTAAATACTATATGTATTGCAGCCACTGATGATACACAACGTATGATGCAAATGAGTGGCTTTGGCATGGATCCAACAAAGGTACTAGCTCATATTGTTCTAAATCAATCATTGTTGAACAAATGAGTGGCTTTGCCACTGAAATTTGTTTTATTAGGGAATTCATGAAACTTTGTATTTACGTTTTATATTGATCTTAAGACTATAAAGTGAAAACTGTATTTATAAATGCTGATATTTTTGTATGTTCTTTAATAATTTAAATATTATTGTAAAAAGACATTGCTGGTTAAAAGCACCAACTGTAATCAAATGAAAAGAATTTTCAGTTTTATGAGCCAACGAGGTTCTTAATTTTCAGATAATGAAAACAAAAAATGTATTTGTGAAGAGCCTAGCCTAGTTTAGCATTGATTCATAACCTTCTTATTGCTCAGTTTCTGAAATGAGTTTTGTTGTAAAAATTCAGATTCTGATATGAACTACATCTTTTATAGTAACTACTACATTCAAGAAAACTCACTGCTACCGGGTTACCGATTACCGATTACCTATTCAGCAACTTTTGCAATATGTTAGTGAAGCTTATTTTGTTAAGACTTATTATAAGAACCATTTTAGTCTTAATGTTATGCTCCATCCTCTAGTTTTCACATGGGGTGAATGATATTTTAAAATTGCGGGTTTTACATTTTTTGTTCATTATTTCAGAGCTTGGGTGCTGAAAAGGACAGTCTTGATATAATTCAGCATGAATGGGCCCTACCGAAATTCGAACATAGGGCCGAGGCAGTATTGAGAAAACTTGTTAGCTGAACAACATAAACGGGCCGGTTTGATTGTAGTTCTGTTGAAACCTTGTTGCCTTGCTTAACTGTGAAGTTTGTAGGAAACTACTGTGTCCTCTTTTTTTGGTTCGGAGTTATATAGTTTTATCACACCTATCTTTAGATTTCACACATTGCTGATAAATTATTCAAAAGACTAGTGAACTATTCAAATATAATTCAATTTCCTGTATTTTTACTGTCCTGACTTATTTATATTCCAAATTTAAATTTAGCCGAAACTCGGTACTTATTATGGTTATGGGTTGTGCTTGTGACATTTCGACCTGGGTACTGTACCGACTACGATTTAATGTAATTCTGTTTCTAAGTAACTAAGAGCATCCCCAACAGATACGCTATTTCACAGTTATTTTAAAAAATACCTATTATCTTTAAAAAAAATGCTTTCCAACGGTTAATCTAAAACCTAATCTAAATTTACAGATTTTATTTTGATAATCTATATTTACCTAGGCGGTTACACAATCTGTATATTTTTTCCTTATTTTTCTCACCACTTATAAAACTTAAAAACTAACTTAATTATAGTATTATTTAATAGTCTAAAATTATAAAGTGTCATAATTTAATCTATATTTAGCTAAATTATAGACTAGCTGTTGGGGATGCTCTAAATACATTGTTTTCTTTAAATAAAGTAATTTTTTGATGTCTTAATTTTAAATATGCTTTATACATTACTATATATGATGTAGAATTTCTCTTTTGCCAAGCTTTTGGAAAGCAAAAATTCAATAGAATTTCTCTTTTCATAAGAATCATGTTCAATTAATTAACTATAATTCGAAAATATTCCGTGAACAACTCAATTTTGGTATGGGGTGGCTTCAATGATGTAAAGTTTAAACATTTTATGTCTTCCTGACAATTTTTATACTGAAGCGAGCAGAATATTTTTTACCATTCGAGCTCGGTTCAGGAAAAAGAGGTATCTAGGGTATTTGGGTTGAGTCGATTTTTATTGTTTAGGCCTGTTTCGAACTCGAACTTGGCTTCGTGGCTCCAAACCATGTTGAATACAAAGCCCGAACTGAACTGGTGTATGGAAATATTTTTTAAAATTGTAATATTCCTATACCAAAAATAATACCTTCAACGTTTTTATGATTTTGTTCCGGCTGAACATTACTTGTACAAACTTGAACTTAAAATTGATTTTAAGCTGCTTGTAAAGATGATGCAATTAGTTTGAAAAATATTGATTAGGGGGGTCTGGTGAAAAGCTCCAAGATTTGAAGTCTCCTCGCCTTTTCTTTAGTCTGGTCTCCGGTCTTCTCTCTGGCCTCCGGCCTCCGGTTTCTTCTGCGTTTTTCTCTTGGCTTTTCTCTGTTCTTCAGAGTTGGTTTCTGTGGGTTCTTTGGCGCTTGCTGGTGGGTTTCTGGCCAGGGTCTCTGTTTTTTCTCTTGAAACAGGGTATCCGGTCAGGGCATCCAGCCTCCATGCCTGTTAATGGACTTAACGAGGAAGAGTTTCTTGCTCTTTCTAAAGGTGTCGATAAGGATCATCTTAAAATTACAAAATCTTATGCTGAAGTTTTGAACCCTGTTTCTGAATGCCTTGTTCAGAAGCCAGAGTTTGTTAAACATGCCAAAGATCATGTTGTTATTCAGTTTAGTAAAGATACTCAAGAAAGCCTAATTAAAAATGGTAAGTCCACTCTGATTGCTAAGTTTAGTCAGGGTATCCCTAAGAAAGCCTCTTTCCAATCTTTCTTGGAGTCGTTTAAATTTAAAAGAGCGTATTCATACATTACTTCTGGTTCACGACAGATTTTTGTTGAATTTGATTTGTTAGAAGATGTCACGAAGTTCTGGTCTAAACTGTTATGGAAGGTGGATGGGAAACTCATGAGAATACTAAAGTGGTCTCCTGATGTGCCTAAGAACAAAGAAAATCCTGTAGTTTTATTATGGGTTCGCTTTGAAAATATGCCTGACTACCTTTACAATGATCAGGTTGTGGGTGATATGGCAGCTTCGATTGGAAAGGTTCATCGTATATTTGTGCCTAAATGTAATCGAGCCAGTGTAAATGCATCTTATGCTCTTGTGGAAATAGATGTTTCAGTGTTGTTGAAACGAAAATTGTGGATAGGGTTTGGTGATAACTTTGGTTTCTGGATAGGGATGAGTTACAGAAATGTCCCAGATTACTGTCACTTGTGTTGTCATCTGGGGCACAATGATTCTGATTGTAAAAAGAAGGAATTGAAATCTGAAGAAAGGAATAAAGAACAAGATATTGATTCTATTTCAAAGAATGTTACACAGTCGATAGATATACAGGATGATAAGAAGGATTCATCCAATAATAAGGTTACAAAGGAACAACCTTTTATTGAAGTCTACAAGAGAAGGTTAAAATCTATAATAACGGCTAAAGATGAAACTTCCGTGGCATTGATTTCAAGCAGTCCTCCTAAAGCTAAAGCTTCTGTTCCTTTGCTCTCAAGTAGTCCTCCTAAAGCTGTTTCTTCATCCAGCAAAGATCTTCAAATAATTGGTGCTCTGCAAGACTTGGAGCAGGATGCTGTTTCTAAGGATGTTTCGTCTCCTTGTGTTGTAGGCAACTACAATCCTTCACCAAGTTCAAGCTCTTCTGGTCAGGACTTTAATTCCATCATCAGCAGGAAAATAAGATCTGTAAAGAAAGCTAGAAATGTTAAAAATGTGTCTATTAACTGTCTTCGTAAAAGAGGGAAATCATACTACAATTTCTTATCAAAATGATTAAGATAGTCAGTTGGAATGCTCGTGGAGTTCATAATAATCCAACTTTGTCTAGGCTTAACTACTTTATCAATAAAGACAAGGTAAATGTTATTGCTCTCCAAGAGCCCATGGCTAGGTATGACAAAATTGATATCATTGCTAGAATAATTGGATTCCCTAATTACACTTCTAATACTACTAACAAAATCTGGGTTTTTTGGCCTAATGAGGTGAATATTTCCGTTTTAGTTAACCATGATCAATTTCTCCATTTGGAGATA
Source organism: Limnanthes douglasii subsp. nivea (assembly GCA_036936605.1). Taxonomy (NCBI): domain Eukaryota; kingdom Viridiplantae; phylum Streptophyta; class Magnoliopsida; order Brassicales; family Limnanthaceae; genus Limnanthes; species Limnanthes douglasii. Next base: position 367,561,083 of record JAUPFV010000001.1, read on the forward strand.
AATTATGCATTTTTTTCTTATGTGTTTACCTGTGTTTATGGCAAGAACCAGAGAGTGCAGCGTAGACAATTGTGGAGTCAGCTATGCCAGCTTTCTTGTGATGAAAAACCTTGGTCTGTTGCTGGTGATTTTAATACTGTTTCTTGTCCTGAAGACCAGTTATGCTGTACCCTATATGATGACTGTAGTGTCGATGAGTTTAATGCTTGTATCAGATGTTGTAATCTGGATGACCCTGGCTATAGTGGTTCCAGATATACCTGGAGCAATAACAGAATTTGGAAAAGGTTAGACAGGGTGTTGGTGAATTAGAAAATGTTGTCTAATTGGCAGGTTCAGGTTTGTCACATGGTCAGAACTTGTTCTGACCATGCTCCTCTCCTTATGTTTATCTCTAGTATTCAAAATAGGTCTTCTTCTCGTAAGAGTAATTTTAGGTTTATTAATGCTTGGACTAATCATCCTGATTTCTTAAGAAGTGTCAAACAGAATTGGGATAAGCATTGTAATGGTGGTCCTAATGTGGTTTTCTGGTATAAGCTCAAGCGCCTTAGAAAGTTTCTGAAAGATTGGAACTATTCCACTTTTGGCAACATTTTCACTAAAGTTTCTGATGCTGCTAAGGAGGTTGAAAATTGTGAGGTTACTCATCAGCAGACTAACATTAGTATTTCTAAGTCCAACCTTTCTAAAGCTAATAGTTTGTATATCCTTGCCTTAAAAGATGAAGAGTCTTACTGGCGTCAAAAGTGCTACAACACTTGGCTTAATGACAGTGATGGCAATACTAAGCTGTATCATAACTATGTAGCTAAGAAAAGGCAAAAGAACACTATCTATGGTATTAAAGATGATGGTGCCTGGTTAACTGATCAAGATGATATCTCTAAGTCTGCGGTGTCTTATTTTAAGCAGATTCTTTCTAATAACTGTTATACTAACAACACTGTGAATGCTCAGGATTCTATTCTTAATAATATTCCTAATCTAATCAGTGACAAGGATAATGAGTCTATCTTAAAGTTTGCCAACAAGGAGGAGGTGTGGTCTATCTTAAAGTATTAAAGATGGTGGCTTTCTAACCTTTATCAAAATAATAGCATCTTGAGATTCTACTTGAAATCTGAGTTCATCTTACCTTGTATAGCCTTTGCAGATGACATTATCATTTTCTCCAACAGCTCTCCAACATCGATTGACTGCATCAGTGTCCTGTTAAACAAGTATCAGCATGAATCAGGCCAGCTGATTAATAAAGAAAATACAAAGATTATAACTGCAACAAATTGTTCTCTTACCAATTATGAAAGAATCAAATCTTCCACTGGATTTAATGTCGAGCATGCTCCATTCACTTACTTGGGAATCATGATATCTGCAAACAATAAGGGGAAGCATTATTTACCTCTTCTTGCTAAAATCTATAATAAAATTCAGGTCTGTGATATGAAGAATCTTTCTTTTGGGGGTCGATTGTCCCTTATAAAGAATGTTCTCTATCCCATTGTTTATTTCTGGATGCAAAATTTCTTGATCCCTAATGGCATTATCAGTAAACTTGAGCTCTGTTTTAATAAATTTCTTTGGAGAGCTAAGTATACTGAAAATGCCATTCATTGGGCTGCTTGGAACAGTTTATGTAAGCCTTTTGAAGAGGGAGGGCTAAATGTCAAACTTCTGTCTGACATTCAGCTCACCTTCTCCTTTAAGCTTTGGTTTCTTTTCAGAAAATGAGGCTCCCTTTGGGCTGACTTAATTCACTCAACCTATTGTAAATTCACTCATCCTTTAAAGGCTGAGTGTAAGGTTTCTGAATCGGTCACTTGGAAAAGGCTTAGTTCTGTTAGGGACCAGGCTGATCTTAATGTTTTTTGGAGTCTTGGCAGGGGGGATGTGGACTTTTGGAGGGACTCTTGGCAGGATATGCCTCCTATTGCTAATAACTTAGATTCTAACAGTTATCTCCTCCCTGTCAAGGCCAGCTCTTTCTGGAAAAATGGTCAATGGGATATTCCTACTCTTTCAAATTTTATTTCTAATGACAGATTAATGAATATTGTTAAAACTAATATCAATCATGATAAGGATGATATTATTCACTGGAAATTTTCTAATGGCAATTGTTTTAACACCAAGGATACTTGGAATAGTATCAGGTCTACTCACCCTAATCAAGCTATTTTTAAGAAAATCTGGCACAGGTTTATTCCTTCTAAAATTTCATTTCTCTGTTGGAAAATCCTAAAAAACTATGCTCTTATTGACAGTATCTTAGTTAAAAGGCATTTAGTGGTGGTTTCTAAGTGTCAATTTTGCTGCAACTGTGAAGACAAAAACCACCTCTTCATCAGTTGCAGCTTTGCCTGGTCTCTATGGAACTACTATAGTCTTCTTTTTAGAATCCCTGTGAGCCGTTTTATGTCCCTAAGTCATATTTTACATAACTGGTTCTGGTTCTCTAAGTGTAACACTCATATCACTCATATTGTGCCTCAAATTATAATCTGGGTGATCTGGTCTAACGAAAATCATGCTAAATTTCATAATTCTTTCGATAATTTTAATACTGTTGTTAATCGAGTTAATTGAGTTATCCTAGGTATTGATTCTAAGAATAGGCTAAGAGCTAAACATTGATCTAGTGTTTCTAAAGCAGGAGCTACTCTTGGCTGCCTAACTATTGGAAAATCTAAAGCTGTGTACCTGAAGTGGTGTCCCCCGATCGATGGGAGACTTAAAGTTAACATTAACGGTGCTTGTGGTTTCACTGGGGAAGCCTCTGGTGGTGTGATTGTAAGAGATCACCAGGGTCACATTGTTTATGGTACAGGCTTCATCTTTGGTAAATTGAGTCCTTTGCAAGCTGAGACTCGAGCTTTAATGGAAGCTCTTCTTCTGTGTAATCTTCAGCGCTGGAAAGCAGTGGACATCGAGACTGACTGTCTCACTCTTGTTAGCTCCATGGCATCTGGAAATGCTTTGGATAATTCCATTGATTCTGTATGTCGTAATCTCTTTCATTCTTCCATGCAGTTTCGCCACATTTCGAGATCCCAAAATGCTGCTGCTGACTGGATTGCGAAATGGGCTCTGCTCGAAAAATCAGCTCGCTGGTTCACCAATGTCGACACTCCTAACCCTCTGCTAGCAATCATTACTCTTGAGAGTATGGGTGTAGGGTATATAGACCCTGGTTAGGGTTCTTTCTCGGATCTCTTATACTGGCCTTCAAATCGACGGGTTTGTTTTGGGTTTGCTGTGAAGAATGGTTTGTTTCTCTTTGTTTTTGCTTCCTGAATGGTGTCGTCCTTGAATCAGAGGGTTTGCTGTGGTATTTGGAGTCGTGTGCTTGGTTGTGATGTGAAGAAGTGATAGGGTTGAGTTGTGAAAGATAAGGTTGAGAGGTACAAGACAGTGGTTTTCGATTTAGGGTTTCTGATTAGCTTGCTTTAGGGTTAGTTTGTGTTCGATTTGGGGATTTGTTCTCAGGCTTATTGTTTTTGAGCCCTTCATTTTCTGAGTGTTCTTTAATTTGTCCTATTTCTTTGTAAACTTCTTTATTCGGTAATATATTTTGTCTTTTTGCTATAAAAAAAGCTGCTTGTAAAGATACATAATAATCAAAGCGATATGACTTAAAACAAGACCTGCCGACTAAGAAAATAAGAAGTAATAATCCACAAATTACAAAAAAAAATTGGTTATTGTCATCTTTCACATTATTCAGCAAAATGATTTTGTTTGTCAAAATATTTGTATCTATAGTAGCCATACACTTTTATCGGGTTTTTACTTACCACTGGGATCCTGAAAAAAAAAAATATTTTCGAATCCGCCTGCACATATAATAATATGGTATAAGTTTGAGACGTACCGCAGTTTAAAACACCAGTTTATACGGTGCAATGGAGTAGCACCGAGATTAACGTCGAAGTAAATCGAAATGATATAAGGAGGATCATTTGGCAGCATATAACATTAATACAAATTAAATCACCATTAGTTTTTTATATTTTACGTTTATATTAAGTATTAATAGTTTTTTATGTTTTAAAATTTTGTATTATTTGTTCATGCATATGTGAATATTAAATGTTGAGAACCTGATATGCGGCATCCCGAACATTGACCTTTTGTTTCATTATTAGTTTTTCAAAAATATAAAATTTATTTCAGTTTCAATTCTAGGATCACATTCTACAGTTTTTTGGGACCAATAATGAAACGAAATATTGATGTTTAGACAGCCACACGTCAAACTCTCAATATGCACATGTACGAGGTACTAATAATGTAAATTTCTAAAATATAACGGATTAATGAAGGACAAAAATGAACATAACAATTTAATTTGATACAAACGCGAGACATAGAGACTCCATTAATATTAATTGATATGGCACTGTCCAATTTCTTTTTTATTTACCATTTTGGATATTCTATGTTAAATTTATTTAATATGGTCTTGGATTCATTTATAAATTCTCTTATTAATATTGCAGTAAAATTTGAAACTACCAAATATAAAAATAAGTACTGAGCCAACTTTGGCTTTGTTAATACTTTTATTAGCTAAAAACTTCTTGATGTTGTTGAAAGCTTCATCATCGACTAAAGTCTAGTTGAGCATCCTTTCTTATTTTAGAATTATGAAGAAATGCTAACACTTATTCGAAGATCTTAAGGTCAATTTATTCAATATAGCCAACCATCATGCTAATATTTGAACTTATTCTATGTTTCAGGGAGGATCCATTGCAGCTAGATTTTAGAGTTACAAAAGGTCGGGTTCTTGTAGCCTAAACACATTTTAGACCTTACATTGAACGTACACTTTTCTAGATTGAGTTTTAGATTATTCTACTGAAGTTTGCAAATATTTCTGCTAGGTCATCCAAGTGGTCTTCATCCTGAGTGCTAGTGACTAGAATGTCATGAATATAGGTCAACCTAGTTATGTTACAAATATATTATTAACAAGTCTCTCACATATAGCCCCAAGGCAGAAATTTGTAATAATGAAATTCCCTCTTGGGTGATAAAAATAATATATTCTTGATCATGTTGATAGATTTGAATATAGTTCTAACCTGAATAAGAATCTATAAAAAAATATAATGTTTTATTCTTTGAAGTTGCATCTACCAGTTGATTAATTAGTGAATAGGTAAAGGGTTCTTGATATGCTTTAGTTAAATCAGAGAACTCTACGCACATTATACATTACCTATTCATTTTATTCATTAACATCGGATTGGTTATCCATAATAGATAGTAGGAATTTTTTTTATGGCTACCTGTACGGAGTTTATCCATTTACTCTATTATTGCTTATACAAAAAAGTATTTGTAGAAAGGATCGAACGCATGACCTTTTAGTCTTGAGTTCATCTATTCTTCCAATTCTGGTACCCCGTTCCCTTCCTTCCTGGACGAACTATCCCACCATGAAAAGACCCGAATAGTTTCACATACATAATTTGAAATTCTCTTAACCAACCGATATAAATTGGACATGACATTCTAACTCTTTGATTTAGTTATATTACTATAATTTTAAAAATCAAAATCAATTAGTTCAATTTAATTATATTAAAAATCTTATCTACAGCAAATAGTGTTTTCTCTAGTTATAACAATCGTATTTCTAATTAAAATTAACATAATATAGCTATGTGGAGTCAGAATCATAAATTAAAATTCGTTATTAGTGATAGATAGTACTCCTGTCATAAGCGTGTAACATAAGGAAGAATAAATCCGAAGGCAGGAGTACATCACACAAAAGTGAAGGCTCTCCCACTTAGAGCACTTGTTGGAATGTAATAGGTTGATATTCATGTTCAACTTTTCCATCAACGTTTACAAAAGTTGATAACACTCACTCCTTTTCACATCATAGCTCAGTATTTAATGTATTTTTTTATATTCTTAATTTTTTTGTATGTGTTTTATTTTAAAATGATATAAAATTTTAATTTTAGAATATAATCTTTTTATTTTATTTTAAAAACTTTAATATATATGTTGAACATTTCATTTTTTATACAAATACTAGTATAAATAGATTTACAATATTTATCAAATTATAATATATTATATATGATGAGTCCGGATTTTCTCATCCCTCACAGCAGAAACCGGACAAGGGCAATTCAGACAAAAACCACCTACGGAACCATTCGAACAGGACTACAATAGTAAAAACTAATCACTTTATGACTAAGCTAATTGCTAATCTGCTTAATAAACTAATGAGTTTTTGAACTCGACCCGATTTCATAAGTATGACCTGAAAGCCCATGTGGCCCATAGTTAAGGGTATAAATACCCAACCACTTTCATTAATGAGGGTAATGAACATTTAATACAACAAGACAGCTCAAATCTCTCACTACAAACCACTTAAACGTTAAATATCTTTGAAACACCACAAAACATCTGACAAATTTACCCTCAGTTGAAAATAATGCACACCAAATTGGCGACCACAATGGGAGGAGAAGGTTCCTGAATCTAGCATTCGAAACCATCAAGAAAAACCAGTTCGGATGAATCCGGACGAGTAGGAAGTGCCACCAGCTTTGGCAGAAGTGGTGGGAGAAAACGATGAATATACAATCGAGGAGCGAGACAAGTTAAAAGTTGAAATAGAAGCTTTGAGGGCTGCTAAAAGGGCAAAGATGGGCTTGAATGAAAAGTCTAAAGTGTTAGCAGCTCACCACACTGATAATCCAAGAGAACATGAACCGTAAAAAACTCATGTAAGTACTAAAAAAACTCATGCTAGCTCAAAGAAGTCTCACCGGTCTAAACCGGTGGAGAGCTCAGATTCAGACTCAGAGTCTTCTAGCAGCTCCTCGAATGAAGATGGAATTGGAGAATCCTTGTCATCCAGCCACGATGAAGGTCGTTTGAAGAAGAAACAAAAGTTGGTAAAAAAATATTCAAGAAAAAGGGACAGGCATGGAAGGTTGAAAAGGTATCTGGGTAAAGGGTCGTCTCATAGTCACAACCATGGCCTGAGGCATGTAGACCGCTTATTAATGGATCCGTTTGCCTTTCATGATGAGCCATGAATCTTTGCAACTCCCAACGAAGATACTGTATTCAGTCATGGCCGGAATTGGAGACAATCTCCATTGTCCTCCAAGATACTGTCCGGAAACCATTCGTAAGAGGTTTGACAGTACAAAGATGAAGAAATATGATGGCAGTAAAGATCCAGATCACCATCTGGAGCAATTAAAAAAATTTATGATAAATTTTGATGATGATGATAAGTTACTCTGTCGAGCGTTCTCCCAGTCTTTTACGGGGAGTGCTTTGAAGTGGTACAATAGTCTACCACAGGGCTGCATCAGAAATTTCGACACTTTTTGGGTGGCCTTTCGAAGGCAGTTCGTTGGAAGTAAAGAAGTAAAGGGCAATGGAGACACTATAATCTATTTTGCCCAAGAACCAAACAAATCTTTGAAAGAATACATAAGTCGCTTTGTGAACACCAAAAATGGATTAACTGATTGCTTTGAACAAGTAGAAATAGCTTCTCTGAGACAGGGTTTGAACGCTGGCAATTTGGCTGATTCAGTAACTAGGAAAAAGGCCATGACATGGGGAGGTTTACTGAATCAGGTCGACAAATAGATTAATGTGGATGAAACAAAGAAAACCAGGGTGCACCGGTAAGTGAGTTCTGCTCCAGCTGCACCAAATCAAAACCAGAAGCAGTCCGGGAACAAGGCCAAGGAAGCCGGACAAGGTCATAATAGAGCCAAGGCTCAATCCCATCCAGCTGCACCAGCTCAGAGCCAGAAATCTAGAAATAAGCGAGGGCTTTGGGTTCAACCGGAGTGGTTTGCTGAGTTGAAAGAAAATGTAGCCACCATTTATGACAAAACAAAAGATGAAGTACATTTCAGAAGGCCGACTGCCTTACAATATCCCAAGGAAAGTCGTAATAATTGTTTCTGTCAGTATCACCATGATATTGGACATAACACTGAAGATTGCATCGCGTTGAAACAAGAAGTGCAGAATTTGATTGAAAGAGGGAAGTTGGGGCTTATGTTAAAAGAAGAAGTGGAAATATGCCTGATAATGCTCATCAGACTGGCCCAAACAATGCAAGGATATCAGCTCCGGGTGGGGCTATGGTGATAATTGAAAGGTTTGATGTAGAGTCAGAATATTTGGATCCTGATCCAACCCGAAATAAGGCGGGCGTTATCACAGAGCACTGCAAGACGGTGTCCGGACTTATCAGCTTTTTTGAGTCACTTACAACATTCGGGGGAGACACCATGACTGCACCAACTGCTTCTTCAAGAAAGAGGCATGTTCATACTTTAGCTACCCAACTGGAAGGAGACATGACTTCCTATCAATCAAAAATTCCATTTCCCTTCATGTTTTGGATGAGGATGACTTGAGGGACATTGCTGGTCCCCATGAAGATGCTATTGTGATAGGAGCATCCATTGGGGGCAACGAAATTAGACGAATTTTGGTGGACACCGGTAGTTCAGCCAATATCCTCTTTTTAACTTCCTACAAACAAATGAAGAATCCACCAGTAATTCAGCGTTCGAACATGTCAATTGTGGGCTTCACTGGAAGCTCAGCAGATGTGATCGGGGAGTTTGAGGAGGAGGTTTTGTTGGGAAAGGGCCCTTTTAAGAAGATGGTCAGGATACTTTTTATTGTGGTGGATTGTCCCACTTGTTACAATGAAATTTTGGGGAGTAAAGTGTTAGCTTTTTTGAAAGACCATCAACATGTTTTTTCTTGGTGCAATGCTGATGTAACCGGAGTGCCAGCAGACATTATGTCACACCAACTATCCATCCAGAGGGATATAACACCTGTTGTACAACAGAGGAGAACTTTTTCTAAAGCAAAAGCTGATATCATAGTTCAAGAGGTCGACCGACTTACTAAAATGGGGCACATAAAGGAATCTCAATACCCTTTATGGACAACCAATTTGGTGTTGGTAAAGAAGAAAAATGGAAAGTGGTGTATGTGCATCGATTTTACAGATCTCAATAGAGCTTGCCCAAAAGGTCTATATCCGGTCTCTCGAATTGATCAGTTGGTGGACTATACATCTGGAAACAAGCTATTATCCTTTATGGATGCCTTTTCCGGGTATAATCAGATTCAAGTAGATCCGAAGGATCAAGAACATTCTACATTTGTTACTGATAGGGGCCTATATTGTTACAAGGTGATGCCATTTGGGCTAAAGAATGCTGGGGCTACTTATAAAAGGTTAGTGAATAAGGCTTTTGCTGATCAGATTGGAAGAAACATGGAAGTCTATATCGATGATATGATGGTAAAGAGTGTGGACGAAGAGCTACACTTAGCAGATCTCCAAGAAACTTTTTCCAACTTGGTGAAAGTAAATTTAAAATTGAATCCAGAGAAGTGTGTTTTCGGAGTGCAGTCCGGAATATTCTTGGGGTATGTGATAAGTGAGAAAGGGATACAGCCTGATCCAGACCAACTTAATGCTTTGTTACAAATGGAGCCTCCTCAGAATATTAAAGAAAAACAAAGATTGACAGGGAGGTTAGCTGCTCTAAATTGTTTTATTTCAAGGTCTTCGGATAGGTGTGCCCGGGTTTTTCAAACTTTGAAAGGTGCAAAAGAATTTAATTGGTCTCCACGGTGTGACCAGACTTTCGATGAAATTAAGAAGCACTTATCCTCCCCTAAAACTTTGTTTAAACCTATTGATGGAGAGACACTATACATATACTTAGCAGTTTCAGACTGTGCCATAAGTGCAGTGTTGGTAAGAGCGGTGGATAATTATCCTCGTCCGGTGTACTATATCAGCAAAAGCTTGATAGATGCAGAAAAAAGGTATTTAAAACTTGAAAAATTAGCACTGGCCCTAGTAATCGCTGCTAGGAAAATGAGGCCCTACTTTCAGTCTCATTTAATTGTTGTCCGGACCTCTTTTCCCTTGAAAAACATTCTTCAAAAGGTAGACATTTCAAGCAGAATGACCAAATGGTCAGTGGAGCTAGGAGACTATGATATTGATTTTGCCCCTCGAACAGCAGTCAAGGCTCAAACTGTTGCTGACTTCCTAGTTGAATTTCATTCAGGCAGAGACACTAAGCAATCAACAGGTGAGAAAACTAAAAAAACATGGGTTGTCTGGACTAATGGTGGATCAAGTACCATGGGTTGTGGTGCTGGGATATGTTTAACCTCTTCGTACGGCGACAAAATGTACCAGGCTATATGTTTTGCTTTCAGAGCTTCTAATAATGAGTCCGAATATGAAACTGCTATAGCTGGCTTGAAATTAGCTCTCATTTGTGGAGCCAAAAAGGTCAGGTTAATGAGCGATTCTCAGATTCTTATCCATCATGCACAAGGTCAATCCGAGGCAAAAAAAGAACAGCTGGTTAAATACTTATTTGTTCTCAAAGAAGTGGCACTTAATTTCAAAAACATCACCTATGAGCACATACCCCGAATAGAAAATACACTAGCAGACTCCTTGGCAACCATAGCCTATTCTAAGTCATATCCCTGGATTCATGTGAAAGAGTGCCCATCCATTCAAATCAATCTGGATAAGGAAGAAGAAAATTTGAATATACAAGTAAAACAACCCAAAGATTGGAGATTTCCTCTCCTCCAATATCTCTCAGATGGCATCTTGCCTCCGGAAAAAGCAGTAGCAAGGAAGGTAAACTATAAGGCTCGTGGCTTTGTCATCATAAGAGACGTTCTTTATAAAATATCCTTTAGTAGACCTCTCTTATCATGTTTGGGGATCGAAGAGTCCCAAATAGCATTCTCCGAATTGCACGATGGCGAGGGATCAACAAACTGTGGATTCAGGGCTCTAACTATAAGAGTTTTGTTAGCTGGTTACTACTGGCCCTCCATAATGAAAGATGCCAAGGAATTGGTGAAGAACTGTGATCCATTCCAAAGATACAGTAATGAAATTCATATCCCAGCTGTCCCTTTAGAGTCAATTTCTGAGCCAATACCTTTTACTTGTTGGGGCCTGGATTTAGTGGGACCTCTACCCATGACATCCGGAGGGTGCAGAACTATAATTGCCGCTATTGATTACTTCTCCAAGTGGATCGAAGCAGCCCCATTGGTAGGAAATACTTCGAAAGCTGTTATAAAATTCATCCTCTCTAACATTTGTTACAGATTTGGGGTCCCGCAAAAGATAACTACAGACAATGGGCCACAATTAAGGATATGGAGAATTTCTGTGTTTCTAGAGGCATTCAACACTGCTTCTCTTCTCCTTTGCACCCACGGGAAAATGGTCAAGTTGAAGTGGCTAACCGGACCATCCTGTCCGGTCTTAAAAAGAATCTAGAGGGAGCTGCTGGAAAATGGCCAAGTTATCTACAAGAAGTATTATGGGCCTACCGGACGACTTCCGGGGATGCAACACAAGAGTCTCCCTTTGCCTTGGTATATGGGATGGATGCAATAGCTCCCATAGAGGCCACTCTCCCTTCATTTCGAGTCCACAACTTTTCCGAACTAGCTAACGAAGTGGCAATCAGAAGCCAACTTGACTTGATGGAAGAAAAAAGAGTTAAGGCTCACCTCAGAGCCACACACTATCAGGGTTTGATGAGAAGCAGGTTTGCTTCTAAAATCAAAAGGAGGGATTTTCAACTAGGGGATAAAGTGCTAAGAAAAGTCTTCCTGCATACCAAGGAGAAGCAGTTCGGCAAGCTAGCTCTAACTTGGGAAGCACCCTACGTGGTCAGTGAAAAGCTTAAGCATGGGACATACGGGCTCCAAGATAGAGAAGGAAGGATTTTGAATCACCTTTGGAACATTGAACACCTCCGGTTGTATTTAGAATGAAACTGTGTAAATATTTACTTGTTTAAAGTTCATGTAAATATTAGGGGGCATACTCTTTCCCACCCTGGTGGCGCGGAGAGGTTTTAATAAGGTGTCCGGGCTTTTCAATAAAATTTGATGCCTTCTTGAAAAATTCGGAGTGTTTCAATTGATAGCTTCCTTGAAATTTTTTATAGTATCAATGGCAGACCGGATTAAATTGGTAGAGTGATGACTACTTAAACATTTGTTATAGGATAATTTAAACACTCTCACTTTAAAATACTTGTAAAATAACTAAAGGTTGTTTGAACATTAGCCATCGAAGTTGGGAAACTATAAAACAATGCAAGAGTTGTGTAAAATAAAGCTCCCTATTAAAATATGTAAAATGCCTTGGCCATCCAAGGACTTAGAAGTTTTAAAGAAAAAGGTTTATCTGGACAAGGGCCGGATATGATTACAAAAAAAAATTCCTTGTCCATCCAAGGGTTTTAGTTCAAACACAAAAATTGAAAAGATAGTTGAAACTTTAAGGCTGAGCTTTCTTAGATGGCCCAGCCTCACTTGGTTTCTTCTTGGGATCATTAGTTTCTTCATCTGGACTCTCTCCGGTCCTTTCATCTTCATCAGTTGTATCATCCGAACCACTGGAATAGTTTTTTCTCCTGGACTCTGTCCTGGCGTGGATTGTCTTCTCTTGCTCCTTTAACAAGTCAGTTTTTTCTTGCTTGGCCGTGGACACAACATCCTCGAGCGAAGTTTTATCACTGGTCAGGGTCTGAATGATATTCACTTTGGCCTTCACCTCCTCTTTTGAAGTGGAAAGATTCTTCTCCAAGTCAGATTGCTTCGATTGGATTTCTTTGATAACTCCCTCCGAAGTGGCCATCTTGGTGGCCAAATACTCTTTCCCTTTCTTTAACTCCTCTATTTCCCTCTTTAATGCCTTAGCGTTCTGGTTGGCAGTGAGGAGGTCGTTAGACAATTTCTCTTTATCAGAGTTGAGTGTGTTGATGATGGCTGACTGGTTTCGCACCTGCTTCTCCAAGTTGAGCACCGGCTGAATATTGCTCAACAAGGAGTGGGTCACCACGTCCGTCTCCCCTGAAACAGAAAAAGATTTACCGTTGAAAGTAATGATGTTCGAAGAACTTGGGGGGAGTTAAGGGCCAGCGAAGTCATCCTTCTCAAGGTCTTCGAAGTAAAGACCAATCCCTTGAAGTCCACTGATATCTATTCCATCAATATTGATGTCCCCTCCGGTGCCCTCTCCGGTGTGAAAGTCACTTGGGATTTTCTCTGCTTGAGTTGGGTCTGTTGAGTCGACTGGAGGGAGAGACTCCCGTGGCCGGAGAACAACTTCATCTCCCTTTGAGGTTTTCTTCTTCTTAGCTTCCATATCTCCACCTTCTGCTCCCCGTTTTTTATCTTTCCTAGGAGCTTTTGGGAGATTTGGAGATCCAACTGCCTATTTGGTACTCTCGTTTTCTACCACTTGTAGCAAAGCAGCATCAATCCTTCCTTGGTCCTGCCCCTCCTGGTTTGCTGGGACAGTTTCCTCAACATCACCTGGGTTGACCTCAACCACGCCTTGCTTAGCGTTGCCTTTCTTGCCTTTCATTTTGCTTCAGGCTTTAGCTCTGCCCGACAAGGCTAGCTTTCCATCATTTGCATCTGTCTTCTGAAGAATCACCTCCGGAGGGGGTGGATTGGTTAATTCCTCCCAAGACAAGTCTCTCCGGCCGGTTGTATTCCAGAGAAGGGATGTTACCAAGTTGCCTCCGGTAAAACAATTGTGGAAGTGATTTCCCCATTTCTCAGCAGCCCAAACATTTAGCTTGGCACAATTAGTCTGCCCCTCCTCTAAGTAGTCATTGAACTCCTTCGGCAACACTACCAAAAAAAAGGAAAAAAAAGAAGAGAAATTAAACAAACAAACTTATTATAAGAAAAGGTAGAAAGATGTGATGAAATATTTACATGTGCTTTTCCATATGCTGATAAGCATGCTTGGGTTGTCACCAGCTTTAATCTTCCTCCCATTCTCCCAAGCACCACTGATAAATAAAAATTGAGTCTTCTAGTTCTTCTCCGACTCAAGTAAGTCATCCACCATTTTGTAATTGTCATTCATATTGTAATGGTAGAAGGGGATGCTATGGTTTCTGCAAAGGCTGGCCACAGCAGCAAACTGATCCATCGGAAGCGGGATTCCGGAGAGCCTGGAGGCCATGATGCAGGCCATGAGGGTGTACCAAGCGTTGGGGCTCAGTTGGATTAGGCAGAGTTTTATCATATGGAAATATCTGACGATCTCTGGGTCCAAGGGAAACCTAAGACCCCAGTTGAATAACTCCGTGAATAAAACTATCTCACTGAGCTTGCAATCCATTGGCGTCTCCGGATCGACCGGTATCCTTACTTTAACATTTTATGGGATCTTCCACTTCGTCCGGATCCGACCTAGTTCAGCTGTCTGAATAAAAGCATAATTGATCTTCTGCATGACTAGCAGATACTTTACACTCACTTTGTAGAAGCAATGTCCCACTTTTCCTACGAGTCTCTCCGGCAGGTCCGGGTGTTTTAAACATAGCTTCTCTTTGCCCTTGCTTTTCTTGACAATGGCAGTCTCACTCGTCTGCCCGGAGACGTTGGTCTCAAAAGGGGCTTCTTCAACACTCTCCTCCATTACCATGGAAGGGTTATCAGTTGTTTTTGGGAGTAAAGTGCTAGTGGTTGGCTCAGTAAGCTGTCCAGATGACTGAGCATTGCTTTTCTTTTGTGGTCTGGAGTCCGGCTTGGGCTCATATCCGGAGGGTTCGTTACGAAGGCTTGAACTAGTGGCCTCCGGACCAGACAATTTGTCCTTAGGAACCTTGATGGGTGCTTCTGACCCTGTAATTTTATCTTTGGCCCCAGACTTAGAGGGCACGAATTTTGGAGATTTAGACTATGGAGCGACAGCCTGGCCTTTTACTAGATGACCTCTTCGTCGATTTATTAGCTTTTCTGGGGAGATGTCAGTATCCGATCCCATGGTGATGAATGGAGAGGGTCTCTTGGTACTTGTAACTGCTTGCTCTTGTTCGACAATAGGCTTTGATTTCCTGGACCGATGAGCCTGAGATGATTGGTGAAAGACTAGGTTAGAATAACTTTCTAGGTTTAGAGCTTCTGGCAGAAGACGAACCTCGATCGGGCTCTGAACTTGGTGTTTCAGATTTGTCGATAGGAGAAACTGGGAGGCCTGCAGCAATGTGCCTTTCTCGTTCGACTCTTTGTGCTTTCTCTAACTCCGACAGATTAAGCCACCCACCTTTTAGAAGTGCGTTTCTTGCTGTAAACATAAACTTACACCAAAAAGGGTTTTTGCAAAAGAGAGATAAAAGCTTTGAAGATTAGAAGTGAAAAGATGATGAAGATGGTAAAACATTGAAAGATGAGTTGATTTATACTAAAGAGATAAAAGATACATTGAAACCTAGGAGAATAGGAAAGATAGAATAATGATTAAAGACGGTGCTGGCATCACCAACATTAATTAAAGAGGTTACTTTTTGAAATGAGTGGGAGCGCCATTCTAGGAGAATAACGGCTGGTGAGGCAAATCAGAAAGGGACACGTGTCCACGATCTATGACAAAACCTTTGAGCTTCTGAGAGTTTTTCCAGTCCGGATAAATCCTTTACACAAATCGAAATCGGTCCGAACATTGTTACAGGTGATCATGAGCGATTTTTTAGGTCTTGCCAAAGGCCTTCGAACATAACCTAGAAAAGGGGCTACTGATGAGTTCGGATTTTCTCACCACTCACTGTAGAAACTGGACAGGGGCAATTTGGACAACAACCACCCACTGAACCATCCGAACAGGACTAAAGTAGTAAAAACTAATCACTTTATGACTAAGCTAATTGCTAATCTGCTTAATAAACTAATGAGTTTTTGAACTCGACCCGATTTCATAAGTATGACCCGAAAGCCCATGTGGCCCATAATTAAGGGTATAAATACCCAACCACTTTCATTAATGAGGGTAATGAACATTTAATACAACCAAGCATCTCAAATCTCTCACTACAAACCACTTCAACGTTAAATACCTTTGAAACACCACAAAACATCTGACAATGTTACCCTCAGTTGAAAATAATCCACACCAATATATATATTGAATATTATTTAGTTCCCATATAATAAATTTAGAATTTTCAAATATTTATAATATGTCGTTACAAAATTTTCATTTTCTTAACAACTATTAAAAAAAATTGTTTATTCATAATTAATTTAAAAAATATTGACAATTCGAGATACATAAGAGAAATAGCCTCCTAATTAACGTAGTGATATGTTATCGTTTAGGTGTCAGCGTGTCTGACTGTTAATTTTTTTTAGCGACCTCAATAAGAACTTTCGGCATAAGCAAGTATCCATTCACGATGAAATGACTTTCTGTCCAGACAAGTATTAACTCGTCAAACAAAAACTTATATTACTACATCTCGTTGTAAAATATATATAAGGTTGTGACAGACCTAATTGTTATTATTTTTGGAGGAGTTCAAGTAATTCTTCGATTTCTATTCATTATTTCTACCTTTATTTTCTTTATGTTAATAATTTATTTTCAAGTTTCTTATGCAGCGATATTGACGTCTTATTAACAACATTTGGAAGTTGTTAAAGTTACTTTCAAAAGTTTGCACCAGTGGGATGAGGAGAATTGGTCCAACGTCTTCTACAAATACTTTACTCTTAACAATCTAGTTCAAAGTCATATCTAGAGGACCAATTTCAAACGCGACTTGTCTTAGGAACAACTTACCACCCCACATAGTCATCAGGTAGAGAAAGGTTCTAAGAAAAACATAATCGGTGTTGAGGGGGTGGATCAGCTCGATGAACCTTTACTACTAACCCTTGATACTGATGTCTAAGTGGGTAAGACACCCGAAAACCCCCATATCTTAAAGAGGAAGAAGATACATAAGCACAACAAATATAACAGCGAAAAAGAAAAAAACAAATACTCGTTCAGAAATCGTCATCATCATAGTTTAAACTGCACTTTCCCAAGTAACTAAGCTAAGTTCCCTTTTGGGTCCAGGGATAGAGGAACATACCTTCAATAAAAGTAACCCAATGGGTAATATGGAAGAGATAGATTTTGAAGCTTTTAGAAAGGAATATCTCGATCCAGTTAGTTTATTTGTAGATGTGCCTTTTTTAATTAGTTAAGGAACAAGAAAATATTGCACATACAATGTTGGGCTTTGTAAAATCTTATTTCTAAGTTGAAAAGGGAAGTCAAGGCTCATAAAGAAACTATTTATTTTCTTAAAGACGAATGCGGGCATCACAAGAAAGCTTTCAAATAATAGAAAACGTGTGTCGATGGTTTAGCAAGCGAAGTTGTGGCTGCCGGTGAGAACTCGCACTTACTTAAAAAATTAGGTTTTGGGTAATAGTAACAACTATCATAATAATATTGGTATGACATCCTTTGAAGCATTCTACGGAAGGAAATATTTAACACCTTTAAACTTCCATTTTACCACAGCATATAATAACAACTATCATAACACTATCGGTATGACATCCTTTGAAGCTTTCTATGTAATGAAGTATTTAACACTGGTTTAGTTTATTGCGAGCTAGGGGTAATTTTGTAAAGTGTTTTGTGAAGTTTTTTGAGTATTAAGTGTTTGGTGTATAAAGTAGTGAGATAATTGAGCAGCCTGGTTGTATTAAATATCTATTACCCTCATTAATGAGAGTGGTTTGGGTATTTATACTTTTAATTAAGGACCCATGGGCTTACGGGTCAAGTTATGAAACTGGGTCAAGTTTAAGGACCCATTAATCTTTTAAGTAGATTAGAAAATAGCTTAATCAAAAGGTGTTTTACTTTTGTCTTGTCCGGATATTTAGTGGCATGTCATTGTCCGAATTACCCATGTCCGGATTATACAGTAGGTTGTGTATGAATATTCCGAACTCATCAGTAGCCCCTTTTTTAGGCCTTGCCAAATGTCTTTGGTAGGGCTAAAAAACTCATTAAGCCAGTCTCAACTTTATCCGACCTGCCTATGCGGTTCGTATCATGCAGTTTGCTTTTAACATCAACTCAGTTCGAAGTTTGTCAGAAATGGTTTCTCTTTCCAGAATTCTAAGAGTTTTATTCTTGGATCGTGGGACACGTGTCGATGTTTGGTTCGACCTACCAACCGTTATTTTTCCTAGACCGGCGCACCCACTAAGTCGAGAAAGTTACCTAGGCCTTTGATTCTTCACACGTTTGCGCAGCCTTTAATCATTAAAAAACCCTCTTCAACTTCTCCTAGGTAACAGTTACTTTTTTACTGTTATATAAATTCTCTTTCACTATTTTATTGTCTTCATCACTCAAAGCTTTTCTAGAGAGATTTTCATTCTTACCTTCAACTTGTTCTTGAGAGGTTTTATGTTCTCAGCCAGAAATGCACTAGTTGAAGGCGGTTGGTTAAATCTATCAGAGTGAGAAAGAGCGAGAAAGGTAGGAAGAGAGAATCACATTGCTGCCGGCCTCTCAGTTTCTCCAAGTAAGAAATCCAGTGAACCGACTCAGGAAGCCGATCAAGGGTCATCTTCATCTAAGAATCCTAGGCCCACACAACTATTCAAACCAAACCTTTCACCTCTTTCCTCAAGCTCTTCTGTTCAAGAGTCTCAACCTTATGTTGTTAAGCAAAAAGTTGTTTCGAGTATCAGAAAACCTTCCCCCTTCATAGCCATGGGTTCTGACGCTGAGAAGTCTCCGGAGAAGACAACCCCTCTTTGGACGACCCGTCTAACTAAAGCTCAATCTACTGCTTCACTGCCAAAGCCCTCCGGATCGGAGGCTTCTAAAGAAACCTCAAGGGACAAGCCCTCCGGATCGGAGGCATCTAAAGTAGTCCCAAGCGCCAAGCCCTCCGGATCCCAACCTCAATCGGACACAAGGTTAGAGGCAACAGGTACTCAACCATCCGAACAACCTTCAGTACTGAAAACTGACCCCCATTCATCCAAGGCAACTAATAAACCTTCCATAGTGATGGAAAAAGTAATGGAAGATAGTATTCAGGATGCTCCCTTTGAAACCGAGGCATCATGTTAAATGGGAGATGCTGCTTCTGATAAAAAGGGCAAAAGCATGGTCAAGGTCTGTTTGACTCATCCGGAGCTTCCGGAGTGCCTAGAGGGCAAGGTAGGCCCTTGATTAAAAAACGTTAGTGTCAAATACTTGTTGGCTCTGCAAAATATAAACTACATCTACACCCACACTGCTGAGTTCGGTCGGATCCGGAAAAATGGAGGATTCCGGAGTCAGTGAACGTAAGGATACCTATCACTCCAGAGACTCCTATGGACTACAAGCTTAACGAGGTGGTGATTTCACCGAAGTGCTAAATTGGAGACTTCGGTTTCCATTGGACCCATAAATCGTCAGGTACTTCCACCAAGTTAAACTCTGTCCTAACCAGCTAATCCCCAATGCCTGGTATTCTCTCATTGCTTGCATAATGGCATCAAGGTTGTCAAAAATCCCACTCCCAATGAAGCAGTTTGCTGTTGTGGCAAGCTTATGCAAGAATCATCAGATTCCATTTTACCATCACAATATGGGGAACAACTTCAAAGTGGTAGATGACTTGCTGGAGTCCAAAAATAACCAGAGGACATAGTTTATATTTGTCAGTGGGACATGGGAGAATGGTAGAAAGATCAAAGCCAAAACCAATCCTAGCAAGTTGACTAGCAGGTGGAAAAGTACTGGTGAGTTTCTTTCCTATCTTTTTTTCTCATGCTTTTCTCCTTTTTGAATTACAAGTGTTCCCATTCTAATTAATTTATTACTCATTTTTCAGTGCTGCCCAAGGAGTTCACCGGACACCTAAAGGAGGGGCAAAAGACCTGTGCAAATCTTAACGCATGGGCGGAGCATTGAGGGAATGCCTTCCACAACTGCTTCACCTCGGGAAATTTTGTGAGGTCCCATCTGTGGAACACCACATGCTAGAGGTGATAAGGGAACAATTCGCCAATATTAATAAAAAAGAGTCAATTGTAAATAGAAGGAGATTAATATGCCTGTTATAGTATTTATTGTTTATTAGAAGGTGATTTGTAAACAAAGTGTTTTATAAAGGACCATAGGAGAAATAAAACAAGACCACCAAGGACATAAGTGGGTCCACCCTTCCCTACTATAAAAGGAGACCCATTATTCTTGGTAGGTGGGACAATTGAATATAATATTCTCTTTCTACTTTCTCTCTCTAGAATATTGAGCCTTAGTCACATCAGGTCCAAGATCCAATATCACCCCCTTTTGTCATTTATTCTCTCATCATTGGTGCCGTCTGTGGGAACACGTGATACCAAAAACGAATCTTTTTCTTTTGAAATCGCGATATGATCTTAAAGAATGAATGACCAAGCAATAAGAGAGAGGGTCGAGAGAGAAGTGATCCGAGCCGTTTCGTTGTCTGAAGGTGAGGAAGCACCGGGTCGGGAATATTACGCACAGGGTCGGGGCAAGCGGTCGACCCTCATCATGAACCGGAGACAGCTGCTGGAAGACATCGCGAAGCTAATTACTGAAAAAGAATGGGCGTTAGCTGATAAAAGGGCCCGGGATGGCAAAGGGAAAGAACCAGTTGTGGGAAACCACGACGAAGGCTACCCGACTATTGACCCTCGTATCGACGCCCGCCCTTTTAGATATTATCGGGAGTCTTGCCCGGAGGACAGGCAGAATGGGGGAACAGAGCAGTACACCAAGGATAATCAGGAGATTTATGTTGATTATACTTCGGACGATTCATCAGGAAGAGAGTACTGACGTAAGGAGAGACTGAACAAGCGTGCGCAGAAGAGACATTCCCGACGAAATAGGGCGCCTCGTTCTGACTCTCCTAAGTTCAAAAAGGGTAACTCTGAGAAAAGGACGCAGTGTCTTTCGAAAAAGAAGAAATGCAAACGGGCAGTAGAGAGGAGCGGGTAGTTTTGCCTCAGGCCCAGTGGCAACCGTCGAACAGCCAGAACCAGGGGTACCGAGTCAGTAGCCAATTCATCAACCCAGGAGATGAAGGTCTGTATGGGATTCAGACCGAGGGGCTCGGAGGCGGCACGTTCGAATTCAGAATGAATTGGAGAGCTTCGCCGTTGTCCGACGAAATATTATCGGGACATCTCCCGAAGAGGTTTGATATTTCCAAATTAGAAAAGTCTGACGGTAAGCAGGACCCAGATAATCATTTGGAAGCATTCCAAAACTTTAGGTTAAACTTCGATAACGACGATAAGCTTTTTTGTCGGGTGTTTTCAGTGACATTCATAGACCAAGCATCAAAGTGGTACAACCCACTACCGCAGGGTAGTATCAAAAACTTCGGGATGATCTGGATGATGTTCCGTCAGCACTTTGTCGGGAGCAAAAGCTTCCGAGCCAACGGTGATACGATTATGAACTCTAAGCAGAGGCTAGGAGAGAGCCTCAGGGATTACACCGGGCGTTTTATTGATGCTAAGACCGACTGGGATCATTGCGAAGAAAACGTGGCACTAACAGCGTACCGCTTGGGGTTGTTGCCGCGACCGATAAAGCAACCGGTCACCAAAAAACAAGCTTTCACTTTTTCCGCCCTTCTGGCTCAGGTGGAGAAACAAATACTGATAGAAGAAACCGAGGCGTTTGAATTGGCTGCGCAAATTCAACAGAGCGCGCAAGCGTCGGTCGTCATAAAACAAGGGGCTCAATCTAGCTATGCTCAGCAAGTCCAGCCAGTCAGCAGAATTCCACCGACCCAGTCCTTGCCAGTCAAGCCTCTGGCTCCCCAGAGTCAAAAAGCGAAGCCGACGAACCTAGCGGTCTCGCGACCCATGTTCAATAAGTGGATTCGACCTGCTTACTTCGCCGACTTAATGGAATGCGTATCTTCTATCTATGAAAAAACTAAGAAAAGTGGGATGTACCAGAGGCCTTTTCCCATACCAACACCCTAGGAACATAGGAACAACCGGTATTGTCACTACCACGAAGATGTGACGCACGATACCAAGGATTGCATTGCCCTCAAGAAGGAGATACAGATGCTGATCGAGCACGGAAACCTACTCGAGTACGTGAAAAAGAAATCGCAGCAGGGCACTGCCTCGAAAGAGATCGTGACGATGCCGAAGTTCGAGACAACCATGACGATTTCCAAAGTAACCGACCCTTTCGATGTCTCCATAGACTATCTCGATCCAGATGTAAATCGTAACCTCATCGCAGTCATCGAAGAGGAAGCTGCAGAGAGTAACGGGAGCGTAAGAAATCTGTGTCAATTTTTCGAATCATTGACTATTTTTGTGGGTGTCTCTATGGCAGGGATAACGCACTCCTCCAGGAAGCGATATATCATGAACTTGGCCGCTCAGTTGGAAGCTCGGCCCTATCCCCATTCGAAAATCGTTCCTTCACCGATTCTGTATTTTGACGACGACGACATGAGAGACATTGTCGGAACCCATGAGGACGTCGTCGTTATAGGGGCGGCCATTGCGGGGGAAGAGGGCCGACGCATCTTAGTAGACACCGGGAGTTCAGCCAACATAATTTTCGCATCAACTTTCGCCAAGTTTAGGGCGCCCCCGGTCATTACACGTTCGGAACGAACTATTGTAGGGTTTACAGGTTCGGCTGCAGACGTGGTTGGTGAGTTTGAAGGCATAGTTCAGCTAGGCCGCATACCATTTAAAAAGGAGGTCACTGTTTTATTCGTCGTGGTAGACGCGTCGGCCTCTCATAATGCGATCTTTGGCAGATCATGGCTGTCAAGAATGCACGCGGTATCCTTTACGGTTCATCAGTGTTTGAAGTACGTGGTCAAAAATAACGTGGGGATAGTGCGGAGCAGCTAGAAAGGAGCAAGGGAATGTTACCGAGCAGCTTTGGCCCCAAAAAGGGATCATGAGATGGAGCAAGTGCGGGACTAGCAATTAGTGCGACTTCCCTTGGGGTCACTGCCCGTCGATGATCCTAGAGAAGCTCCCAATTTTTTAACCACCGACGAAGAGTGCGAAAAACACCAATTTACCGAAGGAAAAGTTTTAGAAATCGGAATCCAATTGTCCTCAGTCTTCAAGAAACAGTTGTTGTTATTACTACAGGAGAATTTAGACTTATTCACGTGGTGTTCGAAGAATGTGACCGGAGTCCCAGAAGACCATGTGATTCACAAACTAACTATCAACGAGAATGTCAGACCCATTTCGCAAAAGCGGCGGGCTTTTTTGCTGGAAAAAGCAGAAATCATCATGAAAGAAGTCGAACGAATACTCAGCGTCGGGCACCTCAAAGAATCAAGTTACCCACTATGGACATCCAATCCTGTCCTGGTAAAAAAGAAGAACGGGAAATTGAGGATGTGCGTGGACTTCACCGACCTTAATCGAGCATGCCCGAAGGATCCCTTCCCGATGCCAAGAATCGACCGGTTGGTGGATTCAACATGCGGTAACCGATTACTCTCCTTTATGGACGCATACGCGGGCTTCAACCAAATCAAATTGCACCCAGCGGATCAGGAAAGCACAACATTTATTACGGGCCGAGGCTTGTATTGCTATAAGGTTATACCATTCGGGGTTAAAAAACGCTGGAGCAACTTATCAAAGGTTAGTTAACAAGACCTTCGACTGCCAGATAGGGAGAAATATGGAAGTTTACATCGATGGCATGTTAGTAAAGAGTGGCACAAACGAAGGCCATCTCGCCGATTTAAGCGAAACCTTTGATAATCTAAGGGGTATAAATTTCAAGCTAAACCCGGAGAAATGCTCCTTTGGGGTAAGGTTGGGCAAGTTCCTAGGAGTTTTTTTTAGTGAGAAAGTAATCGAGGCAGACCCTACTCAATTGCAGGCTCTTACCGATATGACACCGCCTAAGAATATCTAAGAAGTCCAGATATTAACCGGGCGTCTCGCGGTCTTGAATCGATTTATCTCTCGTTCGTCTGACAAGTGCGCTCCATTTTTTCAGGTTTTGAGAAACGCCAAGAATTTTGCTTGGACGCCGGTGTGCAACGCAGCCTTTTCAGGGATCAAAGCTTATTTATCCTCCTCAAACCTCTTAACAAAGCCCCTGACAGGGGAGACTCTTTTTCTTTACATAGCGGTTTCGGATTTTGCAGTAAGTGCGGCTCTGATCAGCGAATCGGGGGCGGTCCCCAAAGTGGTATACTTTGTAAGAAAAGCTTACTAGACGCGGAGACACGGTATTTGAAGTTGGAAAAAATGGCCCTAGCTTTGGTGACCGCAGCGCGCAAAATGCGATCGTATTCAGGCACACCCTATTATCGTCCGAACCTCGTTTCCACTCAAGTATGTACTTCAGAGACCGGACATGTCGGGAAGAATGTCCAAATTGTCGGTCGAGTTAGGCGATTTCGATATCAACTTTGAGCCGCGGACATCTATCAAAGGCCAAGCGCTGGCAGATTTTATAGTTGAATTCCATTCCGATCGCCCAAACCAAGACACGTCGCATGAAGCGGGTGAACCAGATGAGTGGGTTATCTGAACTGATGGTGGGTCGAACGTCAATAGATGCGGCGCAGGCGTACAGATAGTTACTCCAACGGGCATAAGTATGCATCAGGCAATCCGATTTGGTTTTCAAATCTCGAACAACGAGGCCGAATATGAAGCTGCCCTGGCCGGTTTGCGACTAGCACAGGTATGTGGAGCTACGCATGTACGTCTTATCAGTGATTATCAACTTTTGATCAATCAAACCTCGGGAGCATCGAAAGCTAGGAAAGAGCATCTGGTTCAATACTTAGCAGCACTACGAGTGTTAGCCGCGTCTTTCGCCAAGGTAACATATGAGCATGTCCCGAGGAGCGAAAATATGGTAGCCGACTCTCTAGCATCGACTTCATGTTCAAGAAGTTACCCCTGGGTAACCGAGCAAGAAAACCCATCAATCATAAGGAGGAGAGAGCTGGATAACCGACCAGAAATGGCTTGTCAGGTGTCCTTGGTAACTATTTCAGATTGGCGAAGGGATATTATTGCCTTTCTAGCCGAAAGACTACTACCAGACGATAGTCTATTTGCTCGAAAGATACGAAACAAATCCCAGGGCTACATTTTATTGGGGGCATTTTATACAAAAAGTCATTTAGCCGGCCTTTACTGCGGTGTTTGGGGGTAAATGAGTCACAGATAATTGTATCCGAACTACACGACGGAGAGGGTGCGGCTCAATGTGGATACAAGGCATTGATCAGAAGAATCTTCCTCGCCGGGTTCTACTGGACAACGGTTACGACTGATGCTCAGCAGATAGTGAAAACATGCGACACATGCTAAAGATTCGCGAATGCAATAAACATTCCTGCGGCCCCTTTAGAATCCATATCTGAAGGCTTACCTTTCGACCGATAGGGAATCGACCTCGTGGGACCATTACCAATGGCATCCGGTGGAAGACAGACGATCGTGGTGGTTATGGATTACTTTTCCAAATGAGTGGAAGCTGAGCCATTATCGGCTATAAAGACCAAGGATGTCATCAGATTCATTTGGTCAAACATCTGCTGTAGGTTTGGGGTACCTCAGAAGCTCACCATGGATAACGGACCCCGGTTCGATAGCCATGAGACGAAATCTTTTTGTACGACCCATAGGATTAAGCAATGTTTTTCCGCTCCCTTCCATCCCCAAGAAAACGGGCAAGTCGAGGTTACAAACCAAACCATTTTGGACGGGCTCAAAAAGAATTTGGAAGGAAAAGCCGGCAAGTGGCCGGACTACTTACAAGAAGTATTATGGGCTTACCGAACCACACCTCGAACGGCGACCAAAGAGTCACCTTATGCCTTAGTTTATGAAATGGATACAGGCACCCCATCAGAATCGATCTTTCCGTCTTTTAGGGTCGGTACTTACACGGAAAGTGAAAACGACAACGCCAGACGATTAGCTCTAGACTTGATAGAAGAAAAAAGGGGTCGAGCTCATCTAAATTATTTACATTACCAGACCTTAATGAGAAGCCGGTAGGCGTCCAAAGTACGTCGGCGAGAGTTCAAAGTCGGGGATAAGGTCTTAAGGAGATTTTTCCTGCATACCAAAGATAAGAGCCTCGGCAAGCTATCCCCGAACTGGGAGGGACCATATACAGTAGTAGAACGAGTTGAGAGTGGAACATACCGCTTGCAGGACACGCGCGGGCGTTTGCTGAGACTCTCGTGGAACATTGAACACTTAAAACTATATTTGGAGTAACTTTGTTGATTTTTGTAACCATTTCTGTAAGAACCTTTGGTCAGGGATGTACTCTTTCCTAACTCGGTGGCGCGAGAAGGTTTTAATGAGGCATCCATGGCATCCAACCCTTTTTAATTCAAAATTTTGCCTTTATATCTCCGAACTGTTAAAAAGGAGTCCAGCTAACGAGCTGACGGACAACTTATGACAAATTTAAATTGATCAACAGAACCTTAAACGGTTTTTCAGTGTTCAAAACTGATCTACATATCATATTTCCCGACCCTATAGGAGGATTTTTCAATTTAAATTGATCAACAGAACCTTAAACGGTTTTTCAGTGTTCAAAATTGATCCACATATCATATTTCCCGACCCTATGGGAGGATTTTTCAATTTAAACTGATCAACAGAACCTTAAACGGTTTTTCAGTGTTCGAAACTGATCTACATATCATATTTCCCGACCCTATGAGAGGATTTTCCAATTTAAATTGATCAACAGAACCTTAAACAGTTTTTCAGTGATTAATTTAATCTACATATCATATTTCCCGACCCTATGGGAGGATTTTTCAATTTAAATTGATCAACAGAACCTTAAACGGTTTTTCAGTGTTCCAAACTGATCTACATCTTACGTCCCCGACCCTATGAGAAATTTTCAATTGACACAAAAATATAACAGCAAAATAGCGAATATTAATTTTCAAAACAACGGTTACAAGCATAGTTCAACAAAAGGGTTCTACCGACCCAGAAGTTACAAAACTTAAAATAAAAAACATCGGAGGTCAAACATCCTCTCCCTCAGACTCAGTTCCGGTGTCGTTCGTCTCATCATCCTCACAAACCACGCCCTCGGGGCGGTCGGCCTCAGGAACATCCAGCCACATTGACCCAAGGGGCAGGTCAGGGAAGCGGTGATGAAAGGTCAGCACATAAGCAGCTTTGGCCTCAGCCGTTTCCTTCTTCATCCATCTCTGGCACTGGTCGGCGAAAAGGGCATTAGCAACCTTCAGGTCGGAGATTTCCTAACCCAGTTTTCCAGCGCTATCATATCGGTCTTTTCTAACAAGTGCCAAGGTATTTTCGGCCGTCTCCAGCTTCTCCTCCAATAGCCTCTGAGCTTCTTTCCCCTTCCTCACTTCCTCTTCGAGAGCGGCAACCTTCCCCTCCACGTCCCCTAGCTTATGGCTTAGCTCTGCTGCCCATCGTTCCTTCATCGCCAAGGGTACAATCATATTGTACAGAGACAGGGACAGTCCATCTGTGATCTGAAGAGGGAATGTGTGCGGAATCCCCGGCACGGACAGTACCGACAGCTTGGTACCGCTCAAGGACGCCACAGCGTCTTTCGAAGCTTTTACGGGGCTCGCATCATCGGGAAGCATCGCTATGGGGTCGGTCACAGTCGCACCCTTAACCCCCCCCCCCTCCCCCCCGAATTGCTCAAAAAGCTCCGGGACTGTGGCGTTATTAGCAGCCACAGATACAGCGGCAGCTCGGCTTTCCTTCTTCGCACGCTTCGACTTCTTATTTTGAGCGTCGTCTGCTTCAGCCTTTCCTTTCCACTTCTTGACCAGCTCCTCAGACTGATAGGTTTCGCCATCCACCCCGGCGGTTTCCCCTTGTTGTCCCTCAGAAGCGCCTCATTCAGCCTCGGCATCAGCATGCTCACCTTCTTCATCCGACTTAGGACGCTTGCTGGGAGCTTTGTTGCGCTTCGGAAGAAACAAGTACGCGTCGAGCGCGTTTGTCTTCACAACCAAGTCCACCAAGCTTGGGGGTTGGCGCAGCTCCTCAATTGTCAGTGGCTCCGACGAGCACCACCAGAGGTTGCTCATGATCAGGTTCATATCCTTGAAAGCGCGATGGAACGCCCGACCCCAATGCTTCATTGCGTAGTCCTTTAAAATCTGGAAGGTCACTTTGCCAGGTTTGAAGTGGTCTTTCTTCAACCCCTGGATAAATTCATTCGACACTACACAAAGGGTCGGTCCATAAGATAATAAATAAATAAATAACTTGTGTACGATTAGGAACCCAAGTCCGCAGTAATTGCCTCGGATTCTCCTTGCTATATGGGCGGCCGTTTTCCCAGCAGCCACTGAGAAAAACGAACCGATGCTTCCAACCTTTATCGCCCTCGAGAAAGTCGTTCACAATCTTCCAGGTGTTGGCCAAGGAAGAATAAAAGAAGGGAGACTTGGGGGATTTTGAGAGCCCTGGCATGGCTATGTACTCGGCCATTGGCATGACCCGACCCGATAAGCGTGAAGCCATGATGCACAACATCAGTGTATACCACGCGTTGGGTGTTTGCTGTGAGGGGCAGATGTTGAGGGTCTGAAAATGTATAGCTATCTCAGGGTCCAGAGGAAACCTGAGACCCTAGTTGAAGAGTTCGGTGAAGATCACGATTTTCCATGATCGAACATGCACCGGCGTCTCCCCGGGCACGGGAAATCGAACGTTAATGCACTCCGGGATACCCCACCGGATCAGAAGCTCTTCCTGGTCTGCAGCCAAAAAATAAAGATACTTGCCCTCAAAAAGGGAAATGACATCATCCCTCAATCTCCGCGAGAAGAGGCTCTTCGGGAGGAGTAGCTTCGCTGCCAACAATGGCAATACCTTTGCCAGCAGCCAAAGCATCCGTTTCCGACTCTTCGGTATTATCTACCGGGTCTGCATCTGACCTAGGGGGGCTAGCCGCAGGAGGGTCGGACAATTGAGTAAGAGGATCTGCGACACCAGAACTACTTCCGGTCCGGGCGAGTTGCGCTTGTCGGTTAAGGCCCAGGAAAGTACGTGTAGTATTGGTGTCGGTCCGGTACTCCTTAATGTCGTGAGTAAGTTGTACCATTTCAGGGGAGTTTTCCTTCGTGGCCGAATTAGAGGTTTGAGAATCACCCATGGAAAGGAATTTAGCTTTGCCTCAACGTCGGGGAGGAAAAGAAGTCAGAGTGGTATAGGAATTCACCGACAAAGGTGTCGGGCTGCTGCTTTGAGTAGTAGGGGAAGGTGGCGAACTGCTGCTTGAAGGGATAACGATGTTATCAGGGGTACTCGCATCGGATGGGACCGGTATAACTAAGGACTCAACGGGGACCGGGTCGGGTAGTACGGGATCGTGAGGAAGCGGACCAGGTGTAAAAGGCTTTGAATTAGAACTCAAAATCAGTCCCGCGGCTCGATACTCTTCGGCGCGGTCACCAATACTAGCCCAATCTTCAAATCCGAATACGGGTTCCTTTTTCTTGGTTTTTGGTTTTCGCTTCGGGTTCCTATTGCTCATAAAACGAGCTCTCTCTCTCTAGAATGGTTTGGATAACACTCTCTCTCTCTAGAACTCTTCTGAGAGCAAGTCGTGTTTATGGGGTATTTATAGACTCCCCCCCTTAACCGTTTCACGTACGGGGGAGTCCAAACGACGGAAAGCCGCGGGAAGGCGAAAGGGCCTCTTGGAAAACTGTGCAAACGAGCACGCTTCGAGTACTCGGGTGACACGTGTAGCCATTAGTCAGACTAGCACAGTAGGCATGTACTAGCTAACTCAGGCAGAGGCGTTAGATGGGCCGCATTCACCCGACTTATTTTTCAAAGCCTGATTGCCGGTCTGGGCCCATGTAGAAGCTACTAAGAAAGATCGGAAGCAGAGCCAAACTGACTCATAACAGCATCGGGAAAATTCGCGACCGACCCAATAATGAAAAATATGGAGGGTCGGTCATCGTTTGAAACAAAAAGGTTCGACCGAGGTAATCCGATCAATCGATACCAGAGTCTAAGGGACAAAGACGCTCCGAGCTGATTCTTTTACAAGTCTTCATTCTCGATGCTCTTGAAGACCAGGGGGCTACTAATAAGGGAACAATTCGCCAATATTAATAAAAAGGAGTCAATTGTAAATAGAAGGAGATTAATATGCCTGTTATAGTATTTATTGTTTATTAGAGGGTGATTTGTAAACAAAGTGTTTTATAAAGGACCATAGGAGAAATAAAACAAGACCACCAAGGACATAAGTGGGTCCACCCTTCCCCACTATAAAAGGAGACCCATTATTCTTGGTAGGTGGGACAATTGAATATAATATTCTCGTTGTACTTTCTCTCTCTAGAATATTGAGCCTTAGTCACATCAGGTCTAAGATCCAATATCACCCCCTTTTGTCATTTATTCTCTCATAAGGAGGGACCTTTCATTGGAAGAGCTAACTATACCGCCTCCTCCTGGTTTAATTCTCAAAACAACAGAGGCCAAGGATGGTAAATTGGTCTTACCTTCCAGAGCAAAAGCTCCCAACAAGATGAAGAACAAGAAGAAGAAAGCTGCAACAGAGCTGGTTCAAGCAGCCACAAAGGGGACTGGTTCAGGGAACCAAGAGAGAATTGACGTTGCCCTGCTCAAAATAGTAGAGCCTAAAACAGTAAGGGAGGCGGGAGAGTCGCGGAACCCACCCAAGCCTCCCAAGAAGGACAGGAAAAGAAAGGCCAGCAGTGATGAGAAAGCTGCTAAGAAGAAGAAAGTCACATTGGGAGAAAAAAAAATTATTCGTCCTTCGGAGACTCTGCCTCCACCAGCCCCTGTTGATCCCACCTTACAAGAAAAAATCCCAACAGGTCTGCAGTCTGGAGAGGTTGCTTAGGGAGAGAATGAAGAAGTGGACATCAGTGCCCTTCAGGACATTAATTTATACTTTAATGATTCTGAGAAAGATGATTTCGCAGGTCCCTACCGGACATCCAGCTCTGCCAATATGGTGACTTTAAATGGTAAGTCTTTCTCCATCTCCGGAGAGAAAGATGTTCTGAGTCATTCCTTCCTTGATCACATCCATCCAGTACTTGACTTGGAAAGACAGGTGAAAAGTCAAACCACTCTCATAAATTCCCTCACCTCTGACAATGAATCTCTATCAACCAACCTCATCAATGCCAATCAGAGTATAGAAGAACTGAAGACGGACATAGAGGCATTGAGGAAGGACAAAGAAGATTCATCAACCAAATTGGCCACTTCAGAGGCTGCCAGAATTGAGCTTCATACTAAGTACTTCGGATTGGAAAACGACCTCACAACGTTAAAGGATGACCTGAATACCAAAGATGGTGTCATCCAAACCTTATCCGATGAGAAGACTACGTTAGAAGGTACTGTGTCAAAGATGGCCAAACAGAAAGAGGATTTGGTGAAGCAGCAGGAGCAAGCTCTTCAGGCAGGTATTGATAAATATACCAACAAAGTTATAGATTCTCTAGATAAAAGATATGATGAAGTCAAGTCTGACATGATGCTACTCTTCCATGAGACTTTTCCGAAGAGGACCCTTGGTCCCTTATAGAAATATGTGGAATACGAGGACATCCCATTTCATACTCTAGTTGATGGTGATGTTAAGGCATGTTTTGCTTTTCCTGTTCGGTTAAATTCCGAATAGGTTTATTTATCAAATCTTCCTATTTAACATTTTCTTCCCTTTAACTTTTAATGGCTAATGTTTAAATAGCCTAGTATTTCAGAAGTATTATAGTGAGAATGTTTAATATCTTTGATGACATGTATTTAATGGTCATCACTTAATCATGTTTATTCGATCTGCTAAAGATCCAAAGTGTTGAACCAGTGATTTGTACTTGAATTGAATTGTAGTAAAACCACATCGGATGTTTTAAGAAGACATCACAACTCATTAAAATCTCCCCGCGCCACCAGGGTAGGAAAGAGTATGCCCCATAATATTTACATTGATATCTAACAAGTAAATATTTACACACAACTTTTATTCTAAATATAACTTGAGATGTTCAATATTCCATGGGTGCTTCAAAAGTCTTTATTCTTTGTCCTGAAGCCTATATGTCCCAGGCGTAAGTTTTTTAGAGACCTCATTGGGGCCTTCTCACTTCGGAGCCAGCTTTCAGAACTGCTTCTCCTTGGTGTATAAGAAAACGTTTCTTAACACTTTATCTCCGAGTTGAAAATCTCTTCTCTTAACCTTGGAAGCAAATCTGCTCCTCATCAAGCCTTGGTAGTGGGTTGTTCTTAAGTGAACCTTAACCCTTCTTTCTTCTATTAAGTCGAATTGATTCCTAATTTCTATCTCATTAGATTTTTCGGAATAGTTATGGACCCTGTATGATGGTAGGGTAGCTTCTATGGAGGGTAATAACATCCATCCCATACACCAAAGTAAAAGAAGATTCTTGTGTAGCATCCCGATGAGTAGTTCGATATGCCCACAACACTTCTTGCAGATAGTTTGGCCACTTCCCTGCAGCTCCTTCTAGATTCTTTTTTAATCCGGATTAAATGGTCATGTTGTCCTTCAACCTGGCCGTTTGCTTTTGGATGGAAAGGAGAAGAAAAATAACGATGACTGCCTCTAGAAGCACAAAAATTCTCCATATCCTTATTATCAAATTGTGGCCCATTTCCTGTGATAATCTTTTGAGGAATCCCAAATCTGCAACATATATACGATATGATAAATTTAATGACAACCTTTGAATTGGTTTCTGCCAAAGGAGCTGCCTCTGGTGTGGATAATTATCGCCTGAGGGTAGGCTTGTAATTTGGTTGGTGTTTAATAGTAGTATGTGGGTGTTAAGTATTTAGTGTAGAGAGTAGAGAGATAATTAAGCTGGCTAGTAACAGTTAATTCTCATTACCTACACTTAATGCAGGTGGTTGGGTATTTATACCCTAATGTTTGGGCCCTTATGGGCTTTCGGGTCATGTTTAATGGACCCGGGTCATGTTCAAAGACCCATGAGCTCTAAGTAGGAGAGCAAGTAGCTTAGTCAAGAAGTGTTTAGGTTTTTTAGTACTTTTGTAATAGTTCGAACAGTCCTATGGCCTGAGTGTTCGAAGTGATCTGTCCGGTCCGGAGGCCTTGGACCGATCTGTCCTTGTCCGGGGAGCATGCAGAATTCAGACTCATCAGGAGCCCCTTTTTTAGGTGTTTGTGCAAATACTCTTGTCAAAGACCTGAAAAATAGTCCGACATCAGGGGTAGTTTTAATCCGGACAGGTCTGTCAATTTGGGTTATGGGTTTATCCGGACAGATAAAGCTTCACGAATTCAAAACGGTTTTTGCCAGAGTTCGTGGGACACGTGTCGCTCTGTGATTGGTTGCTTCAGCCGTGTTTTCACCTTGAATTTCGAACCCACCTTCTTCGAAAGGCAACCTCTTAATTAAAGGTGGTGACATCAGCGTCGTCTTTTAATCATTACCAATCTTTTCGAATTCTCCTAGGAATCAACTTCCTTTTTCAGGTTTACTATAAATACAAACTTACTTTCTACTGTTTTACCATCTTCTTCATATTTACTCTGCAAAATCTCTCAAAGCTTTCTCTCTCTAAAGCAAAAACTTTGTTCGATAGTTTATGTTTACAACGAGGAACGCTCTTGTCAAAGGCGGGTGGCTCAACCTTTCTAAGTTAGAGAAGGCTCAAAAAGTCGAAAGAGAAAGACGAATTGCGGCAGGGCTACCCACTTCGCCTGTTGATAAACCAATCACCTCTGCTACAGAGTCAGATCGAGGCTCTTCTTCTTCCAAAGGCACTAAGCCTAGAAAACTATTTCAAACCAACCTCTCCTCAATTATCTCTGGTTCCTCAGTTCAGGAATCGGAGCCTGCTGTCGAGCCAGGAGTAACAGCTACTAGCCTAAAAAAACCCTCACCTTTCATAGCAATGGGGTCGGATAGGAGGAAAGGTCGGTTGGTTAAAGGCCAAGGGTCTAAAAACACTCCCTCTAAGTCGGGGGCAAAAGGCAGTAGCACCGGGTCAGAGGTGCCTATTAGAGCCCCCAAGGACAGACTGTCCGGACCGGAGGGCGCCAGTCCAAGTCTTCAACAAGAAACTTCTGTTCCAGACACTCTACCGGAGAGCAGAAACCAAAAGGACACTGGGGCCCATCATTCCGGAGACAAGGCTGAGTCAAACTTGAATCCTCCCCCCACTACAGCTGCTGAAATCCCTTCAACAATCATGGAGGAAGTAATGGAGGACTCTGTTGAAGATGCTCCATTTGAGTCTGAGCCCTCCGGTCAGACCAGCAGTGCAATAGTTGCCAAGAAGGACAAAGGCAAAGAGAAAATGTATTTGAGGCATCCGGATCTGCCGGAGAGCCTAGAAGGAAAAGTGGGGCCTTGTTTTCACAAGGTCAGTGTTAATTACCTCATCTCCTTGCAAAAAATCAACTACGCATTCATCCACACAGCTGAGCTGGGCAGGATGCGTACGAAGTGGGGCATACCAGAAAATGTGAAGATCAGGATTCCTGTACACCCAGAGACTCCTATGGATTGCAAGTTAAGCGAAGTGGTCATGTTCACAGAGCTATTCAACTGGGGGCTCAGGTTCCCATTAGACCCAGAGATTGTCATATACTTCCATCTGATAAAACTCTGTCCGAGCCAACTGAGCCCCAACGCTTGGTATACCCTCATGTCTTGTATCATGACATCAAGGCTGTCCGGGATCCCTCTGCCAATGGAGGAGTTTGCTGCAGTGGCCAGCCTTTGTAGAAACCACCACATCCCCTTTTACCACTTTAACATGGGGGATGATTTCAAGGCGGTGGATTATTTGCTGGAGGCGGAGAGGAATCGGAGGACCCAATTTCTGTTTGTCAGTGGTGCCTGGGAGAACGGCAAGAAGATCAAATCCGGAGAGAACCCAAGCCTCCTCAGAAGCAGGTGGAGGAGTGACCGTAAGTATCCTGCCTTATATTTTTGTCTCTTTCTCTTTTCTTTTTAGACTTAGTTTAACTAATTGGTCTTACTTTTGTCTTAGCAGAACTGCCCAAGGAGTTTAGTGACTACCTGAAAGCCGGGCAGGTTACTTGTGGCAAGATTAATGCATGGGCTGCTGAGAAATGGGGGAACCGATTCCACGCTGCTTTCACTAGTGGCAACTTGGCAAGGTCTCACTTATGGAACACCACAGGTCGGAGAGACTTGTCTTGGGAGGAGCTCTCCACTCAGCCTCCTCCGGACGTTGTTCTTAAGAGGACCCATGAACTAGATGGGACACTCTTCCTGCCAGGCCGGGCCAAAGCCCCGGGCAAGATGAAAGGCAAGAAGAAGAAGGGCAAGAAGGTAGTGGGTGGTGCTAACCCTGCTGATGCAGAGAAGGATGCTCCAATAGACCCGGAGGGGCCAACCCTGAGCCAAATTGATGCTGCTCTCTTGGAAGTGGTGGAGCAAGAGACTGAAAAGCAAGAAGCGAACCTCCCAAAACCTCCAAGGGCTTCCAAGAGAAATCGTAAACAGGGAAGCGAAGGCACAGACCGGGAGGCTAAGAAGAAGAAGACTTCTAAGGGAGACGAGCTTTCTCTCCGGGCTCCAGAGCTCTCTTTCCAAGTTGATCCCACTGACCCAACGCATGACGAGGAGATTCCGGGTGACTTTCATACCGATGAGGTTGAGGGGGGAGATATTAACATTGATGGAGTAGACATCACCGGTCTTGGTGAGCTTGGTGAATACTTCCTAAATCTTCCCAGAGATGATTTTGTCGGGCCTTACCTTCCTCCGAGCAGCTCCAACACAGTCACTTTTAATGGTAAGCCCTTTATTGTTTCTAGTGAAAGGGATGCTATAGCCCACTCCTTGTTAAGCAACGTGCAGCCTGCATTTGTGTTGGAGAGGCAAGTTCGGAGTCAGGAAGACATCATTAAAGACTTTAAGTCTGACAAGGAGAAGCTGTCCGATGACCTTCGCACTGCCACCTCCAATGCTGCCATGTTAAAGGAAGAAACCGAGGAGTTGAAGAGAAGCCAAAAGGCAAGCACCACAAAATTCGCCACTTTAGAGGGCACCATTAAAGACCTCCGGGAGAAACTGTCCGGTCTGGAGAAAGACCTTTCTACCTCAAATGGAGAATCCAAGGCCAAAGACCAAATCATATCCAACTTGACCAACGATAAGATTGCCCTTGAAAATACAATGTCCAAGGCTGCCGAGGAGAAAACCACTTTGTTAAGGGAGCAAGAGGCCAAGATCCAAGCCAAGATCGATGCTTATGCCAACCAGATGATCGAAAGCCAAGAGAAAATGTTCGCCAAGGTGAGGTCTGACATGGTTCTACTCTTCCATGAGAAGTTTCCGAAGAGGAACCTAGGGGACTTATGGCTTCATGTTGAGTCTGATGACCTCCCGTATCATACAATGGCTGATGGAGACTTGAAAGGTTACTCTAGCGCTTCCACATCCGATGATGAAGAACATACCGGGGAGAGCCCAGACGAAGAGAAAGACGATCCTAAGGGAAAGAAGGTAGATGAAGGTGAGCCATCTTCAAAGGCTCAAAATTAACTTATGATTTACTTTGTTTACTTTTTAACCAGACTAAAGTCCTTGGAAGGCCAAGGCATTCTTTTTGTAATTGTGTCCGGTATCTGACCGGATAAGTTTTTTGTTCTACTTTGACTATTCAAAAGTCCTTGAAAGGCCAAGGCACTCTAAGTTATTTCAATGAATATTTCTGTTTTGCAGAAATCTCATCTTCTTTCATTGTTTGTTCCAATTTTGATGGCTAGAGTTTAGATAGCCTTTAGTTATTTCATAGTGAGAGTGTTTAATTTCTCCGGTTAGAGTTTAAATAGCCCTTAGTTATTTCAATCCGGATAGTGTGACAAAGGATAACACTTAAAACACTTGGAAAATTTTTAAGAAGGCATCAAATTTTATTCAAAAGCCTGGACACCTCATTAAAACCTCCCCGTGCCACCAGGGAGGAAAGAGTATGCCCCCAAATATTTACATGGATGTTTAAACAAGTAAATATTTACACAAATGCTACTCCAAGTACATCCGGAGATGCTCGATATTCCAAGGATGAGTCAAAACCGTTCCATCTTTGTCTTCTAACCAATATGTTCCAGGTTTAATTCTTTCAACAACCATATACGGACCCTCCCAAGTTGGGGCCAGCTTTCCGAACAGCTTTTCTTTAGTGTGTAAGAAGACTTTCCTTAATACCTTGTCCCCGGTTGGAAATCTCTTCTTTTAACTTAAGAAGCAAACCTGCTTCTCATCAAACCCTGATAGTGTGCAACTTTAAGGTGAGCTTTAACTTGTCTTTCTTCTATCAAATCAAGTTGACCTCTGATTGCCACCTCGTTAGCGTGTTCGGAGAAGTTGTGAACACGAAAGGAGGGGAGAGTTGCTTCTATGGGAGCTACTGCATCCATCCCATAGACCAAAGCAAAGGGTGACTCTTGTGTTGCAGCCCCAGGTGTTGTCCGGTAGGCCCACAAGACCTCTTGTAGATAACTAGGACACTTCCCAGCAGCCCCTTCCAAATTCTTCTTTAAACCGGACAATATAGTTCTATTAGCCACTTCAACTTGCCCATTCGCTTGTGGGTGGAAAGGTGAAGAGAAACAATGTTGTATACCCCTTGAGGCACAGAAGCTCTCCATTTTCTTTTTGTCGAACTGTGGCCCATTGTCTGTTGTTATCTTTTGTGGGACACCAAATCTGCAACAGATGTTGGATAGAATGAATTTTATAACAGCTTTTGATGTTGTCCCTGCTAGAGGGGCTGCTTCAATCCACTTCGAAAAGTAGTCCATGGCCACAATTATAGTTTTGCGTCCTCCGGACGCCACAGGGAGAGGCCCTACTAAATCCAACCCCCATCGAGCAAAAGGAATAGGCTCAGAAATTGACTCTAAAGGAATGGGTGGGACATGAATTTCATTGTTGTACCTCTGGCATGGGTCACACCTTCTTACCAATTCCTTAGCATCTTTCATAATTGATGGCCAATAGTAACCGGCCAGTAAAACTCTTCTTGTTAAAGCTCTGAATCCACAATGGGCTGATCCCTCACCATCATGCAATTCGGAGAGGACTACTTGAGACACTTTATCCCCCAAACAGCGCAGGAGAGGTTTACTATAAGATTTTTTATACAACACTTCTCTCAATATGATGAAACCACGAGCCTTGTGTTTCAATGTTATGGCTAGTGACTTATCCGGAGGCACGACACCATCGGAGAGACATTGCAGGAGAGGAAACCTCCAGTCTTGAGGTTGTTTCACTTGCACTTCAAAAATTTCCTCTTCTTTACCCTTACTAAGTTGAATGGAGGGGCTTTCCAGCACATGGATCCATGGATATGACTCCGTATATGCTATGGTTGCTAATGAGTCTGCTAGCTCATTTTCTGCCCGGGGAATGTGTTCATAAACAACACTTTTAAACTTGAGTGCTTCATTCTTAAGGAGTAAATATTTCACAAGCTGCTCCTTCTTAGCCTTAGATTGGCCTTGGGAATGGTGGATAAGAAGTTGGGAGTCACTTAGTAGCTTGACCCTCTTAGCCCCACAAATGTAGGCTAACTTTAAACCAGCTATAGCCGCTTCGTATTCGGACTCATTATTAGATGCCCTGAAAGCAAAACAAATAGCCTGGTACATTTTGTCTCCATATGGGGAAGTTAAACACACTCCTGCACCACATCCCATAGTGCTAGATCCACCATCTGTTCGGACGACCCATACCTTTTTATCTTTTATGTCAGTAGTTTGCTCCGAATCTCTGTCGGAGTGAAATTCAACGAAAAAATCAGCCACAGCTTGGGCCTTGACTGCTGTTCGAGGAGCAAAGTCTATGTCGAAGTCCCCCAACTCTACTGACCACTTAGTCATTCTGCTTGAAATGTCTGCCTTTTGGAGGACATTCTTCAGGGGAAAAGAAGTCCGGACGATGATGGGATGAGCCTGGAAATAAGGCCTCATCTTCCTGGCAGCTATCACCAGGGCTAATGCTAATTTTTCAAGTTTCAAGTAACGCCTTTCTGCATCTATCAAGCTTTTGCTGATGTAGTACACTGGATGGGGATGACCATCGACCTCCCTTACCAACACAGCACTGATGGCACAACTTGAAACCGCCAAATATACGAAGAGTGTCTCCCCATCAACTGGCTTAAACAAATTTTTGGGGGAGGACATGTGCTTTTTGATCTCATTGAAAGCCTCATCACACTGTGGGGTCCAATCGAATCCCTTTGCACCCTTCAAGGTTTGAAAGAAAGGGGCACACCTGTCCTAAGATCTTGAGATAAATCTGTTTAAGGCAGCTAATCTCCCCGTTAACCGCTGTACTTCTTTAATGTTTCGAGGAGGCTCCATTTGAAATAGGGCATTAAGCTGGTCCGGGTCGGGTTGTATTCCATGCTCACTTATAATATAGCGCAGAAACTTCCCGGACTACACTCCGAACACACACTTTTCTGGGTTTAATTTCAAATTCACTTTTACAAAGTTGGCAAAAGTTTCTTGGAGATCAGACAAGTGCAATTGCTCATTCACACTCTTCAACATCATGTCATCAATGTACACTTCCATATTTCTTCCAATCTGATCAGCAAAATCTTTGTTTACTAATCTCTGATAAGTAGCCCCAACATTTTTCAACCCAAATGGCATTACCTTATAGCAATGAAGACCTCTGTCAGTGACAAATGTGAAAAGCGAAGGGATCCATCAGCATCCGGTCCACATGCCTCCGGTTGTGAGATGACCCTTTACCAATGTTCTTCTTCATCCTTCCATGTCTATCCCTTTTTCTTGAATATTTTTTGATCTGCTTTTGCTTCTTTCTAGTTCGACCCTCATCGCTGCTTGAGGATAAAGATTTTTCAACTCCTTCA
This sequence comes from Limnanthes douglasii subsp. nivea, assembly GCA_036936605.1. Lineage (NCBI taxonomy): Eukaryota > Viridiplantae > Streptophyta > Magnoliopsida > Brassicales > Limnanthaceae > Limnanthes > Limnanthes douglasii. The sequence continues at coordinate 367,600,914 of JAUPFV010000001.1, forward strand.
TCGTCGGAAGAGCTATCAGAAGATTCTGAGCTTGAGTCAGAACTCTCCACTGGCTTGGACCGGTGAGAATTTTTAGAGCTGGCATGAGTCTTTTTGGTGCTCACATGAGTCTTTGAAGACGCATGCTCTCTGGGGTTATCGGTGTGATGAGCAACTGATGCTTTGGGCTTTTCTTTCACGCCCATCTTAGCCTTTTCACGCCCAACTTGAAACCGCCAAATATACGAAGAGTGTCTCCCCATCAACTGGCTTAAACAAATTTTTGGGGGAGGACATGTGCTTTTTGATCTCATTGAAAGCCTCATCACACTGTGGGGTCCAATCGAATCCCTTTGCACCCTTCAAGGTTTGAAAGAAAGGGGCACACCTGTCCTAAGACCTTGAGATAAATCTGTTTAAGGCAGCTAATCTCCCCGTTAACCGCTGTACTTCTTTAATGTTTCGAGGAGGCTCCATTTGAAATAGGGCATTAAGCTGGTCCGGGTCGGGTTGTATTCCATGCTCACTTATAATATAGCGCAGAAACTTCCCGGACTACACTCCGAACACACACTTTTCTGGGTTTAATTTCAAATTCACTTTTACAAAGTTGGCAAAAGTTTCTTGGAGATCAGACAAGTGCAATTGCTCATTCACACTCTTCAACATCATGTCATCAATGTACACTTCCATATTTCTTCCAATCTGATCAGCAAAATCTTTGTTTACTAATCTCTGATAAGTAGCCCCAACATTTTTCAACCCAAATGGCATTACCTTATAGCAATGAAGACCTCTGTCAGTGACAAATGTGGTATGCTTTTGATCCTTTGGATCTACTTGAATCTGATTGTATCCGGAGAAGGCATCCATAAAGGAAAGCAGCTTGTTCCCAGAGGTGGAGTCTACTAACTGATCAATCCGGGGGACTGGATACAAATCTTTTGGGCAAGCTCTATTGAGATCTGTGAAGTCAATGCACATGCGCCACTTGCCATTTTTCTTCTTTACCAGAACCGGATTGGCAGTCCACAAAGGATATTGAGACTCCTTGATGTGCCCCATCTTTGTGAGTCTGTCAACTTCTTGCACAATGACATCAGCCTTCTCTTTAGAAAAAGCTCTTCTTTTTTGAACCACTGGTGTTACGTCTCTCCGGACGGATAGGTGATGTGATATCACTTCTGATGGAATCCTAGTAACATCAGCATTGCACCAAGCAAAAACGTGCTGATGGTTCTTCAAAAACTTTAACATTTCATTTTTCAAAACGGGTGGCATCTTAGACCCTATCTTGACACTTTTCCCTTCTTCCAGACAGTGTGTTTCTACCTCTTCGACCGGTATCAATACTCCAAGGGTCTCTCTGGGGTCAACAATTTCACCCTCACCCCCAGAAAGGCCCTCAAATTGCTATTGTTCGTTAATACGGACTGCCCCCAGCGTTCGAGGAGCCAGGGCGGTAGCATAACATTCTCTTGCAATCTTTTGGCTGCTCCAGACGACTCCAACCTGTCCCTGAACAGCATATTTCAAGCACTGGTGGACTGTTGAAGCCACTGCATGCATCCTAGAGAGTCAAGACCTCCCTAGAATAGCATTATAGCAAGTGGGACAATCCACCACAATAAAGAGTATTCTGACCATTTTCTTGAAAGGGCCCTTGCCCAATAGAACTTCCTCTTCGAACTCTCCGATCACATCTGCTGAGCTGCCAGTAAAGCCCACAATTGATCTGTCCGAGTTCTGAATTACAGCTGGATTTTTCATTCTTTTGTATGTGGTTAAGAAAAGGATATTGGCTGAGCTCCCAGTATCCACCAAAATTCGTCTTATGTCATTGCCCCCAATAGATGCTCCTATGACAACAGCATCCTCATGAGGGCCAGTAATGTCTCTTAAATCATCTTCATCAAAAACAATGAAGGGGAAAGAGTTTTGCGATTGATAGGAAGTCATGCCTCCTTCTAGCTGGGAGGCTAAAGTATGAACATGCCTCTTCCTTGATGAAGCAATAGGAGCTGTCATAGTATCCCCTCCGAAAATTGTAAGTGACTCAAAAAACTTAATGAGTCCGGAGACCGACCTAGAACATTCCTCAATAGTACCCACTCTGTTTCGAGTTGGATCAGGATCCAAGTACTCAGATTCCACATCAAACCTCTCAATTATAACCATGGCTCCCTCCGGAGCAGCATTACTTGGACCAACCCGGTGAGTGTTGTCAGGCCTGTTGCCTCCTCTTCTTTTGACGTAAGCCCCCAGCTTCCCCCTCTCAATCAAGTTCTGAACTTCTTGTTTTAATGCTATGCAGTCATCAGTGGTATGACCAATATCATTGTGATATTGGCAAAAAGAGTTATTGCGATGCTCTCTGGGAGACTGCAATGTGGCTGGTCTCCGATAATGCACCTCTTCCTTTGTTTTATCAAAAATGGTGGCCACACTTTCTTTCAATTCTGCGAACCACTCCGGTTAGACCCATGGCCCTCTCTTGTTTATGGATTACTGACTCTGAGCATGAGCAGCTGGCTGAGACTGAGCTTTTGCCCTACCATGCCCCTGTCCGGTCTCTCTTGCTTTGTTCCCGGAATGATTCTGATTGGGATTTGGTGCCACCGGGGTAGACCTCACCTGCCTGTGCACCCTGGTTTTCTTTGTTTCATCAACGTTTATTTGTTTTCCAACCTGATTCAGCAACCCTCCCCATGTCATGGCCTTCTTTCTGGTTACTGAGTCAGCTAGATTTCCTGGGTTCAAACCCTGTCTTAGGGATGCTATTGCTACATGTTCGAAGCAATCAGCCTACCCATTCTTGGTGTTCACAAAACGGCTTATATATTCTTTCAAGGACTCATTTGGTTCCTGGCCCCAATGGATTATTGTGTCTCCATTTCCCTTTAGCTCTTTACTCCCTACAAACTGCCTTCAAAAGGCTACCCAAAAAGTATCGAAATCTTTAATACAACCCTGAGGCAGGCTGTTGTACCATTTTAGAGCACTCCCCGTAAATGATTGGGAGAATGCCCTACAAAGTAGTTTATCATCGTCGTCAAAGTTCATCATGAAGTTTTTAAATTGTTCCAGATGGTTGTCCGGATCAGTACTGCCATCGTACTTCTCTATTTTGGTGCTGTCAAACCTCTTAGGGAGGTTTCCGGACAGAATTTTAGAAGATAATGGTGATTACCTCCAATTTCTTCCACGACTGAACACAATATCCTCATTGGGAGTTGCAAAGATACCTGGTTCATTGTGAAAAGCGAAGGGATCCATCAGCATCCGGTCCACATGCCTCCGGTTGTGAGATGACCCTTTACCAATGTTCTTCTTCATCCTTCCATGTCTATCCCTTTTTCTTGAATATTTTTTGATCTGCTTTTGCTTCTTTCTAGTTCGACCCTCATCGCTGCTTGAGGATAAAGATTTTTCAACTCCTTCATCGTCGGAAGAGCTATCAGAAGATTCTGAGCTTGAGTCAGAACTCTCCACTGGCTTGGACCGGTGAGAATTTTTAGAGCTGGCATGAGTCTTTTTGGTGCTCACATGAGTCTTTGAAGACGCATGCTCTCTGGGGTTATCGGTGTGATGAGCAACTGATGCTTTGGGCTTTTCTTTCACGCCCATCTTAGCCTTTTCTGCCCTCAGAGCTTCTATTTCACCCTTTAGCCTATCACGCTCTTCGATAGTGTACTCATCGTTCTCTCCCACCACTTCGAGCAGAGCTGGTGGTACTTCTGGATTTTCCGGATTCATTCGGACAGACTTTCTTTGCTGGTTTTGAATGCTTGATTCAGGCACCCTCTTCTCCCACTGTGGTCGCCAATTTGGTGTGGATAATTATCGCCTGAGGGTAGGCTTGTAATTTGGTTGGTGTTTAATAGTAGTATGTGGGTGTTAAGTATTTAGTGTAGAGAGTAGAGAGATAATTAAGCTGGCTGGTAGCAGTTAATTCTCATTACCCACACTTAATGCAGGTGGTTGGGTATTTATACCATAATGTTTGGGCCCTTATGGGCTTTCGGGTCATGTTTAATGGACCCGGGTCATGTTCAAAGACCCATGAGCTCTAAGTAGGAGAGCAAGTAGCTTAGTCAAGAAGTTTTTAGGTTTTTTAGTACTTCTGTCATAGTTCGAACAGTCCTATGGCCTGAGTGTTCGAAGTGATCTGTCTGGTCCAGAGGCCTAGGACCGATCTGTCCTTGTCCGGGGAGCATGCAGAATTCGGACTCATCAGCCTCTATCCATTTTGAGAAGTAATCAATAACAACTATAATAGTTATGCACCCTCCGGACGCCCTTGGCAGAGGCCCAACTAAATCCAATCCCCAACGAGCAAAAGGTACTGGCTTAGAAATAGACTCCATAGGTACTGTTGGCACATGAATTTCGTTGCCATACCTTTGACATGGATCATACTTCTTTACCATTTCTTTAGCGTCTTCCATTATGGATGGCCAATAGTACCCAGCCAACAATACTCTGCGGGTTAGTGCTTTGTACCCACAATGTGATGATCATTCTCCGTGTAGTTCAGATAAAACTACTTGAGATTCTTCAACCCCCAAACAACGCAGGAGAGGTCTACTGAAAGATTTTTTATAGAGAACTTCCCTTATGATAAAAAAAACCATGAGCTCTTGTTTAATTTGTCTTGCCATAGCTTTATCCGGAGGCAAAACCCCATCAGAAATATATTGAAGAAGGGAAAATCTCCAATCTTTAGGTTGAACCACCTGTATACTCAAGTTTTCCTCCTCTTCCTTGTTTTGATTCGATTGTATGAATGGGCATTCTTGTATATGAATCCAAGGGTAGGACTCAGAATATGGCATGGTTGCCAAGGAATCTGCCAGTGTATTTTCTAACCTAGGAATATGCTCATAACAAACACTTTTGAAGTTGGCTGCCAGCTCTTTCAGGGTGAGTAAGTATTTGATAAGCTGTTCATTCTTGGCCTCAGACTGACCTTGAACATGATGGATGAGAAACTGGGAGTCACTCATCAACCTAATTCTTTTAGCCCCACATAGGAAAACTAATTTAAGACCAGTTATAACCGCTTCATATTCGGACTCATTGTTAGAGGCCCTGAACCTAAAGCATATAGCATGGTACATTTTATCACCGTACGAAGAGGTTAGGCAAATTCGAGCTCCACAACTCATTGTACTTGATCCACCATCAGTTCGGACTACCCACTCTTTCTTGGTTTTTTCTTTTGAAGTTTGTTTAGAGCTCCTGTCTGAATGGAACTCTACCAGGAAATCGGAAACTATTTGAGCTTTGATAGTAGTTCGTGGGGAAAAATCAATGTCATAATCACCCAACTCTACTGACCACTTGGTCATCCTGCTTGATATGTCTGCCTAAGGAAGAACATTTTTGAATGGGAAATATGTCCGGACAATGATGGAATGAGACTGCAAATATGATCTCATTTTTCTTGCTGCAATTACTAAGGCTAGTGCCAACTTTTCAAGCTTCAAGTACCTCTTCTCAATATCTATCAAACTTTTATTGATGTAGTACACCGGACAAGGGTAGTTGTCCACTTCTCTCACCAATATTACGCTTATAGCACATTCTGACACAGCCAAGTATACGCAGAGTGTTTCTCCTTGAATGGGTTTAAAAAGAGTCTTTGGTGAGGATAAGTGTTTGTTTATTTCAACAAAAGCTTGGCTGCACTGTGGAGACCAATTAAAATCTTTAGCATTCTTCAAGGTTTGGAAAAACGGAGCACACTTATCTGAAGACCTTGAAATGAAACGATTCAAGGCAGCCAACCTTCCAGTGAGTCTCTATATTTTTTTAATATTCAGAGGAGGATCCATTTCTAATAGAGTGTTAAGCTGATCCGGATCGGGTTGTATCCCTTTCTCACTTATCACATACCCCAAAAATTTTCTGAATCGAACCCCAAAGACATATTTGTTTGGATTCAGTTTCCAAATTAGCAAATTTCTCTTGAAGGTCAACTATGTGCAAATCCTCCTCCAAGCTTTTAACCATCATGTCATCTATGTATACCTCTATATTTCTACTAATTTGGCTAGTGAATGTTTTGTTCACCAACCTTTGATAAGTAGCCCCAATATTTTTCAACCCATAAGGCATCACCTTATAACAATGGAGACCTCTATCTGTTAGAAAGGTAGTATGATATTGGCCCTTCGGATCAACATGTATGTGGTTGTACCCAGAGAAGGCATCCATGAAAGACAACAACTTGTTTCCAGACGTTGAGTCTACCAACTGATCTATCCGGGAGACTGGATAAAGATCTTTTGGGCAAGCCCTGTTAAGGTCAGTAAAATCAATACACATACGCCATTTCCCGTTTTTTTTCTTGACCAACACCGGATTGGCAGTCAATAAAGGATAGTGAGATTCCTTTATATGCCCCATCTTGGTACGCCGGTCAACTTCTTGGACTATTACATCAGCTTTCTCCTTAGAGAAAGATCTCATTTTATGCACAACAGGTGCAACATCACTCCGGATTGACAAATTGTGTGAGATAACACTTACAGGTCCTCCAGTTATATCACCATTGCACCAAGCAAAGATATGCTGATTGTTTGATAAAAAGGACAAAAATTTATTTTTCAACTCTGGCGCCATCTTGGAGCCAACCTTGATATTTCTACCCTCTACCAGGGAGTGAGTTCTAATCTCTTCAATTGGTATTATAACACTAGGGGCCTCTCTGGGGTCATCAACCTCACTCTCTTCCTCAGAAGGCCCCAGTAACTGCTAATTTTCATTAAATTTAATCGGTCCCAAATTTTTAGGAGCAAATGCAGTTGCATAGCACTCCCTTTCTATCTTCTGACTACTTTGGACTATACCCACTTGCCCTTGAACTGCATACTTCAAACACTGGTGGATTATTGAGGCCACATCATGAATTCTAGAGAGCCAGGACCTCCCAAAGATTGCATTGTAGCATATGGGCAATCTACCACAACAAATAACACCCTGACCGGATTTTTAAAAGGCTCATTTCCCAACAACACTTCTTCCTCAAACTCCCTGATTACATCCGCAGAACTTCCTCTGAAGCCCACAATGGTTCTGTTTGACCGTTGAATAACGACCGAATTCTTCATCTACTTATAAGATCTCAAGAAGAGGATGTTTGTCGAACTGCCTGTGTCTATCAGAATTCGTCGGATATCATTGCCCCCAATAGATGCTCCTATTACCATAGCATCCTCATGAGGCCCAACAATATTTCTTAAATTATCCTCATGAAAAACTATAAATGGAAAGGGGATTTGGCACTGATAAGGAGACATGCCCCCTTCCAACTGAGTAGCCAGACTATGAACATGCCTCTTTCTTGATGAAGGAGTGGGCGATGTCATGGTATCTCCTCCAAAGATGGTGAATGACTCGAAGAAACTGATCAATCCGGACACCATCTTGGTTTGCTCTGGTATGACCCCTACTTTATTCCGAGTTGGATCGGGATCCAAATACTCAGAATCAACATCAAATCTTTCAAGGATCACCATTTCCCCTTCTTGAGCAGATGTTCCCACATTGTTTGTAGGACCTGTCCGAGGAGCATTGTCAGGCCTGTTTCCACTTATTCTTTTGACATAAGCTCCCAGTTTGCCTCTTTCAATAAGATTCTGCACTTCTTGTTTCAAGGCTGTGCAGTCTTGAGTATTATGGCCTATATCATTATGATATTGGCAAAAACAAGTATTTCGACTCTCTCTAGGGGACTATAGTGCTGCTGGTTTCCGGAAATGAACTTCCTCCTTGGTCTTGTCATATATTGTGGCTACATTCTCTTTCAATTCTGCAAACCACTCCGGTTGAACCCAATGACCTCTTTTACTCCTTGATTGTTGGCTCTGAGATTGATCATGGATGGATTGAGTTTGTTTAGCCCTGTTGGACCCTTGTCTGGTCTCCTTAGCCTTATTTTCGGACTGGTTTTGAGCTGTTGTGGTGGACCTCACCTGACGGTGACCCTTGTTTTCTTGGTTTCATCCATATTAATTTGTTTTCCCATCTCATTTAATAAGACACCCCAAGTCATGGCTTTCTTTCTGGTCACGGAATCGGTCAGATTCCCAGGGTTCAACCCTTCTCTCAAGGAAGCAATTGCCACCTGTTCGAAGCAATCTGCTAACCCGTCCTGGTATTCACGAACTGACTTATATAGTCCGTTAAGGAATCATTTGGCTCTTGGTCACAATGGATAATAGTATCTTCATTGCCCTTCACCTCCTTACTTCCCACAAATTGCCTTCGGAAGGCAACCCATAATGTATCAAAGTTTCTGATACACCCTTGGGGTAAGCTGTTGTACCACTTACGAGCACTTCCCGTAAAATATTGGGAGAAGGCTCTATACAAAAGTTTGTCATCATCATAAAGATTCATCATGCAGTTCTTGAACTGCTTCAGATGGTTGTTCGGATCCTTACTTCCATCATACTTCTCCATTTTGGAGTTGTCAATCCTTTTGAGTAGGTTTCTGGACAGTATTTTGGCAGACAAAGGTGACTGTCTCCAGTTCATATTACGACTGAAGACTGTGTCTTCATTAGGCGTTGCGAAAATACCTGGTTCAGTCTAAAAAGCAAAAGGATCGATCAGCAACTGATCAATATGCCTGTGGATGTGGCTGTGAGATGACCATTTGCCGAGATTCCTTTTAAGTCTCACATGCCTATCTCTCTTTCTTGAATATTTTTTAATTAGTTTTTGTTTCTTTCTGGACCTCCCTTCATCACTGCTTGATGACAAAGACTCTTCAAGCTCAACCTCGTTCGAAGAGCTGCTGGAGGACTCATAATCTGAACTTTCAACCGACTTAGACCGATGAGTCTTCTTAGAACTAACGCGGGTCTTTTTTGAACTCAGATGAGTCTTTGTTGATGGATCATTCTCTCTAGGGTTGTCAGTATGATAAATAGCCGACGTCCCTGACTTCTCCCTTATACCATTTTTTGCTTGTTTTATGACCCTTAACGCCTCTATTTTTGCTCTCAACTTGTCTCGCTCTTCGATGGTGTATTCCTTGTTTTCCCCAACTACTTTCACCACGGGTGGTGGAGTTCCCTACTCATTTGGATCTATCTGAATTGGTCTTTTCTACTGGTTTTGAATGCAAGATTCAGGCACCCTTGCACTCCCACTGTAGTCGCCAATTTGGTTTGGTTTATTTTGAGCTAAGGGTAATTTTGTAAAGTGTTTTGTGAAGTTTTGAGTATTAAGTGTTTGATGTATAAAGTAGTGAGATAATTGAGCAGTCTGGTTGTATTAAATGTCCATTACCCTCATTAATGAGACTGGTTGGGGTATTTATACTCTTAATTAAGGACCCATGGGCTTACGGGTCAAGTTATGAAACCGGGTCAAGTTTAAGGACCCATTAATCTTTTAAGTAGATTAGCAAATAGCTTAATCAAAAGGTGTTTTACTTTTGTCTTGTTCGGATTATTTAGTGGCATGTCATTGTCCGAATTACCCATGTCCGGATTATGCAGTGGGTTGTGTCTGAATATTCCAAACTCATCAGTAGCCCATTTTTTAGGCCTTTCCAAATGTCTTTGATAGGGCTAAAAAACTCATTAAGCCAGGCTCAAATTTATCCGACCTGCCTATGCGGTTTGTATCATGTAGTTTGCTTTTAACATCAACTCAATTCGAAGTTTGTCAGAACTGGTTTCTCTTTTCAGAATTCTAAGAGTGTTCTTCTTGAATCGTGGGACACTAAGTCGATGTTTGGTTCTACCTACCAGCTTAGAAGAAGTATATACATATATAAGGATGCTTTACTTTTATATTAGGTTTAGGAATTTCATCATCTTAAACCCAAAAAACAGACGATCGCTTCTTTTAGTGTCTGGAAATATTTTATTTCTACTAACTTGATCTGCAGGCTTCTCAAAGCAACATATAGAATCGCTAAAGAACGAAAATGAACACAAAATAATGCTAGATAGGAAACAACAAACAATTCTTGGTTTTCTGTTTATTCATTAGGTAAATCCACAAAATGGTTTCTATTTAAAATTTCGCGATTTGTTATATATTATTTGATGCGATTTCAAATAATATATAACATTATGGTTATCATTTTAGATGTGCATCGTATTTACACGAGCTTTAATAAATGGGTTCATATATAGACAATATGAAGCCATGTGTGGACAATAAGAGGTCATGTGTAGATAATAAGAGGTCATGTGTGGCTGATGTTGGTTTTGTGTAGACAATGATGGTGGTCATGTGCAGACGATGAGGTATTGTATGGATGTGATGAAGTCCAGTATGAACGATTTTGGTCTTGTGTAGACAATGCATACATGATCTGACCCATTCACTATTGCATATATGATACATTGTTTAGATTTTATCTTAATATATGTGTACTAGCTATCCATTGTGTAATTTATCTATGGGTAGTGGTGGTTTTCACCTCATACGTAGTTTCCTATGCAGGTAATAGATAGATATGGTCGTGAGTTTCCTGACCAGGTGACGAACGTTAATATATAGGTCGTGATATTTTGTTAGTTGTTGGACAAGTTAGTACACATGTGGGTCAATATAAATTTGGACTCGTATAAAGTTTTTTGTTGTATTTAGTTTATGTTTATGTCCATACACTTTAACAGTAAATGTCTATACTCTTTGAGTCTTTGATGCATATGTATATGACGTAAGGGTTCATCTTCCTATTTTCTAGTTATATACGAATATCGTTTTTTATTAATATTATTATATTAGCACCTCGTATGATCAATACGTGACTGTACAAGTCTTTTAAATAGCACTTGTAAGGTTTAATCAAATGTATACCATACCTCCCTTCAATGGCAAACACTAGAGTCATATATGACAAAATAAATTATTTTACCGAAATGGTACCATAATTCGGGCTTAAAAAGTGAACTTGTCAATGACTCTTAGTCATAATGAAGTATAGTCATAATAAAGACAAAATATATCTATAAACAATATATGTTACCCTCATTAATGAAACTAGTTGGGGTATTTATACCCTTAATTATGGACCCATGAGCTTTCGGGTCAAATTATAGAACTGGGTTAAGTTTAAGGACTCATTTACTTATTAAGCTGGTTAGCATATAGCTTAGTCAAAATGTGTTTAGTCATTCTTTACTTTTGTCCTGTCCGGATAGTTCAGTGGCAAGATTATGTCCGAATTTCCCTTGTTCGGAAATCTCAATAGGCAGTGGTTAAGTTATCCGGACTCATCAGTAGCCTCTTTTTTAGGCTTTGTCAAAAATCTTTGGCACGACTAAAAAATTCACTTAGTCAGTGACGATATTTTCCGACCTATTTGTGTATCTGGCTTGAGGTTTGTCCGAATTGACTTTTTCCCAGAATTCTAAGAGTCTTTCTTTGGATCGTGGGACACGTGTCGCAATCTGATTCGACCTACCAGCCGATTTTTACCTAGATCGACGCTCCCAGTAAACCTAGAAAGTAACCTATGCATTTTATTTTTCCCACATCAGCGTCGTCTTCAATCATTGAACAAATTTCTTCGTCTCCTCCTAGGTATCAGTTACCTTTTTCTACTAATATATAAACCATTTTTTCATTGTTTCATAATCTTCATCACTCACCAAATCTTTTACAGAGCTTTTCACCCTTTATTTCAAAAACATTCTTGAATAGTTTTATGTTCACGGCTAGAAATGCTATTGTAAAAGGCGGTTGGTTGAACCTGTATGAGTTAGATAAAGCAAGGAAAGTCGAAAGCTAGAAGCGTATCACTGCTGGTCTCCCGGTCTCCCCTTCCCCAAGCGAAAGGTTTGGTGAATCACCCCAAGAAACTGACCAAGGGTCATCTTCCATCAGAAAACCAAAGCCTAGACAGTTGTTTAAACCGAGCCTCTCACCAATTCCATCAGGTTCTTCTGTTCAGGAGTCCCAACCCTCCACTACTCAGGAAAAAGCAGTATCAAGTGTTAGAAAATCCTCCCTTTTCATAGCCATGGGATCAGATAATAAAATCCTCAGAAAAATCAAATTCACGCTGGACAACTCGTTTGGTGAAGGCCCAAGCACCTGCCTTACAGTCAAAACCCTCCAAAACTGAGGCCTCCAAAGCAACATCCAAGGATAAACCCTCCGGATCAGAGGTATTCATAAGAGCCCCACAAGATCAGAGGCATCCAAAGTAGTCTCTCAAGCGAAGTCCTCCGGAACTCAGCCTCAACCGGATATTAGGTCTTTGGAAACAACTGGCGCCCATCCATCCGGAGAGCCTTTGGAGTCATAATCTGCTCCCCTTCCATCTACAACTACTAAGAGACCTTTCGCAGTGATGGAAGAAGTGATGGAGGATAGTATCGAAGAATCCCCCTTTGAAACTGAAGCCTCGGGGAAAACTGGGGATGTTGCCTCTGATAGGAAAAGGAAAGGCAGAGTGAAGGTTGGAGTGGCTCATCCGGATCTTCCGGAATGCTTGGAGGGCAAGGTAGGACCTTGCTTTCAGAAATTCAATGTGAAGTATTTGTTGGCCATGCAAAACATAAATTATGTCTATACTCACACTACCGAGCTGGGCTGGATCAAGACAAAGTGGGGGATCCCAGAGTCAGTGAAGGTGAGAATACTTGTCACTCCGGAGACTCTGATGGACTACAAAGTTAATGAAGTGGTCATCTTCACCGAACTATTCAACTAGGGGCTCAGATTCCCCTTAGACCCAGAGATTGTCAGGTACTTTCATATGATAAAGCTATGCCTAAGCCAATTAAGTTCAAATGCTAGGTACTCCCTTTTTGCTTGCATAATGGCATCAAGGCTGTCCGGAATCCCTCTCCCTATGGAGAAATTTTTCGTTGTGGCAAGTATACGTAGGAATCACCACATCCCATTCTACCACCACAACATGGGAAACAACTTCAAAGTGGTAGACGACTTGTTGGAGTCGGAAAAGAATTGGAGAACTCAGTTCTTATACATAAGTAGGTCATGGGAAAATTGGAGGAAGATCAAAGCCAAGACCAACCCTAGTATGCTTACTAGTAGGTGGAAGAGTACATGTAAATTCTTTAATTTTGTTTTTCATGTTCTCCTTTTTAGTCCACAAATATTCCACTGCTGAATTATTACTTCTTTTTCAGTATTACCGAAGGAGTATTCCGGATATCTGGAGGAGGGGCAGACTACATGTGCCAAATTGAATGCGTGGGCCGTAGAACGTTGGGGGAATGCTTTCCACAAGTGTTTACCTCCGGAAACATGGTAAGATCTCACACGTGGAATACCACAGGCCAGAGAGATGTTATATGGAAAGAATTGACCACACCCCATCCTCCAGGTGTCATCCTCAAACGGACAGAGGAAAAAGATGGTAAACTGGTCTTGCCTTCTAGAGCCAAGGCTCCCAGCAAGATTAAGGGAAAGAAGAAGAGAACTGCAACAGAAGCAGTTCGGGCTGCCACAAAGGAGACTGGTCTGGAGAACCAAGGAGGGATTGATGCCTCATTTCTCAAGGTAATTGAAGATGAAACTGTCAAGGAGGCAGGCGAAACACCAAATCCACCAAGGCCTCCGAAGAAGGACAAAAAAATGGGAGCTAGCAGCGACGAAAGGGCTGCCAAGAAGAAGAAGGTCACCTTAGGGGGAGAAATAACTCTTCGCCCTTTGGAGCTTCCTCCTCCACCAGCTCCTGCTGACCCTACCTTGGCAGAGGAAATTCCCACAAAATTGCAACTCAGAGAGGGCACCTGAGGAGGAATTGAGGGTATGGACATCAGAGCCCTTCAGGACATCGGCCTTTACTTCACTGACTCATAGAAGGATGACTTTGTTGGTCATTTCCATCCTTCAGGATCTTCCAACATGGTAACCTACAATGGTAAGTCTTTTTCTATTTCCGAAGACCAAGACACGGTGGCTCATTCTCTTCTAGGTCACATTTAACCAGTGCTCGATCTGGAGAGGCGGGTGAAAAATCAGTCCGCCCTCATCAAAACCCTTAATACTGACAATGAGTCTCTGTCAACCAATCTTCTCGATGCTAATCAGCGTATAGAAGAACTGAAGAAAGAGCTTGAAGTATTAAGGAATGACAAGGAAGATCCGTCGACCAAGCTGGCCACTTCGTAGAATGCTAACAATGAGCTCCAAACTAAGCGCTCTGGTTTAGAGAAAGATCTTTCAACCTTAAAAAAAGACTTGAAGACCAAAGATGGTGTCATCCAGACCTTTTTCGGTAAGAAGACCTCCCTAGAAGATGTTGTATCTAAGGTAACCAAGGAGAAAGAAGACTTGGAGAAAGAGCACGAACAGAAAATTCAGGCCAGCATTGATAAATACACCAATGAGGTGATAGATTCCTTGGAAGCAATATATGCTGAGGTGAAGTATTACATGGTATTTCTCTTCCATGAAACGTTTCTGAAAAGGAGGCTTGGTCCCTTGTGGAAATATGTGGAGTACGAAGACATCTCATTCCATACCATGACAGATGGTGATAAGAAAAACTACTCCAGTGGAATCGACTCTACCACCGATGAAGAAGAAGGAACCGGTGAGAGTTCAAGCGCTGAACTCAAAGGCCCCAAAAAAGGAGGTGAAGCAGTAACATCCGAAGGGAATAAGCCCCGAGGTTTTTGACTATCTTTTGTATTTTCTTAATCTTGTGAACTAATAAAGTCCTTGGATGGCTAATGCATTCTTGTAATTGTATCCGGACGGGGTCCTGATAAGTCTTTCACCACACTTAAAGTCCTTGGATGGCCAAGGCATTTTTTTATTTTAGTAACGTTATTTGGTTCATACCTGGACAGGCTTATCTATCTTGCTTTATTCCATACTTGCTTTCAATTTTAATGGCTAATGTTTAAAGAGCCCTTCTTTACTTCAAAAATATTTAAAGTGAGAGTGTTTAATATCTCTGATGACATGCGTTTAATGGTCATCATTCAACCAGATTAATCGGATCTATCAAAGATCCTTAATATTAAATTGAAGACTTGAAAATAATTTTAATCAAACCATACCAAATATTCTAAGAAGGCATCATATTTTATTGAAAAAACCAGACACCTTATTAAAACCTCCCTGCGCCACCAGGGTAGGAAAGAGTATGCCCCATAATATTTACACTAACTTTAAACAAGTAATTATTTACACAACTTTCATTCTAGATATAACCTGAGGTGTTCAATATTCCATGGGTGCTTCAAAACTTTTCCATTTTTGTCTTAAAGCCTATATGTCACAGGCTTAAGCTTTTCGGAGACTTCATAAGGGCCTTCCCAGTTCGGAGCCAGTTTGCCGAACTGCTTTTCCTTAGTATGCAAGAAAACCTTTTTTTAAGACTTTATCCCCTGATTGAAAATCCCTTCTCTTGATCTTGGAAGTAAACCTGCTCCTCATCAAGCCTTGGTAATGGGTGGTTCTAAGATGAGCTTTAACCCTTCTTTCTTCTATTAAGTCCAACTGACTCTTAATTGCCAATTCATTGGCTTGTTCGGAATAGTTGTGGACTCTGTATGATGGCAGGGTTGCTTATATATGAGTAATTGCATCCATCACATACACCAAAGAAAAATGAGATTCTTGAGTAGCAGCCCTAGGAGTAGTTCGGTATGCCCACAATACTTCTTGCAAATAGCTTGGCCACTTCCCTGCAGCCCCTTCTAAATTATTTTTTAAACCAGACAGAATGGTCATGTTTGCCACTTCAACTTGGTCATTTTCTTGTGGGTGTAAAGGAGAAGAGAAGCAATGCTGAATTCCCCTAGAGGCATAACAACTCTCCATATACTTGTTATCAAATTGTGGCCTGTTATCTGTGGTTATCTTTTGTGGAACCCCAAATCTACAACAAATGTTAGACGAGATAAATTTTATAACAACTTTCGAAGTAGTTCCTGTCAAGGGGGCTGCTTCTATCCACTTTTAGAAATAATCAATGGCTACAATAATAGTCATGCATCCTCCGGACGCCATTGGTAGAGGCCAACTAAATCCAGTCCCCAACGAGCAAAATGCATTGGCTCAGAAATTGACTCCATAAGAACTGTTGTCATATGAATTTCGTTACCATACCTTTGGTATGGGTCATACTTTTTCACCAATTCCTTAGCATATTCCATTATGGATGGACAATAGTATCTGGCCAATAAAATTCTCCGGGTTAGAGCTCTATAGCCACAGTGTGTTGATCCCTCTCCATCATGTAGTTCAGATAAAAACAATTGGGACTCTTCAGCCCCCAAAAAACGCAGGAGAGGTTTGTTGAACGACTTTTTATAAAGAACCTCTCTTATGATCAAGAAACCACGAGCCTTGTGTTTCATTTTCCTTGTCATAGCCTTCTCTGGAGGCAAAATTCCATCAGAGATGTATTGAAGAAGGGGAAATCTCCAATCTTTGAATTGAACTACTTGTACACTCAAGCTCTCCTCCTATTCCTTGTTCTGATTTGATTGTATAGATGTGCATTCTTGTACATGAATCCATGGGTAGGACTCAGAGTATGCTATGGTTGCTAAGGAGTCTGCCAACGTGTTTTCTGATCTATGAATATGCTCATAGAAAACATTTTTGAACTTGACTGCTACTTTGTTAAGAACAAATAAGTATTTGATCAACTGCTCCTTCTTGGCTTCAGACTGACCTTGAGCATTGTGGATAAGAAGCTGAAAATCACTCATTAATCTAACTCTTTTAGCCCAAACACAGAAAAGCTAACTTTAGACCAGCTATAGTTGCTTCATTTTCAGACTCATTGTTAGAGGCCATGAAAGCAAAGCATATAGCCTGGTATAATTTATCACCATATGGAGAGGTTAAACAAATCCCATCCTCAGAACCCATTGTGCTTAATCCACCATCTGTCCGGACAACCCACTCTTTTTTAGTTTTCTCTTCTGAAGCTTGTTTAGTACTTCTGTTCGAATGAAACTCTACCAAGAAATTAGCACATATTGAGCTTTAATTGTAGTTCATGGGGAAAAATCAATGTCATAATCACCCAACTCCACTGACCATTTGGTCATCCTGCTTGATATGTCTGCTTTCTGAAGAACATTCTTCAAGGGAAAATATGTTTGGACGATGATGGAATGAGACTGAAAATATGGCCTCATTTTTCTAGCAGCAATCACTAAATCCAATGCCAGTTTTTCAAGCTTTAAGTACCTTTCTTCTGCATCTATCAGACTCTAGCTTATATAGTACACCGGACGAGGATAATTGTCCATCTCTCTTACCAACACTGCACTTATAGCACATTCTGACACAGCCAGGTATACATAAAATGTTTCTCCTTCAACATGCTTAAAAAGGGTTTTGGGAGAAGACAAGTGATTTTTTATTTCATCAAAAGCCTGGCTGCACTGTGGATACCAGTTGAAGTCTTTAGCAACTTTTAAGGTCTGAAAGAACGGCGCACATTTGTCCGAAAACCTTGAAATAAAATGATTTAAATCAGTCAATCTTCTGGTCAACCTTTGTAATTCTTTAATACTTCGAGGAGGGTCCATTTTTAACAGGGAATCGAGCTGGTCCAGATCAGGCTGTATCCCATTTTCACTTATTACATAACCCAAAAATTTTCCGGACTGTACACCAAACACACATTTTTCTGGATTCAACTTTAAATTAACCTTTGTCAAGTTGGCAAAAGTTTCTTGAAGATCATTTAGGTGCAACTCTTATTCTAAACTTTTAACCATCATGTCATCGATATATACTTCCATATTTATTCCAGTTTGATCAGCAAATGCTTTGTTCACCAACCTCTGATAAGTAGCCCCGACATTTTTCAACATAAAAAGCATCACCTTGTAATAATGGAGACCCCTATCTGTAACAAAGGTAGTTTGATCTTGGTCCTTCGAATCCACCTGTATCTGGTTATACCCGGAGAAGGCATCCATGAAAGACAATAACTTGTTCCCAGATGTGGAGTCCACCAACTGATCTATCCGAGGGACCGGATAGATATCTTTTGGGCAAGCTCTGTTGAGATCAGTAAAATCGATACACATACACCATTTCCCATTCTTTTTCTTAACTAACACTGGGTTGGCAGTCCACAAAGGATACTGAGACTCCTTTATGTGCCCCATCTTAGTAAGTCGGTCGACTTCTTGGACTATCACATCAGCTTTCTCCTTAGAGAAAGCTCTCTTTTTTTGCACAACAGGTTCAACATCGCTCCGGATGGACAGCTTGTGTGATATAACACTTGGAGGCACTCCGGTCACATCAGAATTACAACAAGAAAAAATATGTTGGTGATCTGCCAAAAAGGACAATAATTTTTTCTTCAACTCTGGTTCCATCTTGGAGCCAATTTTAACACTCCTTCCTTCAGCCAGACAGTGGGTTTCAACTTCTTCAATTGGTATCAAAACACTAGGGGTCTCTCTATGGTAATCTATTTCACCCTCACCCCTAGAAGGCCCCAATAACTGTTAATCTTCATTAGCCCGAACTGCCCCCAAAGTCTTAGGAGCAAGTGCAGTTGCATAACATTCCCTTGCTATCTTTTGGCTGCTCCGGACAACTCCTACGTGTCCTTGAACTGCATACTTCAAACATTGATGGACTGTTGAGGCCACAACATGCATCCTAGAGAGCCAGGACCTCCCAAAGATCGCATTGTAGCATGTGGGACAGTCTACCACAACGAATAACACCCTGACCATCTTCTTGAAAAGGCTTTTACCCAACAATACTTCCTCTTCAAAATCTCCGATTACATCCACAGAGCATCCCGTGAATCCCACAATAGATCTCTTCGAACGTTAAATTATTGCTGGATTTTTCATTTACTTGTAAGAACTTAAAAAGAGAATGTTGGCTGAGCTGACAGTGTCAATCAAAATTCGTCTTATATCGTTTCCTCCAATAGATACTCCTATCACCACAACATCCTCATGAGGCCCAGCAATGTCCCTTAGATCATCCTCATCAAAGACTATCAATTGAAAATGAGTTTGGGACTGGTATGAAGGCATGCCCCCTTCCAACTGGGTAGCTAGATTATGAACATGCAGTTTCCTTGACGAAGGAGTGGGTGCTGTCATGGTGTCCCCTCCACAAATAGTAAGTGACTTACAGAAACAAATGAGTCCGGACACCGTTTTGACTTGTTCTGTTATGACCCCCACCTTATTACGAGTCGGGTCATGTTCCAGATACTCTGAGTCCACATCAAATCTTTCATGGATCACCATCGCCCCCTCCGGAGCTGATATTCCTGCGTTGTTCGTAGAGCCTGTTCAGAGAGCATTGTCAGGCCTGTTCCCACTTCTTCTTTTGACATAGGCACCCAGTTTTCCTCTTTCAATGAGATTTCTATACCTTTTGTTTCAAAGCGATGCAATCTTCGGTGTTGTGGCCAATATCATAATGATACTGGAAAAAAACAAGTATTACGACTTTCCCTGGGAGATTGAAGCGTTGTCGACTTCCGAAAATGCACCTCATCTTTAGTTTTGTCATAAATGGTTGCCACACTCTCCTTTAAATCTGCAAACCACTTTGGTTGGACCCAAGGTCCTCGTTTATTTCTGGATTGCTGGCTCTGAGCTGGATTTGGGTGGGATTGAGTCTGTTTGGCCCTATTGGACCCCTGTCCGGTTTCTTTGGCCTTATATACGGACTGGTTCTGGTTTGGAGCAGCTGAGGCAGACCTAACTTGTCTGTGTACCCTAGTCTTCTTTGTTTCATCTACGTTGATTTGCTTTCCCACCTGATTTAACAAACCGCCCCAGATTATGGCCTTCTTCTTTGTTACTGAATCAGCTAGATTCCCAGGGTTTAACCCTTGTCTCAAAGAAGGTATTGTTACTTGCTCAAAGCAATCAGCCAACCCATTCTTGGTATTTACAAACCAGCTTATATATTCTTTCAGTAACTCATTTGGCTCTTGGGCACAATGGATAATAGTATCTTCATTTCCTTTCACCTCTTTACTCCCCACAAACTGCCTTCGGAAGGCGACCCAAAATGTGTCGAAGTTTCCGATACAACCCTGTGGCAAGCTGTTGTACCATTTCAGAGCACTTCTCGTAAAGGATTGGGAGAATGCTATACACAGAAGTTTGTCATCGTCATCAAAATTCATCATAATTTTTTTAAACTGTTCCAGATGGTTGTCTGATTCTTTGCTCCCATCGTATTTCTCCATTTTAGTACTGTCAAACCTCTTAGGAAGGTTTTGGACAGTATCTTGGCAGAAAATGGCGATTGCCTCCAATACCGACTACGACTAAAAATTGTATCTTCATTAGGAGTTGCAAAATACCTGGCTCATCATGGAAAGCAAAGGGATCAATCAGCAGCTGGTCCAAATGCTTGTGACTATGGTTGTGGCTACGAGACAACCTTTTTCATAGATGCCTCTTTAGTCTCCCATGCCTATCTCTCTTTCTTGAATATTTTTTAACTAGCTTTTGTTTCTTCCTGGACCTCCCCTCATCACTGTTTGATGACAAGGACTCCTCAAGCTCATCCTTGTTCGAAGAGCTACTAGAGGACTCAGATTCTGAGCTCTCCACCGGCTTGGACCGGTGAGACTTCTTGAAACTGACATGGGTTTTTTTTGTGCTCAAATGAGTCTTTGCTGATGGGTCATTCTCCCTTGGGTTGTTAGTATGGTGAATGGCTGACGTCTTTGACTTTTCTTTTAAACCCATCTCTGTCTTTTTAGTGGCCCTCAATGTTTCTATTTCAGCTCTCAACTTATCTCGTTCTTCGGTAGTGTATTCATTATTTTCCCTCACCACCTCCAACAAATGTGGTGGAATTTCTTGCTCGTTTGGATCCATCAGAATAGGTTTTTTTTGCTGGTTTTGAATGCTAGATTCAGGAACCTTCTCCTCCTACTGTGGTCGCCAATTTGGTGAAGTTTATTTTGAGCTGAGGGTAATTTTGTCAAGTGTTTTGGAAAGTTTAAAGGGAATTAAATGTTTTAGTGTGAAGTAGTCAGAGATTTGAGTTGTCTAGTTGTATTAAATGTTCATTACCCTCATTAATAAAAGTAGTTGGGGTATTTATACCCTTAATTATGGACCCATGGGCTTTTAGGTCAAATTATGGAAACAGGTCAAGTTTAAGGACCTATTTACTTATTAAGCTGGTTAGCATATAGCTTAGTCAAAAGGTGTTTAGTCATTCTTTACTTTTGTCATGTCCGGATAGTTCACTGGCAAGATTATGTCTGAATTGCCCTTGTCTGGAAATCTCAGTAGGCAGTGGTTAAGTTATCCGGACTCATTAATATTCATTATACTTTTCTTCAAATTATATTATGTAAGTCTATTTAGTGGTCAAAGATGAATTATTTTTCCTCATCATTGTTTGATTTAATGTTGACGATAAATAATTAATCTCATCATAACTAATCTTATATTGAAAATATGAAGCGTGTAGTTAAATTGACGACATTACTCAAAAGTCAAACAAAAAATTAAACTCTAAACTTGACCTTGTAAATCGACTTATAACTGATTTTCTCATAAATCTCACCAATGCCTTTATCTGAAATAATTTCATATTTCACAAACTTAGTTAAATCTAGAAAAAATAAAGTACTAAAAATATAAAATTCTATACTTTAGAAATGGAATTTATATGTAACTTAATTATCTCATTTTAAAATATGTTATGATGTGCTTATAAGAATGTCCTATAGATTAACATCTGAGAGTCCAAGTCCACGGGACTATACATTCACAGGAATGGATGCTTACTTAACGTGCACATAATGAGACAACATAAGTGCACATACCCTAAATATTAACACAAAATGCATTGAAACAAACCTAAATCATGTAATACTTAACTTCAAATAATTTACCAAAACTAAATTTTTGAAACTTTAACAATTTCATGCATGTGTAAAGAGGCTTTAGACAATAAATACATCTATATAATTAAGTAAACTAACATATAAGTAAACACCATAACTGAAGCATTATGTAGATATATAAATTTTAACTAGAATAAAATGGATCGCATGATTAAGACAACCGAGTGTAAATTTATGACCTTGTGAAATTAGAAACTCATGTTGTTTTAAACACTGGCCAAACTTAGCCTTTGTGTGGTTACTGTAGCAATGTTGCGATGGCGTTACTCCCACACACTGCGTATCCGTGTTGCAACCCGAAGCAACTATTACACCATGTTGTTGTTGCGACAAACCTTTTGTCGCAAAAAACCCCTTGAGTTTTAAAACCCAAAAAATAAAAAACCTATTTTTTTAATGAATTAGGGATTTTTTTTTCTGAATAACTCCAAAAATGAGTAAATATTAAATTAAATTTAAACATTTTAGTGAAATAATATAAAAGTATAGTGAAAACTAAATCTCAAATAAAAAGATCTAGTAATTGTGTTTATAAACCAATCAATTAGATTTTCATGCTTAGGAGTTCCAACATCAATTAAAATACACATAATCAAATCATACGAGACTTATATTCATTCCCAAATAATAATAAAATTATATGCTTAATAGATTTAGAAAAAAAATACAATATATATATATATATAAACAAAACATTTATATGCATGATTTTATTATTTTCCAAAATTTAAAACAATAAACTGAACTGATTTTATAGAAAAATAAAATATTATATATATTCTTAATTAGGATGCAATTGCCTATAATACCAATGATAAGAACAATATATGTGTATGGATCATGAACATATAATAAAAAACACTATAGAATACATGTAGTCCATTACTCATTTAGTGATGATTTTGATGACAATAAAAATGAAAAAACCGACATAAATAAGTAGATGTTCGAGATTTATAGAGAAATGTTTGATGGATAGATATAATTTTTTCGATGGGAGAGCAACAATGTATAAATCATTTGGAGTTGACGAACTTAAAATTAAGGGTTTTAGGAAAGAATATATAAAAGGACTGTATGTTTATATAAGTCTTGAAAAAAAAATTGTTTATTGTTTTTTTTACAGTCTAGCTATTATTGAATATATTTTTACCCAATAAATAATATAATTATTCTTAGTATTAATTATCTCATATGGTTTATTCTTATTATTATCCATAAGCCCAATACAGCTTTACAGTTATTGTTAAAGTGACGACTAAAGTCTCACATCCCACATCGGTTAAATATGGGAATGATCAATGATATATAAATAAGAACATATCTCAACTAGTATGAAGCCTTTTGAAAGTGGACCAAAAGCAAAGTCGTGCAGACCTTCGGGGATATATTATCCAAAGCGGACAATATCATACTAGTGTAGAGATCGGATTGTACTTACTTATATATAAACTCCGCATACCATAGCAGATGTCGTCCTCAAGGTGATCTGTTCTAGAGATCCTAGTTCGGAACGCCCTTGACTCATCAAATGGTGGTACTTGATTGGAGTGGGAAGTGGCGCTAAGGAACAAGACAGTGTGGTCTAAGAGGAGGTGAGCAGTAACATCCATAGTGCTTCTATGGTTAAGGAACAAGACAGTGTGATCTAAGAGGAGGTGAGCAGTAACATCTGTAGTGCTTCTATGGTCACAACTAGCCCTTGATTAGAGTGGGCGGATGAAAGTTACTAGTGCTTCTATGGTCAACTAGCCCTTGATTAGAGTGGGCGGATGAAAGTTACTTGAGAAGAGGCTGAAGTGGTATTTTATTTGAGAGGAGGATTTGTTAAGGTGGCGACCAAAGTCCCGCATTTCACATCGGTTAAACATGAAAATGATCAATGGTATATATAAGTAAGAACATACTTCAAATAGTATGAGGTCTTTTCGAAATGGACCAAAAACGAAACTGTACAGACCCAAAACGACAATATCATATTAGTGTAGTGATCGAATTGTTCTTACTACTTATATGCAAAGTTGGAATATTAATCCAACTAAATCCATAAATCTAGGAACATTCAAAAACTTTCGAATCTATCAAACTTTTGTAAATCGTTATTTATTTTTGACAACATCAAAAGTTCATTATATCAAACTATTTGTATAAAAAATTAAAAGTTTAGTATATTTAAATAATTTGTTTGTTTTGGAAAAGATTACCCAGTTGTACGGGATAAATATCTTTATAAAAATGTAATAACTTACATGTTTTTATTCTTTATCTACAATAATATTATTCATCGGTTTTATAACCGAAATTTTTCAAAATATTATTTTCAATGAATAAATTGTCGGATATTAAACTAGAAGCTAAACTTTATTTTGTACACGACTACTTTTAAAAATTAAAATTCAATGTATTTCTACATCCAAAGAACAAAAACATACAATTATGAGAGCAAAAGAATGCTTAAGAACATACTCAAAAGAAGAATATGATGCTGATATTGAAAATGCCATCCAGCAATGTCATTTAAACTTAGTTTATCTTATCTTATAACATGCTTTCTCTACTTTATTCTACTCCATTATTAATCCTTAATAAAAATAAAATAAAAGCATAATATTTAGACATTAATAATACCATGCCCTTCTACACTTCTTCTATAAATAGAGAGTTCATGTAGATCATATTTCTCACTAAGCTCTCTCTAATAAATCTTTCTACCAATCTCTTGTTTAAGTCTTTTTTCTCACAATCTTCCTTTCTATCTCTAATGGCCTCTGTTCAGGTACAAACTATAACAAATCTCTCTCTATTTATTAAGCTTTTTTTTTCATCTTCTCGAGTTTGATATGTTTAGCTAAACAAATCCATTTCGAAATTGCATCCATAACTAAAAATACATATAGTTTATATATATTTTTGAAGTTTAATAGCCTACTGCTCGTTTCGCATTTGATCTGGATTTGTGTAAGAGATATTAGATCCAAACCAGTTAGTTGGTATGTTCTTATCGAATATGTATCAGACGTATTAGACCCAAGCCTAAAGCCCAGTTCATGTTTCGTTCGAGTTTATATCAGACATATTAGGCCCAAGCCTAGTTCATGTGTTTGATCGAATTTATATTAGAAATATTAGACCTAAATTCTTTACTTCATGTATTTCCGATCTAGATCATGTGTTTCGGTCGAATTTATATTAGACATACTAGACCTAAATTCTTTAGGTCATCTATTTCCTTTTCGATGATATTAGACCCAAACTCATTAACTCATATATTTCCGATTAAGATCAAAACTCATTAACTCAGACATTTCTGACTTAGGTTAGAGATATTAAATCCAAATTTATTTATATTTTATTTTAAAAAATTATGTAATTAGTAAACTTTCTAAATTATAATAAAAAACCCTAAAACCCTGCCGCTTACTGATTACATAAATTTATACATAAAAAGCCTAGACCATGTATGTCTATCATTTAATATTAGGATTTGTATAACAATATTTTTCTAATCTTTTCAAGATACAGCCGTTATTTTGACATAGTTTATAATGGATGCGTTAAATAAATTTATATATATATTTACTTATTATCTTAGGTTGACGAAATTGCAACAAAGTTGCCGGAAACCGAGCCGGTTGAGGATGTTAAAACAGAAGAGTCCGTGACCGAAGAACCCGAAACTAAAGAAGAGACAGAAGCTGAAGTTGAGACCAAAACAGAAGAATCCGCCGCACCTGAGGAGGCAGATGTTGAAGAAACACCAACGGCGGAGGAGACTGAAGTTCCGGCGGAGAAGACTGAGGAGTAGGTTTGAGTTTGTATTAGTGATGTGTCAAAGTTGGCCAAATGGAAACTAGTGTGTGTTGTACTTGTAATGTTTAAGGATTTGTATGTTTGTCTACGTAGGTGTGTGTGATGATCAAGATTGTATGATCTCTCTTTTCTTCGAATAATAATATTTGTCATGTTATTTTATTCCTTTTGGTGGAATATTATATTTCGCATTCTATTCTCATTTCCACTAATTTAGTTCTGTTGACAGAATATTGTAAGGTATAATATATATAATATAAATAAAAAGTAAATAAACTGTTAGGATTCAGGCTAAAATAGATTTATAACCTTTAGAAATTTGTTTATATTGAAATCTTAAATTTTAAATGGAAATAAATTAGATTTTTATTAAAAAGTTTATTTTGAAAATAAAAGGCCAAAACCTTCGCGTTTTAAACAAACAAATTCATATAAAATCATTGGACGTGGCTTCTGATTAATGAATAGAAGAACGGAAAATATTAAACGTAATATTTTTTGTTTCGAATGCTATAATTAAGATTTATGTAAAAAAAAATTACAACAAAACAATATTAATGTTGAATTAAATTTTGAGAAGTCTACGAGTACAAATTGGGTGAAAGGCATGTTCGTGCAGCATTGCACGACCCAATGTTATAATTGCATTGCCCCACAAAGCTACGTGATCAGACGTATCTCGCCAAATGAATAGATCCACGGATGTTCGGTTGTGCACCGTTCCGCAACTACAAACCTTAATAATAAAAGAGATTAAAAAGTTGAAAGCACCGCCAAATTAAATTCCTCATAAGGTATTTGAATATGCTACTTAGGAAAAATTAAATAACGATGAAGAACATATGAAGCCGGTCTTTACTTTGACTAGGCTTGACTTTAGCTTGCGATTTAAGATATAGAAAACTCAGAGCTAAAAAAACAGGTAGATAGGATCCATTTACGGTTCAATGTAATTTGAAGCATTTAGGAAAATATTCCAGAAACTAGAGGCAAAAGCTTGAGATTAAGCCTTAAAATCTTCTAACAACGTGAAATGGATTTTTTAAGAAGAAGATTGTTGAAGGCAGATTCAAAGATTTGAGCTCGAGCGAAGGTTATGGACAGACCACGACTGAAGGGAGCTTATGGAAGCCTCTGCAATGAATTTTCAGGAACTGAAAGAATACATCTGATTGAATGACGAAAACTTTTGCTGAGACTCTTCTCTTCACCTAAGCATCTTAGTAAAATCCAATCCATGATATTCTACTGAGGGTTTTAGACCTTCAAATCATAGACTTTTCCAAAAATTATGAGGGTGATAAAGCAAGGAAATTCAGAATAAAAAAGATGAACTGGAGTGAAGAGTCAGAATTGGAAATCCAAGAATGCACAGCCATTGCTTGACAAAATGCTTGAAAGAATTATGTCATGCTAACAGCATTCCATAATTGACCATACAACTAAAATCTTGAAAATAACTCAAGGGCGAACATCACAGGTATGGAATAGAATGAATTTTTGTGGGAGCTAACATAAATCTTCTGGAAAATTAGATGTGCATTCTAGTCTAGAAAGATCTTGTTATTCATAAAACTAGAAGAATCGTTAGTGATAGACTATGTGACAGATAAAGCCTAAAATTAAGTATTGTTGCAAAGATCCTACAAGTATTGTTTGTGACAGGTGATGACACTAGGTATTAGCAGTGTTGAATTTGAAGCCAATCATGGAAGCAATACTTTCGAGATTATGATAGCTAACAAAAGGTTATTAAATATCAATTAGTTTGATTTTTTCTTTGTTGATGATAGATTTCAGTCTTCTAATAGAGGAATTGTTTTTAATTCCTCTGATATTCCAGCTAAACATCTTTATCATCATTAGAATGAGAGGTAAATAGTTTATTTATCCCTGAAAATCTCAGATATTTGATTATCAAACTATTATGTTTTTTATTCCTTCTAGCTTCCTTGAGTTTTCTGTTAAGTACTTCATGGAAACTTTTGTCATTGTCTTTTGATTTAAGAGTGGGAGTGTTAGGTAGGCTTACAATGTTGCTTTGATTTTGAGTTATATTTCCATATATCAGATTCTCGTAATCTTGCGACAAAGACAGATTGTATCCTTGTTCGAGAGTTTGGATTGCTTCAATAATTTCATCTTCATCAGGGGTCTTGTTTTCTTGAATCTGAGTATTAGGTTGATTGATGATATCAATGTTAGTTCTTGTTTCTTTCATGTTGCCTTGTTCTTTAACAGACTTAAGATAACATTTATGTTGAGTGTTTAACATTTTTCCATATGTCATTTGATCAGGGACGGTCACCGCAGACTTGATTTTTTGTTGATAAACTTTGTGTTTGTCAATTGTAGAAGCTATAGAGATGTTGATACTCTGATTCTCTTTTTTGCTGTTTTCTGTTTCAATTCTGGGTATTTCTTTATTTGACTGGGTTTTGGTTGTTTCTTTTTTACAGGTTTCTTGACTATGTCCCATATATGGAAGCATTTGTTGTAGTACTTTGGGAGATCCTTGTAGCTGATATTCAACCAGTATCTATGGTTGTCACCGAAACCCACCCAGATATGGTGCTGGATATTTATAGAAACATTCATTACAACCCAAGCATAACATGCGTTATGGTAAGCTCTATTAATCTATGGGTATTATAATCTTCAAAGGATCTCCAACGGTGGCAGATATGTATTGGATAATGCTTTTGTTGTATAGAAACTTGGGAGATTTCTCAATTTTAATCCAAACAAGTGTGAAAGATCTTCATATTTCGGGTGAAAAGTCAGTCTGCCATTTCAACAACCTCATAGATGCTTCTCCAACAGTCCAGACCTTTCTAGCCCAAATTTTTCATAAACTTTCTTTCAAATCAATTCCAGCAGTACATGCATGGAGTCTCATACTAAAACACAATATTCCCCTCTAAATTCTAGATCACCTCATGAGTTGATTTAGTATTTTTCTTTAAGGCAGTCCTTATGAAAACTTACCTATAAGAGCATGCTTAGATGTTATGACGAGTTGGTCTTTAACTTCTTAGGAACATTGCAATGAGATGTGATCAGTTTTTTCCTCAACTTTAATAGGTTTTGAACACTTGTTGTGAGTTAGTTTTTCTTAATATATCCGCAAAATGATCTGACTGATATATTTGGAGATCTGCAGCTTCTTTTCTAAGTTGAGGATTGTTGAATCAAGATCTGGAACATCTTCTTTTTCGAATATTGATTTGTTGTGGTCTTCCATGAAGAGCAGATCAGCCGGGTGAAGAGAAGAAATGAATCGGTAAGATACAGCAGGTAGAAGAGGAACAAATCAGCATGCAAAGAGAATTGGAGGAATCGCGATATATCGAATCTAGAAGCTTTCTTAGAGGTCATGGCCCACCTACCCATAATTAATTTTGAGAACAACATTTATGTCCAAAAATATAGTTAGTTCATCACGTTTATTGATTTATTTTATGTTAGTCTTTATCGTTTATTTTTTATAATAAATTGGTTTTCAACATTTAAAATTTTCAATAAATTAATTTTTTATGATTTAATTAAAAAAAATGTTTTATCCCTTAATCATTCACATTAGTTTCCACATAAAATGGTTTTAACGCGATAATAGTTAAAACTTTACCATTAATTTTTAACTATTCATTATTTACCTTATATTTAGCATTAAAGTCATCGAGTCTATTAAAAATCTAACCTATTATTCTTTTTTTTCTTTCTTTTCCCTATCTCCCTCTTTAATATTTTCTTTCCATTTTCTCTATCTCTCTCTTGTTTTTTTTTCCATTCTCTCTTTCTCTCCATCTATGATGTTTTTTCCTTCATTTTTTCTCGATACCATACAAAGAGTTCTTTCTTCTCTCTCTCCCTTCTAACCTTTTCTTTATCTATTTCATTAAATTTTAACCATTTTTAGTCCATTCTTTTTAAATCCCAATCTAATTGTTACATAAAAAACAAGATGTTCTAACAATTTAATTATTTATTTTTTTGGGTTTCACTATATTTTGTATATATTTTTGGTTCAGGTCTTCTTGTAACAAATTGGTGATGTGTTCAGCTAGCATTATAATAATGCTTTTACTTCTTGTCGAAGTAGTTTGTTTCTTTCTCACTTTAATATGTGTTATCGTCGTCTTAAACTCTATGAAAAAATGTAATGAATTGGTAGATAAGTTTTTATTTA
This sequence comes from Limnanthes douglasii subsp. nivea, assembly GCA_036936605.1. Classification (NCBI taxonomy): domain Eukaryota; kingdom Viridiplantae; phylum Streptophyta; class Magnoliopsida; order Brassicales; family Limnanthaceae; genus Limnanthes; species Limnanthes douglasii. Next base: position 367,630,745 of record JAUPFV010000001.1, read on the forward strand.
TTTTTTTTGTTTGTTTTATTTTGATCTTTTTATTGATTTTTTTTATTATCAGTTCACATATATGTCAACTGGATATTTTCATGTTATTCTAGACTCGACAGAGGTAGATTTTTGTCTTTACCCATATTTAATTGCAGAGAGAGAGAGAGAGAGAGAGAGAGAGAGAGAGAGAGAGAGAGAGAGAGAGAGAGAGAGAGAGAGAGAGAGAGAGAGAGAGAGAGAGAGAGAGAGAGAGAGAGAGAGAGAGAGAGAGAGAGAGAGAGAGAGAGAGAGAGAGAGAGAGAGAGAGAGAGAGAGAGAGAGAGAGAGAGAGAGAGAGAGAGAGAGAGAGAGAGAGAGAGAGAGAAGAGAGAGAGAGAGAGAGAGAGAGAGAGAGAAGAGAGAGAGAGAGAGAGAGAGAGAGTTATCAATCGAGAAAAAAATGTGTTGAGATGGTGAAAATGAGATAAATAATAGGTTGAGTTTTTTAATGGATTGGGTTTTTTTAGTGGAATGAGTTGGGTTTAGGGTTAAATATAAAATAAATAGTGAACAGTTAAAAATTAATGATAAGCATTTTATTATTACCGTATGCACGTCAGCGTCCTATCCTATTGAGATCATTATAAATTAGTTTATTACATTTTTAAAATGTTGGGGACCAGTTTATAACAAAGATGTACAATGAGTACCAACGTGAAACAAATTCTAAACGTAAGGATAATCATATTTTTTAGCCTAAGACTCATTAGATATAACCCATTTTAAAATTTAAAAAAAACTTTCACAAAATTATTTTATGGTTTTATAATCGTTAATATTAATTGTTTTGTTTTTTCTATTTTTAAATTGATTTTTCATTAATAGTTACAAAATTTACCCAAAACCATAGTTCGGATTCCCAAGTCATGGTCTTTCAAAATTCAATTATTCGATTTCAAATTTTCATATTATAGTTTTGTGAAATTAATAATCAAAATCGAATTTTCAAATCATATCTTATGCAAATTTCTACGAAGAACTACATATCTAGAAGCACAGTTTCGCGAAGAACAAACCTTAAATCCTTCTTAAATGATATTTAAAATTTTATGAATTATACTAATTTATGTTTAATCTAGCAAATTTTTATAATAAATACATTTTTAAATCAGTTTCCAATGTGATTACGATTTTAAATAGAATAAAACTCATAGTATACCAGATCTAGTATACCAAATCTCCAAAATTGAGAATTTTTCTTTACTATGACATCTCATAGAGATTCCGACAATATTTCTTATATTTGTGCTGCAACTACCACTAAGTCATGACATTCTTGCCACTACCACTAAGTCATGACATTCTTGCAATTCACTTTTTAAATCTATGAACCTAATTATATTCTTGTAAAGTCTCATTTGGATGCTAATTGCAGTGGATGATGTAGTACCCATCTTCTTTTATCACCGGTGAACCAATAAAATATTTTAATAAATATCGTTCTTAGGATCTTGAAACTACTCATGTATCACGGATGATGGGATATTGAACCATCTTAAGGAAATACCTCGAAAAGTCATTAAAAATCTATTTCACTTCATTTTGTTAGTTGCCTCATATCGTGTCATATTCCTTTTAAATTGCTCTATATAGTTCTCGGGATCTCTATTTCCATTGTATTTTTCCATCTTGTAGTTGATGACGTTATGTGACGAGTCTTCATACATGATGTTTGGAACTAAATATGGATATTTTCTTGTAAGTTCTCATCGTCATCTGGGATAACACTAGTCGGAGTGTTGTTTGTTCGTCGGATGAATGGGTAAGTCTACTAATGTTTTGTCCCTTCTCATTTTTCAACCAAATACGATGCATTGTTGTTGTTTTAAAACGTTGATTGGTACGTCTAGAGGTATTAAGCATAGTAGAGGTTCAACTGAGCTGGAAAGCTTCTCCTTAAGGGTCCGGTTAAACCATGTGAGATTGAGATGGAAGATTATGTTGGCTTCCCTACATAAAAACCAAGGAATGTGCGTATGTTTGGTCCATATTGAGATAAATTGGTGCATAGTTGCGCTGAGGTTGATGTAGGGTGGAGTCGCATGGTACCGATGTTGGTGAGTTCCTAGGGGTAGTTTCAAAGCATACTGATATCTATATGATATCTCGAGTGAAGATTGCTACAGGTTCATGCACATTTTAAATAGTTGAAGATCATGGTGATTGTTCGGTCGGAGCCCGAAAAAGATTGTTGGAGGTTTGGGTACACTCTAGAGAACGAGGGAACTTGTTGGTTGCTTGACTAGAACACCTTATAGATTTTCTAAAGGTTTGGCTGCAACGCTAAAGGCTCTTGTTGAAGATTTGGATGGAACACTGGTCAGTACTGTTACAGATTCAGTTCAAACGTCGATTGGTATTGTTAGAGATTCAGCTGGAACGGTGGAGGATTCCTTAGAAGATTTTTTTTGGACTTTTAGTTGTACTAGTGGAAGTTGATGTCCATTTGATGAAGATGAACGTTTGATCATAGTCTGGTATATCTTTCATTAGGCCTATGATTAGGAGGCCTCTACTCGTGAACTTGCTCATTTCTTTATTCACCAACGTACTTAGATACAATTGGTTTTCTCATTCTTTGTGATTTTCTTCTCACACTGACGTATTCTACTATGGTCGGAAGATATTCATCTTGATATGTCATTGTTGTTCTCCAAATTTTAGTTCATGATGATGGGGTTTTGCAGCTGTTTGTAGTGGTTTTGTAGACTTTTTTCATGGAGCTTGTTGCATCATCGTCTTTCTCATTCTCATTATCCTCCGGACGTTTGGTCACTTATCTGAATCACGAGGTTTAAGTAGACAACATCTCCTGCAAAATTTCAAAGTTAATAGTTTGTTCCTCACGCATATCTTGTGCTAAACATGATCGAAGCATGTGTGTCTTGTGCTAAACATGATCCAAGCTGTCGAAAGACTCGAAACTGATAGACAAATGCATAAAACCTTAAATTCTATGTATTAGTCGACAAGCGGATGAATATCCGCGTTTGAATTCGTTATTAGTCGTTCTTATATATTCTTGTTTTATGAAATTTTTAGAAAATAGAATTTAAAATAGCAATCGTTTTATATTGTCCGATAATAATCTATTACTGAATCTAATTAGGTATATTTGAATACTTCAATTAAAAATTAAATTAATAGAATAATGCAAACAATAATATACTCTTAAAAAATTACCAATACGTAAAAGAGTTTTATATTTATATTTTTATATTTATAAAAGCATATTATAAAATAAAAAAACGAAATATTTATAAAAACATATTATAAATAAAAAAAATAGCAAAATGATTACAATAAATATATTTATTTATTTATTAACGTGTGTATAAATTTTGATAGTAGTGTTAATGTACGTGTTATGACTTTTTTGTTTTCGTTTTTTGAGTTTCTAAATCAGAGCATAATATATTTGATATCTTAAAAAAAACCGAATAATTTTATTTTATTTTTTTGAAAAAATAAATAGGCATTCCAAATATTTAAAACTTACCACAAAATATTCGATACATAATTAAATCAGGATTGCATATATTGACTAATATTAATATACCAATATACACCTATATAAAAGGCTCTACTATATTGACTCTATACAAATGTATAGACAAATATCCTAAGATGGAAAAAATAATATCAGCTAATATTTTGTATTGAACATACCAATTCTGTAATGAATTGCCTTAATCTGCATGCACAAGACCCAAACATAAATGAGATTTTCTTTTTTTCACTGAGGAGAATGCAACTTCACTGGAGGTCATTTAAAAGGTTACCCTGTTGCTGAGACCGTGTCGGTTGAGGCTGATGATGATTATACCTGTCGGATTGTTAAAAATGTTGATTTGGTTGTCATGGCCATTGCATACTCATCTGATGTCCCACTACGCCAAGTTGTGCGTTCCTAACCATCCCTTGAAGTGTGAACTGATGTTTACCTTCTTGTTGTAATGATATTTGTGTTCTAACTGAGGGTTGCAATACAGATCAAAAATGAATTTGTAGTCGAAATAGTTGGTGAGGTTGATGCATCAAAGCATTTGATGATGCAAACTGTTGTTGTTGTTGTATATACCGGCGGTGCATCATTGTTTCTTGGTCAAGGTGATTAACATAAAGTTGTCCTTGCCCTAAAATATTTTGATGGGGAATTTGAAGATGAGGAGGATGCGAATTGTTTGTCGCATGAGACTGCTGAGAAGAAGCATAGAGGTAAGGCTGCTGAGGATGGCTTGTATATGTCTGGAAAGGTGGGGCGAGCCTCTGAGTAGGGTATACATAACTCAACCGGTTAAAACCAGAACCATTTTGGTTGTTCCATTATGTGGCCTGCATATACAGAGCTTCACGAGGCCTATGCATTGAGTTGTTTTGAGTAAAACCAGCTCATGAGTGCATATGTGCAGAACTAGTTATCCCCCTCATATAGTACGGAATCACCAGTATTTCACATATTTGTCACAGACATTCCAGGAAAACTTGACATTTCCTCACGATAATTTCCACTAGGTACCATATCAGGGCTCTAGGTAGTTGCTGCATAACAACCTATAGAAGACAAAAGGTTTCACTGCCCCTTTTGCTGCTCATCAACAGGGAGAGATGCTCTAGGAACGTTCAATCCACTATCTCTGACTGGACCAGATGATGATTGACAGTCACTTATACAAGTAGAATTTTGTATCAAGATATTTTATTTAGGAGTAGACGTTGTTACAACAGCTACCTGGTCTAATATTTTTAAATCGCTCGAATGAGACCCTCCACAATAGTTTTAAAGAATATCTTGATTTGACTCATATAAATCGAAGGGCATGAGCATTTTTCCACTTGGGTTGTTTGGAAATATTACAAAAAGAGACAAAATAAACGAGTTATGAAGTGGTTGTATCTGGTGGGGATCCTGACTCTTGTGAGGCTGTTTTTTCCTCTCCATAAGGATATTTTCAAAATGGGACTTGAGGGTCTCATCTTCAATCGGATCCAGCAAGCGCTGAAACAACTGTTTGGCACATCCCTTGGGAACGTCAGGCAATGTAAAGATGTAGGACCGAGGAGTCCGTGAACCTTCAATAGTATTAACTCCATCACCAAAACTTCTTTCTGTCAAACTTTTGTGACGCTTCTTGCAATCATCAGGTGTATGGTACATCGACTTAAAGCGCAGGATGCTCTTGATGGCATCACTAATAAGACACCAATTGGGACCCAGATCATGTACATGAACAACAATGACCTGGTTTTCAAGTAGTGACAACGAATCTTCAGAGTCTAGATGGGAAGATGAATCCTTTACAGTTTTGGATTTTCTGCACTGATTCCGTTCACCTATTAGATTCATGATTATATTAAAGTTGGACATATTAGTTATCTGGGATGCTAAGTTCTTTGGCTTCTTTGCATTAGCCAGTCTGTGTAATCAATTTGGATCAAAATTATGAGTCTCCAATCTCTTTTTTGAATTATATGTCTTCTTATTTTAGGTTCTTCAGGTTTTTCTATAGAGTCATAATGTAAATTGCGTCCCAATTCTTGAACTAATTGAACCTCAATGCATTGTGGAATCAGGAATTTATCACAAGAGGCACTCGCGCTTTCCTGAAAAGAACTGGTGCCTCTAATTGAAGCATCTGATTTTGTTTGAACTGGTAAATTTCTAGAAGCACCAAACCCATAATGACTCGAAATTCTCTGTCTCGAAACAGTGTGTGCTCATTTCGTAGGAAGTGAGCCAACATTTGGATTATGAGCAGCTTCTTTTCCCAGCGTGAGTTGCTGAGACTCATTTTTGTAACCACCATTAGATGGGTGGGAAGTATGCAACTTCATTAAGTTCTTCATTTTCTTCTCCATGTGCGCTGATGATAACCTACATCCAAAAGCTCCAGCCACATGATAAGCATTTGTTTTCCCTTCATTCTCACCGTATGTAATCTCAAGCTGTAAGATATGAGATTCTATGGATTTCATGTAGGCCTCCATGGCACCTAAAGGAACAACATAGAACAGGATTTCATTTTTACGAGTACTATCCCAAAACATCTCCTTAACCCCTGAATCCAATATTTCTACAGCAGATCTTGGCTCTTTGGTTTGAAGGTGAGGAATTGAGCTATTGTAATGGATAAATCTGAGTGCATATCTCTGAACACCAGACATGGTATTTTTTCTAGTGTTATTTGGCTTGAACGGTTTGCTTCTCCCTTGTTCCTCAAAAGTTATGCTGCTAGCCACCAAGTCTTGTCTGCAACTTGTTGAACCAACAAGTAGTTCATTGTTTTGAAGCACCTTTACTGAACGCCAGATTTGCATGACACTATTAGCTAGGGATAAAGCTACTGCTTTGAGCTTTTGAGACTGATTGTGTTCTTCAATTCTAAACTGAGAATCTTCACAACAAATTTGAGCAGCAATTGTCATTTTCCAACGACGCTCCTAAGCAAAACCATTCGTTGACCACTCCATTTCCGCAAGGACAAAGTCTCACTGAGATTTTGGGCGATTATCCAAAGGTACAGTAGTCGCAGATGACTCAGCCATACAATTCTGTGTTATCTTTATAGTATGTGCCTTTTTTAATATATAATGTTCATAAGCTTTATCTGCCAAGTTGAAGTCATTCACTGAAATGTTTTGGGCTTCGTTGAGAACAGAACCATAATCAATGTGCTTTTCATAACCCAAAGTCCTGACAAACTGGTGTCAACAATCGTATCTTTGTTCTTCTTAATTGTCATTTCACCACCCATATGGTTAGACAGCCCTTCCAACTCTACTTTTACTTTATCCCTACAACGAAGCCTTCTAAGATTGCTATAAAATTTGGTCTTCCTACTTGCATCTATCTTACACTTGTTACGGGTGCGAGATTCGAACCCCTTTAAGCCAACTAATGTATGACGGTTTTGACCGATACACTTTGAGTTCTTTCTATCTCCTCGAAAATCTTTCATTACAGTCAGCTGGACAAAACTAGATTCATTCGCGGTTATTGGTGCAGCTTCACATAAGAAACACGAAATTGCGAGCTAGGGCACGACAAACTCGATTCCTCTATTGCTTTAGGGTTTTATGATGAAAAAAACCTTGACACAACTCGTAATCAAATATGAGTATTTGAATTAGATGATACTATACGAGTTATATCCCTACAAGTTTCAATCACGAAGCTTACAATTTTTCGGCCTTGTGTATTTCGTTTGTTTTTCCGGATGGAAACACTATTCGATGTTTATATCTCTCTCTGCTAATGGAGTTGAATTTACCTGCAGATCGATGATGAAGAATGTCGACCTTTTTTTATTATGAATTTTGGCGGTTTTTTATATACACAACCAAATCAAGAGATCAACTGATTAAAGCGAGCGGTTTTTTTTTTTTTTCGGAGGGAACCCGCAGCCGCTACTCAGAGTGCAATGAGTGCGCACAGGGTAAACCCTCAGTCTGAGGCGATAGCCTGCAAACCAACGCCAGAAGGTAAACCACATAAGGTGACAGGCTCAGCCGAGAAAGTGTATGTAGAGGGACTCGAACTCATGACCTTTTGGTTATAAGAATGTCATACTCAACCAACTTGGCTACCCCCTTGGGGGCTTAAAATCTCCATAATGTAAAATAAAATAAGATCCAGTTTTTAATAAGATCCAGTAAAAAAAAAAAAAAAAAAAAAAAACTAGCGGTTTTAATATACACAACCAAATCAAGAGACCGCGAACTTATTTCGCCTTTATTAATATATAATTTGAATAAATAATGATCCGAATTCGGTAACCTTTTATTTAGGTGCGACGAAAATGGTGTATCCAAAACTTTTACGGTGGATGTAAAAGCCCAAATGTAATACGCAAAATACCGTAAGCCCAACAAATAAATCAGCCATGTATCCAAACTAAACGAGTCTCTCTTCTAAACCTTCGAGAGACAACAATGGCGCAGGTTCTCATCACCTTAACCCCTCTTTATTCATCGTCTCCAACTAATTCAGCGAGACCTCGTCAATCATATAACTCGACTTCGTGCCAGAGCTGGACCTCACTCACACAGAAATTAAAATGCAAAGGCAAAGTCTCATGTCTTTTCTCAGATAATCGCAGAGAGGTATCAAGCCTCTTCATTTCTTATTCGTTATCGAATTAGTTGATATATAATCTCTGGTTCAGATTTCGCTACTGCTAATTTACTTTGATATAGAATTTTACGAAATTTTTGAATTTGGATGCTTGAACTATGGTTTTCCGATTAAATTGATGCAATATAGGATGGCCTTTGTTTCCTGAAACCTCTGTCAAAGAGGTTACTGCTACTGTATCTCATATGCGAGCCAGGGCATAGTGTCTCTAGTTTTGTCGAATAATTTGGCGTCACCTATTTTGAATATTTCGAAAATGGATATTGCTATCTTTGATGATTCAGATACTAGAAGCTCCAGTGGTAAGAACTAGAATTCTATTCTTTGATATTTGAAAGCATATCCAATCGCAGTAACTTGATTAGGTATTATAAACTTGAATGATATGTGGAGACTTTGGATGCATTGTTGAATGATGAATCCCATGGCACATTTGTGCCTACAGCTAGAATGGAGCTGAAAGAGCCATATACTTAGATGCTCTAAATATCACCTCAGTGGTTGGCTCGAAAAGAAAAACATGAATATCGAGCTCTGCTCAAATTCTATATTTTTTTACGAAATTAAGGACCAAAGTTATCATATATTTAATAATTATCTTATGTTATTCTTCGAGGGCTCACAAGCTCAAATTTCATGCTCGAGCTTGACCCGAGCCCGAGCAGCTTGTATTGTGACAATTGTGCCCAAATTGATGCACATCTTCTGTTACAGGACCAAGCTAGGAAAGCATTAGAGAATGCACTTGGTGGAAAGAAAAATGAATTTGAGAAGTGGGACAAAGAAATCAAAAAGCGAGAAGAAATCGGCGGTGGGGGTGATAGCGGTGGTGGAGGTTGGTCTGGATGGGGTCGACGATTTGGTTGGTCCAATGGTGATCATTTCTGGAGTGAAGCACAACAAATAAGCCTGACACTTCTAGGCATTATTTTCTTGGTAAGCAGTTCTACGCATTATCCATTTTGGTCCTTTGAAAAAAATTGGTGAAGAATATCATTTTATTTGGGTTGTTTTGAGGTACAAGGTTCTTGTCTTTATTTTAATAGAGGGTAATTTTCGTAAGCAATTCCACGTTCGATCCAAACACACTCTAAAATATCAGATGGTAATGAGATATCTTATCTAACTATGTTAATTTTACATTTACAGTACCTGATAATAGCGAAAGGTGATGTGATGTTAGCTCTTGTCTTCAACCCTTTATTATATACTTTAAGAGGAACAAGAGACGGGTTTACTTCTATAACAGCAAAAATTCTGGGAAAGAAGACCCAGCAAAATCATGATGATAAGTCCGCTAAAGAAACATATGCTTTGGTCTCTGCTAAAGAACGAGTGTTAAGAAAGTGGGGAAGCGAGTAAGAGTTAATTTCAGGTTAGTACATAATTTGTTGTCCCCCAAATTTTGTTAGTATGTTATATTATATCGGCATAGTTACAAAAGTTATTGAGCAATATAGACAAACACTTGCGGTTGTTTGATGCTCGTTAGCTTGTTGGTCTATAAGCAAAAATATTTGTTAGTCAGTCTGAATCTTTAACTTTATAAGTTCAAAACGCCTAGGCCAAAAATCTAAATGATTTCAGCTTCTTAATTATTATATTTTTGCCTACTTCTTTATTTACGTTGTTTACTAAAAATATGGTTCTCAACGTTAGCTTTTCTTGCTCAGCTATTGTTATTTGCTTACATTGAGCTAGTTTTTTATCTTATAATTCCGCCACCGAACCACCTCTTAAAACCATTATATAATAGAAGAGTACTACTCCATTGTTATTGTCTTACAATTTGCCTCTGTTTTACTTTTGCTTTGACCCTCATGACTACGGCTACTCAATTATTTTGTCTCGTGGTAAACATAAATTGTATGAGTAACCCATTCATTGTCTTTGTCTCATCCCCTTACCTTAGTAGGTGCATTTGAAGATTATAGTCCGAAAGTTTACTGTGATTGAATTGTGAAGAAGAAGATTAACTGATAAGCAGACATGATCAAGGCCATTTGTTGGATCTTTATTCTTTCAATTGTGACAGAGTTGGAAATATGATGATTTGTAATTGTATGTATGCGTGGGTGAGTAAAAAGCTCCAGCCTACTACGGTCATCACAAAGGAGGCTATTTGTCCCTTTGGGTTTTGTATGTTTTTATTTGACTGTGTCTAGCACAAGAATTTTATGATGGTCGGCGAAAATTTGAATTGTGAAATCCGATTTTTTTTCAATCTTTGAAAAATACGCAGATAGCGAGAAAGAAATTATATATATCTCGTGTGGAGAGGTTTTTCGACATTTTTCTTTATCTAAAACTTTAATATTTATTTTGTATTGTTGTAGTACTTTTATAAACGGTTTGAGTTTATTGTTTCAAAAGATTGTTAGAGGATAATGGTTTATTTCATGACCTCGAAATGATGGATTTAAATTTTGGGTGTACTGATATGAATGGATAAAATTGTTCAAGAATTTAAGGGTATGGTATATATGGGGAAAACAATTGCTATCGCAAAATTATTATTTATTCTTATTTTATTTTAAATAAATAAATTATTTTAGTAACTTCTATTACTTACATGTGTTTGGAGGATTAAAATATTAATATTATTTTATTTTACTAATTAAAAATTAAAAGTATTTAATTACTCTATCATTTAAAAATATTTTGAAGTTTATTATCTAGGAGAAATATTGAAAGACGATTTATATTTTATTAAAAGACGAGTACCACAATCTAATTCAAAAATTTAAAATACACTACAAATAACATAAGTCTATTGATGAAAAAGTGACATTGTTACATTTTCTTAACACCCGAACAATGTCGATTTATTATGAATGTTTCCGAAAGTTTTAATAATGGATGACACACAAAATAATAATTAGGGACAAGATGTCTTTGTTCGAGGTGTCAAACGTTAAGACTTTTTTATGTTGGATTTTTCTTCATCTTTGGGGAGAAGGTTAACAATTTTAAGTGGATATTAGATTGTTTGCGATCTTTGATGAAATATAATTCGAATGAACAATAGTTCGTGGTTGTGAAGGATAAACTTAGCGTTGATCGAACAATTGGTCTCAAAGTTGTTTAAATGTCTGTTCATAAATGATGGTCTTCAAAATAGTATTATCGATGGATTGTAACATATGATTCTTTGCCTTCACATCCTTAAGTGTAGATTCATTCAACGTCTTTTGTTGCACTGCAGTCAACCCTTCACATTTTAGAGATTCTTTATAAACTAGTTTAATCACACACCAATACTCTTATGAACGCAGCGTATTCTCAACGAGTGAACTCTAATGATCATAATCTTTATCAAATTTGGCCATACATAAATCCATAAAATTGTTTGAATCATATGTCATTTCTCACACTTTCCACACTCTTGTTTCACTCAAACAAATCCATTTTATAGGACTCTGATACCAAATTGAAAGATGAATATACAAATTTAGAAAGAGTAAAACTCAATGAATTAAATTGTAGAACAAAGTGGCTTTAAATAGCCTACACGAAAGATTAACCTAGTGGAATTTAGTTATTAGAACAAAGACATTATTCTATTTTATATTTAATTTTTCAACTATTGTGCTATTATTTATTCTTAACCTTTAAAACTCCATATGTTTCAAACCTTAACTCAATTTGTTTTTTTTTCTAAAAACATATATACATATATATATATATATATATATATATATTCTTATTTTCTTTCAAAAAAACAAAACGAAATAATATACGTTATATTTTTGGAGAATTTTTGTTTTTTTTTCTTATTGTCGCAAACCAAATTCAATTAATTACACCACTTGAACACAAATGTTTTTTCCAAACTTATTTCGCAACCAAATTATACGTAATTACGCAAGTAAAAAAATCAAAAAATATATTTTATTGATCTAGTTTTGTTCGTCTAAAAAAACAAAACCAATATTATTTATATATTTTTCTAGCTATGGTTTGAAAGATATGACATTTAAAAAACAATAAGCACGAGAGAGAGAAAACATAATTACGCAACTTAAACAGATTTAAAAAAAATCAAAAATATTTAGCATAGATCTAGTTTTGCTCGTCTTACAAAAAAACCGATGTTGTTTTTGAATTTTTTATGAAAGAGAAAAATCGTAATTACGCAATAAAACTACACATAATTACTCATTTGGAATACATTTTATTTTTCAAACTTATTTACAACCAAATTACATGTAGTTACTCAATTAAAAAAATTAAAAAAAAAATATATCTTTCATTAAGTTAGTTTTACTAGTTTAAAAAATAATCAATAGTATTTTCAAATTTTGTTAAATTATAAATTAAAAAAATAACATTTTAAAAATTACAAAAACCATGAATTTTTTTGACAAGTATACTAATATTAACATAATATATATATACATATATAAATAGTTCTAAGACCAAGTTATTATCGGTATTTTGGAAGGCCATTGGTAGATAGTTTAGCATTAGAGGTTATTAGTACATTACCTATATTTTTATAACCTATTTTTAAAATTACCTATTTAACATAGTATAATAGATTATTCATTTTATGTTCACCAATATTTCAAATGTTCTTAGTAAAAAACATTTGTAACCATAAATAACCCTAAACATTAGTTTTGGTTATTATTTTGTGGTATATTGCAAGAAAAGTACTATATTTCCAACCGGATTTCAAATTAAATATTTTACTTCAAATATAATAATAACTTTTCATAACTTCAGTCTTATAAATTTTGTAACATATAATAATTTTAAAAGAAATTCAAAATTTATTAGTTCATAAAAAATAGATTAGAATAATAATGAAATGTGAATTTTTTTTAAGATGGGAAAGAAATTAGTAAACTCTTGTAATTTACTAAGAAAAAACAATTACAATAAACAAAATCGAAACTTAAAGAAAAGAAAAGAAAAACCAAAATATTGGAGGGACTGCAATAGTGACCTTCACGATCTTTGTCGAATATCGGATCGCCACATGACCGTTTCTTGCCACCCCCTATGTTTAAACATTCCTAACAACCTCTCTCTCTCTTCTTTCTCTCTCATCTTTTCTTTTCTTGGATCCCTTAATTTTCTTTCGATCCTTTATTCCCATTCCTTCCTTCTTCAATTTCATCGGATTTATCCGATTCTTCATCGTCTCACTTTTCACGACCCCTGTATTCGATTTCTCAATCGGTTCTGTATTCGTCGGGTGTTAATGTGACTCACCGGTGTTCGTTTTCGGAAGAGAAACAATGGGATTCGAAAACGAAGATGACGACACAAATGTGAAATCACCTGCAAGCGAGAGGGATGAAGAACATAGTACTGGACAAGGACTCAGTAGGAAGAATAGCGAAAGCTCCATCGCTGCAACCGAAGATGAAGATGATGATAATGATGAGAGGACGATTGCTCTCGGTCCCAGGCTTGCACTTAAAGAACAACTTGAGAAAGACAAGGTTATTTATCATCATTTACTTTTTAAACAACTCTTTTATCGAATTTTTTATTTACTTATGATTTGGCGTTTGTAAAATCTTTTCATTGTTTTCCAGGATGATGAGAGCTTGAGGAGGTGGAAGGAACAGCTTATTGGAGTTGTGGATCTTGAAACTGTTGGAGGTAAAAAAATTTACTCAACTTTTTACCTTATGGATTTTATAAAAGCATTCCAAGAACAATGTTGAATGCTACATGAATTTGTAGATTTGTGAAAATATGGGTGATATAAATGTAACTAGCCAGTTATATAGTCTCTAAATCTTTATATATAAAAGAACTGTGTAAAATTTTAGATTAGGATGATCTTTGGTGGGATGTTCTAATGGAACGTAATCATAGCTAGCTCTAAAATCAAGGGTCCTTAAGGGTGTGGGCAAAGAAAAATCTTCCAGTTTAATCATGTATGTTTGGACAATTTGGATTGCATTCATACAAAAGAAAACTTATTAGTTTAAAAATTCATACAAATTTAGAAAACATAAGGTTGAAACTAAGTGGGATCCCGCCAAACAGGGTGGTTCTTGGCTGTATGATTAGAACTGGGTTTAAAATTACCTAGATAGGTAAGAAAGAAAGATTCGAGGACATACATCGGTGTCAAAAATCCAGCTCCTGATCAGGTCTGGATATTAAGCTACAATTTGCAACACTTATTCGTCGGTCTAGTTCCCCACTATTTATCTTTCTTACCTACAAATTATAGATGGAAGTTAGTTCTTTAATATGAATGAGAGGGAAGCTGTATTAAAGTTTTGCATTTAGATTTCTTTGAGGTCAAATCTTGTATAAGTTTTAGCAAAAGATTATACGATTAAGGGTTTGTAACACGAGGAATGTATAATGTAATTGAATATATTGGTGTTTTGATATCTGTTGCGTTGTTCATGATTGTATAGAAACACTAGAGCCAGAGGTTAAAATCCTTAGCCTTGCGATTAAGTCTCCTGGTAGACCGGACATTATTCTTTCTGTTCCGGACAATGGTAATCCAAAAAGCCCATGGTTCACTTTAAAAGAAGGCAGCAAATACAGCCTAGATTTCACTTTTCAGGTCAGCAACAACATTGTCTCTGGCCTCAGATACAATAACACCGTTTGGAAGACTGGTATGAAAGGTAATTTTATTTTATTTTATCTCTCCTTATCAGCTCTGGTTTTAGATCTTTAGGACATTTTGAGAGGAGTAAACAAGGTGAAAATGTGAAGGAAAGATGCACGAATGTTTTAGAAACGAAAACTCCTCAGTGATAAAGAAAAACTACTTATTCCAAGAAAAATTTTCTTTTAAGGTTTCTTTTTTCCTGAACTTTACGAAATATGTGAAATGTTCTTAGATGTGACAATGATCGCACGTTGTGTGACCATGTTTATCACAGGTACCGTTGGATTATAATGATTTGGTTTACTTTCTATAATAACCACTTATTTAAGTCATAATAAAAGTTATCATTTAATGATTAATCCATTGCTTTCTTAGATTTTCAATATAATGGTAAATTTATCAGGGCTGTCTTTCTTTAGTGAGGCTATGGTAGCAGCTAAGAGTTTTCCTGAAATATGTTACCGCGTATAATATAACCATACTGAAAGCTATATTAAGTAAAATAAAAGTATAGAAAAATATTAGTTAAAAAAAACAGTTGTCACTCAATACCTTAACATCAACGGAAAATACATAAACCTAAGTGACATAAGTTTCTGTTTTGAGTGAAAATGAACAAAACATGGCCAAAAAAGTTTACATTTTTACTTGTCTTTACCCGAAAGTTGTAGCTGTATAAAAAAAATTGCATTAGTTTTATTTCTTATATGGATTGTTTGGAGCAGTCGATAGCGCAAAAGAGATGCTCGGAACTTTCAGTCCTCAAGGCGAGCCTTACACACACGAATTGCCTGAAGAAACCACTCCTTCTGGTATCTTCGCTAGAGGATCATACACAGCTAAATCTAAGGTAAGTGAACAAGTTTTGTATATCGCTTATTTTGTTACCCATTTTGAAATCTGATGCTCTTTTGACAATAATGCTTATTGTACACACTACTTTAGTTTTGATTCTTTCATTTGTTTTACAGTTTATCGACGATGACAACAAATGCTACTTGGAGATCAACTACACCTTCGACATACGTAAAGATTGGCATTGACACCGACAATCAGACAAACTGATAGCTCCTTCACTGCAGTGTCATTGCTTTGCTCTTGGTCTGTCATTAATCAGAGGAGAAAGTCTGCTTAAAATTTGAACATAGTACTTTCTTTTTTTATTGGTTCCGATTTTATTTAAAATCATGTCTTGATTCTGAGACTTGTTTAGAGAAGATAAGTTTTGTATGGTCGAAATGCAACTAGACATTCAATTACTAGTTATCCATTAATAAAACTTTTGAGCTTTTTTTAGTATAAGCCTTTCTGCATGGGTGATAGGATTAAACAGTATTAAAGATTCCAAGGTCTTTTCATTTGGGGTTCTGTTGGTCTTTGGGACCTAAAATCACTTTCAAATTTAAATTTTGACATAATAGAAAGTTCGCATTTCTCATATATAACGAGTAGTAGTATATGACGCAGAAACATATTTGTACGATTTTCATATATAATGAGTAATCGTATATAAGGTAGAAAAATAGTTTGGAAAGGGATAGTCGAATTGATGGGGTAAGGCATGCTTGTGACCAAAGGTCATGAGTTGAATAGATGATTTTTATGATTCCGATTCTCAATTTGAGTGGATGATATTCAAAATTTCGGTCGTGGATTTGTTATAATTTTAGTTTTTCTATTTTGGTTGGAGTTCTTTCAAATAAGAAATCTAAATTCTCAATAAAAGAATTCGTTAAAAAAGTTTCAAATGGATATATATGTATATAGTATTCGGATTTTGAATCTAAACTAAAATTCAAACAATTTTTTAAAGAAAAACAACTCATAATCTCAAATTTATTTTATTTTTACAAGATATTTTTTAAAAAATCGTTTTATGTAAGCTGTTTATTTTTTAATCCAATCTTTCGTAGTATTTGAAATAAACTTGATTGTATATGATTACCTCCTTGATATATCTATTAGTTTGTTAATTCGTATATTATTTTTATTAGAGATATAAGGAATAGACCCATTAGTCCATATAGTTTATCTATGAATAAGAGTTTTATAGTATATGTAATACACACTTTCTAATAAACAGAAACCCTAACCGCTTATTGCCGGCTACTTATTTCTTTTCTCTCTTTGTTTTTAACATGGTATCAGAGCCTTAACTTAGATCTTGAAGTTTTCATGTCTTCCGTTGTACCGGCGACTGTTGTATTAGTTGTCCTCCGAAACAAAAAAAATGTAAATTTTCGTTTTTCGGATCTGTTGTATTCAGCCCCAATCAAACAGTCGGATCGAAAGGCAAACGGTGTCCGTTTTTGCTGAATTTCGGAGAGCGTGTTCGGGACATCCAATCCTTCAATCAGACTGGTTGGATTATAATTTGGTGTTACGGTTCGGAAGAAATCTCTAGTGGAACAGAACAGATTTTTGTTGGTAAAATCATTGATTTAATTTTGATTTTGACGTTGATTGGAATTTAGATTTGAATTTAGATTTAGTATGGGATTTAGTTTTGGTTTTGGATTTGGTATTTGAATTTGGCATTCAAATTTTATTTGGATTTTGTTTGATATTTAGATTTTATTTGACGTTTGCTTAGATCGACGTTTGTCCTTTTGATTCGTTTTGGTGTTTAGATTTCATTATTCGTCTGGATTTGGATTTGGTATAGATTTAGTTCGGATTCATTTGGACTTGTTTTGACGAATCTAGAGTCTAAACACCAAACAAAATCCAAACGAAATATCTATGCCAAAATCCAAATACGAAATCTAAATCCTAAACTAAAATCAATAATAAATCCAAATACCAAATGCAAATACAAATCTAATTTCCAATCAAATTTGAAATTGAATCTACGATTTTACCAACAAAAATCTGCATTGTTCCAGTAGCGATTTCTCCTGAATCGTAGTACCGAATCATAATCCAACCGGTCAGATTGAAGGATTAAATATGCTAAAACAACTGTCCGCCAAAACAGCGGAAGACACGAAGACTTCAAGATCTAAACCTACCTACACTCTGATATTATGTTAAGAAACAAAGAGTGAAAATATAAAAGTAACCGCCAAGAAGCGACTAGGGTTTCTATTTATTAGAAAGTGTGTATTACATAGAGTATAAAATTATTATTTATAGATAAACTATATGGCCTAAGGGGACTAGGTCTTATATCTCTAACAATTTTTATTGAACTGTCATAAAAGGATTGATATAAACATGGATGGTTACCTCCATAATACATATTTATTTATTAGTCGGCCATTTCATATACAATTACTTTTATGAAACTAACATAGTGAAATGCATGGATATAAACATGGTACAGTCTATCCAATAGAAGAAAATTTTAATATCTCATCCACCAAATGAATGTTTTTAATTTCTATATTCACATAAATAAACTTCGCAATCACGTACATGACCATTAACGTCATGTAACTAAACACATCGTTAATGCATTATATACCGTATATGGATGTATCAATAATCACAATACGGTAACAATCAACTAAATGGATCTATCATGGTGCATAAAATTAGAACAATATGGAATCTAGTCATATATATGTTTTCTTAACTGATCTTACTTAATTGAAGACTACTTATACGTATGAGTAATCAAAATAAAAACCCATTATATATATACTTTAATAAACTTTATTATACAATATATTTTATAACTTTATACAAACTCCACTCAAACTAATGCTCCTATAAATACACAACACCCAATACTAATGGTGTGTTCATAAAAAGCTTTAGGTATCGATGTCTTAGTTAGAGCATTTGGCAACATGAATTTGTCCATATATGTTATACACTGATTTGACGATTTTGAACTCTCTTTTTAACATACATGAACTTGATATCTATATGCTTAAATTAACTAAGCTCACGTTATTGTTTAAATATTGAATCGATGAATTTTTTGTCATAATATATTCTAAAAATGGTCTTTATATCTCTCCCATGGTTCACATTCTTATGACAAAATTTCATAGCCAAAATGTATGGTTAGATACCTTAAAACATGCAACAAGTTTTACATGCATAGTGGAAGATTCAATTAGTGTTTGTTTTACACTCTTCCATGATATTTCACTAAAAAGATTATGATGCCTGAAGCTGAACGATGAGAATCGTCACATCCGACAGAATATGAGTGAGAATACCCTATGATCTCTAGTTTATCTGTCTTCGTATACGTCAAACTATGATTTTTATTTATTACAAATGCCTAAGAACTCTTCTGACTGTCTTCCAATATTCCATCATTTGACTAATTATATATCTTTCTAATATACCACAAATGCAATGTTCGGCTGTATACAAACATGAGCATACATTAGACTTCCAACTGCCGAAGTATATATAACCTTTTTGCATTTTCTCAATTTCTAATTTTATTGTTTGATATTGCTTAAGACTATATTTTCACTTTTTGATATACAAATGTTTTTCATCCAATAAAGTTATAATATACTCTCACTATCTGTTTTTTTGTGATAAACTCAATTCTACTAGATCAATTCTGTTGAATTTATATTCTTAATACGAAATATGCATCACCAAAGTCTATCGAATTTATCCAAAAGAAATTTCTTGGTTATACATAACAAATCCTTATTATTTGTGGCTATGTCATAAACATAAAATACCAAAAATATGAATTATACCCCACTGAAGTTTTGATACACACAATCCTCCACTAAATTTATCTCGAAACCAAATGAGATAATAACTTTGAAAAAATTATGGTAACATTGTCGAGGAGACTATTTAAGTCTATAAATAAAAAAACTTTAGTTTGCATACCATCAACTTTGGATCACCTGATACAAAGTTTTCAGGTTTCATCATGTAAATTGTTTCCTCAATTTCTATACTACAAAAAATGGTCATTACATCCATTTTATGGAGCTAAAGATTAAAACGTGCAACTAATGTCATGATTGTCTGAAAATATTCCTTTAAAGAAAATTGAAAGGAGGTTTATTTGAAGTCAATCTCTTCATGTTGAGTAAAACTCTTAGCCAAAATTCACGCTTTATGTATTTACATATTACCCATAACATCTCGTTTAGTTTTAAAAAAAATATTTACAATCAATCAATTGTTTTGTTTCGAGTAATGGGATAAGCTTACACACCGTTTTATCTTGCATTAAATTAAACTATTCATTCATTTCGTCAATCCACATCTGACAATCATAAACTTTTCATGGCTTCATAAAAAACTCAAGGAATCGTTTCCCGTTGCACCACAAAATTTCTCATGTTCTTTAATATACACTATATAGTATGAAGATATAACTCTTATCCTTTTTCTAGTGGATCCCTGCAAGGACAAAATATATTTAGGTTGCACTTGTATTTATTGAGAATATATCATTTGATTTTCTTGAACAATTTTATTTTGGTCCATTGGAACCACTTCATTTTGGACAATATCTCCCGATGGAAGATTAATATTATCTTGAGTATCTATAAGATAATCAACATTAAAATATCGTTGTTAGAACTTTCATGATTTTTTATAGATTCTTTCTCAAAATGAATATTTATTACTAAATTCTCTTTCATAAACTCATTATCCTCAAAGATTATATTGTTTTGTCTAAAAATGTTTATGTTGGAAGAACCATAAAACTTAAAACTCTTAATAGGGTAATGATATCCAATAAAATAGCTACTAACTATTGTAAATTCTAATTTCTGTTCATTCGGTCTATAAGACTCACTTCAGTTAGACATCATCAAACATGTAAATTCTTTGGACTAGATTTACGCATAAACTAAAATTTATACGGTATTTTAGTTTTTTCTTTTGTCGGAACTCTATTAAGAAGGTAGGCCGCACATTTTATTTCTTCTTCCCATAGTGATATAAGTAGTGTTAAATAACCACAACCCATCTCATTTTCCCTACACGCGGGTCATGACACTAATTATACTTCTTACCATATCTTTAATACATATATGTCACTCATATACGTCATTCATGCTAAGCAAATTTGGCATCGTAATTAAGAAACTATCCCACACTCCTTTATAAACTTTACAAACGATCTATGTAATTGTTCACATAAATCGTCATATCTACCATTGTACACCACAATCGTCAGATCTAACACACTTGATGTGCCTAACAAACTATATTTAACCTCAGTCTTAAATACTTTGAACTTGTAAATGATCTCTAAATTTTTGTGAATAAGATATTAATATCCATAATGTAAAAAATTGCCAATGAACAATATAAAATATCGTTGGCCTTTCCATGATGTCGTAGGGTACAGTATTTAGATGTCTGTCTGTATTAAATCCAAGACCCATTTCACTTTATATGGATCTAATATGTTCACATTGGTCTGTTTTCCTTTTATACATTCAATACAAACATTGAATTCTTAAAATTCAACAAACTTAATAAACTTTTTGTAACAAGATTTTCAATTCTATTTCTAGACATATGACCTAATTGCATGTACCAAAGTTTTATTGAATTTTTTGAGTTTAACAATTTAGTTTTTCAGTTACATTTACATTCATTACTTCTTTTGTGATATTTTATAGTATTTAACAAATACAAATTATTATTCGCTATTAATTCTCATATCCAACAAAATTATCATGTAAATAAATACATAAACTATAATTTCCAAATAGACAATAATATCCAAACTTGTCCGACAATTGAAAAAGAAATAAAATTCTTTATGAAATAATCTATATAAAACAAGTCTTTACATACAAATAATATCCACTAGATAATAATAAACGAGCATCACAAATAACATGAATCAAACACGAGTTTGAGTGGTTGTAGCCGTATTAATCCACAAAGTATTTTTTGGTACATAAACTAAATTAATCTATGAACAACCTATAAACGTGAGATTACCTTTAACCTTCATCATAACTTTATACTTTTCACATTTTTTCTTATAATGATCCAGTTTCTTACAATAAAAACAATAATTTTTTACCAGACGAACCCTTATGATTCTTCGTTCCATAACCGGATGCATGTGCATATGAACCTTCATTTTTTATCATTTCCAACGAGCAATCACCATATGCACCTCCAGACGTTCATATTTTAACTTTTCATTAAGATTCTATTTCTCGCATTGTTAGTTATAAGAAGTTTTAAAGTACTTATACTGAGAGGAAAAATAGTGAAACACAAAACTCACAAATTTAGAAGTAATGTTTGATATAGCTGTGTTCCTGAGTGGTCTATTTGTCATGATACTTCACAGAAACTAACTTAATATGCAGCATCTTAATTTCTATCTTATCGTTCTTGACAAAACGTCTACCTACCTTATCTAGAAGTATTTTGCCGAGTATTTATTGATAATTAAAAAAATCAAATATTTATGCATAGATAAGTATGGTTCTCGATGAATAATAAAAAAATATTAAAAAAATGGACAATGTTTATAAAAACGATTTTTGGTGTTTTGTTCATGGTGAATTATTTATAAATACCTAGCCAATTTTTTCATTGTCCCCTAATATCCAAAAACTTGGCAAACTACCGATAGGTACTTGGACCAAAGAGAAAAACCACGAGTAACCATCTTCTCCTTCTTTGAATCAAATCTTCTCTTTTCAATATTTTTTTAAAGTCTCTAACTTTCAAAATGTAGCTCGGGAAAAAAACCCCGAAATTATCATCGATTTTGTTTTTTTAAGATGAACAAAACTAGATCAAAATAAGGTATTTTTTTATTTTTTTCGTCAGACCTAGTAACCTTGATCTCGTATCTTTATCATCAAGTGGTATATGTCTCGTATCTCTCTACTTTATTATGTCTGGTCTCATATATATCCGCTTTCATCATGTCTGGTCTCGTATGATTTAATAATGCATGGTCTCTTCACTTTATCATGCCTAGTCTCGCATCTTTATCATAAGTAGTATATGTTTCACACATCTTTATTTCAACATGTCTGGTCTCGCATCTCTTCACTTTAATATGTCTGGTCTTGCATCTCTCTACTTCATCATGTCTCGTATCTCTCTAATTCATCATGTTTGGTCTCGCATCTCTCCATTTCATCATGCACGGTCTTTCATCTTTCCACTTCATCATGTTTGGTCTCTCATCTATCAGTTTCATCATGTTTGGCCTTGCGTCTCTACATTACATCATGCATGGTCTTGCATCTCTCTATTATATCATGCGACACTACACCATGCATGGTCTTGCATCTCTCTATTACATCATGCATGGTCTTGCATCTCTCTATTATATCATCTCTCCATTTCATCATGCACGGTCTTTCATCTTTCCACTTCATCATGTTTGGTCTCTCATCTATCAGTTTCATCATGTTTGGCCTTGCGTCTCTACATTACATCATGCATGGTCTTGCATCTCTCTATTATATCACGCGACACTAGGACAAACGAAGGACGAGATGTGAGATCAGACAAACTTAATGTGAAACTAGAGTTACTAGATCTAGCGAAAAAAACGAAAATAAAAATAAAAACAATATCATCTATAAATCTGATTTTGTTTGTTTAGAAACAAAACCGATATTATTTTTGATTTTTTCCGTATTTTAATTTGAAAGTTGCGAAATTAAATATAAAACAACTTTGGTTAAAAAATATAGTATTCGACGGGTACCTACATATTTGAAGTACTAAATAGATAATAATGGTAAAATTGCTTCCAAAAAAATAGTTTTGGATACCTTCTCTTACTTCTTTTTTCCCCTTTTATTTAAATTCTGTCTAATGATAGTATAGACTTTGACACATGACCAACTCATAAAAGGGTTCAAGAAATCGCATCATTAGCATATAAACCCTAATTCGGCTAAACCCCCGGCAAAGACTAACACCAGCTCGTCTGCCATTTTTTATTGGCAGGTTTTAGGGTTTTAGGGTTTTAGCTTGTGTCAGTATATTTTGATAACAAAAAAACAAGTTTGTCGAGTAACAATCAATCATCTCATCGATGGAGGGATTGAAGATATCAGACGCGAGTATGGTGGTCTATATGCATCCATCGAAGGGTAAAAACGTTCATGAGGCGATACTTCGCGAGCTCAGCTCTATGCTTTTTCAGTATGTCCTCTGTTCTTCTCTCTAAAGTTTGTCTTTGGCATTCGTAGTTTAGAATTTTGTTTCTTTAGTATTACTGCACATAGCTGATTTTGATTGGAATTTATAAGATGGCGTAAAAGGGATTTTGATGATGAATGAATAGTAGTTGTAATCGCAGTGACGATAGAGAAAAATAAAGGAAATAGGGAGTTGATTTGGATCGAGTCTGGTTTCAAAAGGGTTCTTGAAATACTCAATTTTTTTTTCTTTTGAGTTTGAGTCTGACAAACATAGTTTATCTTTTGGCTTCTGGTGGCATTTTTTGTGCTTAGACCCAACTGATTTGTGGTTTTTAGAACCTCCTGTGTTTTAGGTGGCTCTTAGAAGAGCTACTTGACTTTTGTTATGGATTGGGTTCGATTTGGAAAGTTTGATTCTGAGTTCAGATTTAGTGTTTATTTGTGGGTTTATGAGTTTGATTTCATACGAATATGAGTCTTTTTTAAGTTCATGTATAATTTGATGTCTCACAAAGTACAGTAGATAATACAGCTTGTTTTTTATTGGATGTTTAGAACACGAATGGCGTACTGGGTTTCAGTCTGATCAATAGTTTGTTGTCTCAGAAAAGTTCATCTAACTTGCAGGTACGACGAAACTTTCGAGGGAGTACTATTGGCGTATGATTGTAGCATTCTTGATAAATATGCGAAAATTCTTCCTGGAATTCATCCCTATTATGGTGTCAGACTAACAGCAAAACTCTTACTTTTCTCTCCAAAACCGGATATGCTTGTAGGTAGGTTGTGCCAACATATTTCGCATTGTTCGTACTCTTGCCGCCTTAGTGATTATTTTTATTGTTTTAAAAAGTGTATATAGACTAGCCATGGTTAGTATGGTCTTGTCAACATTACAGATAGATATCAGTTTTGGTTTAGGTGGCCCAGAGTTTCACATTATATGTAATATTTATTGAGTGGAAGACCTTAACCTTACTTTACGCTCTAACCCCTATATTGGTAACTAACCTTTATTCACAGAGGGGAAGGTGATGAAACTTACTCAAGAATCCATACATGTTGTTGTCCTTGGTTTCTCTGCTGCTGTTATAACCGACGTTGACATCCGTGAAGAGTTCAAATATAGAACAGTAAGTATTTTACGGAAAATGAGTTCAAATGTTAGTATTCTGGAGTTATTATTGCTTAGCTGACTGAACTTAAAACTTATTGCGTATTTTGCAGAAGCTGGGTGAAGAAAATAGATTCGTAAGCAAATCTCACAAACGCCACGTGATTAAGGTTGGATCAATGATACGTTTCGCAGTCAAAAGGTACGAATCGCTTCAGATTTCTTGTCTTTTAGAATGATTGATAAAAGTAGGTTCTCGTGCTGCATTTATGCATCTATTTCATCTTCCAAATTTAGATGTTTATCGAAGTGGATATTCTGGTCTTGAGGTATTATCGAAGGGTGTTACCATCGTAATGAGTGTGTATTGATTTATATCGACTCCGTTATGTGCAGTTTGGATGAAGAGATACTTCACATTTCTGGTTCCCTGGTTCCGGCAAACACTGGATGCATCCGGTGGTTGGATAGGGAGTTGGAAGCTACGGATGATAAAAATCCAATTACCCCGTTAAGTAATAGGTAAGTTGTTATCATGTTATACTCCTAGAATATGCATGACGATGATATCTAGCACATCATCTTCGGATATACTTCTGAAATATGGTAATGAAATCTCAGATGACTTGATGATGTATCTACTGTCAGTTTGTAGTCTCCCCTTGATTGTTCATGGTTTGAATGTGCATTCTTGTAGGGATGTGAAGAAAAGGAGAGTTCATGGGGGGATGCAAGAAAAGACAAAAAAAACCAAAGTTGAAGAGAATTATTAAATAGACTAATTTGTTCATTATCTATCACAATTTTGATGTAATATAGGCACATCTGAGTTGACTTCGTTAGAAGAAATATTCATCTGCTGGGTTTTATTGTCTGTAGCTTCCTATAGTAACAAGTTTTTGTTCATTAAAAGAATGCAAGAGTAACTTCTTCTATAAAGTTATTCAATCTACAGCTTTGATGAGAGATTATTGATGTCCTAAGGTGAAAGGCACATAAATTTTTGTGTTATAGACTGACCGAAGTTGTTTGCATGTATATTATCAAAGCTTTTCGTGTTTAAGAAAAACTTATTTTCCACTATCTAAGAAATCATTGATCCACATGGGTTAGAATTTATGCAATATCTGAAGCATGATATGATTAAAAGAAGCTTACTTTAGCTTGCTTTGTTGGAAGCTAGGGAAGGGAATTGTATTGAATTTAATGAACTTACCTCCGAATAGAAGAAAGGCTTGGGTTTGTCATGTATTCATGTTAATTTCGGAGCCTAAAACTCATCAAAAGACTAAAATTGTGATTTTTAAAGAGTTTTTTCTTTTTATCTTTTAGGATCTGAAATGACACGGTTGCTCGAAAACTTTCCATTTAGTACTTAGGAACTCATAAGGCAAAATGCTTATGAAGCTTAAAAAAATGTTTGGAGTTATTAGAATTCCATTGGAGTTATTAGAATTCCATTCCATGACAGCTCATTTACGATTTAAGATGTATGGTGCGAGACAATTTGAATGCCACGCTCATTGAAGTACATGGTTGCAAGATTAGGCGGATTTAAAGTGTCAAATGTCTAAAGTGTTAAATGTCGTTCAACTGTTTTTCAGGCACGGTAGACTCTAATGTGTATAAACTATTTATCAATCTTTCTCGATGATTCACGGGAAAAAAATTCTGATTTTTATACGAGCTTTGATCATAATTTATGCTTTCCAAATTGGTAGACTCTAATGTGTATAAACTATTTATCAATCTTTCTCGATGATTCACGGGAAAAAAATTCTGATTTTTATACGAGCTTTGATCATAATTTATGCTTTCCAAATTGCATGATCATTTTGGCACACACTAGTATTTGGTATCAGTATGATGCTCTTTTCGTTATATGAGGTTCTTATTATGTTGTCATTTTGTTTTCAGAGCTAGAGATAAATTTGAAGAGGATTAAATCACATTCCGAATTCAGGAGTTCATGGAGCTATTCAAATAATTATGGGAGATCGTCGAGCTGGAGAACGAGTGAAAGAGGATTATGACTCGTCATCAGACTATGAGACCTTTAGCTCAAATATGTTATTTGATAGAGTTGTCTTTGGACCAACTCCTTTTGGTCCTATTAAAATTAAAGATGTCAAACATGCGAATGTTAATGTTCTTCTCTTATAAGTTCGTCATGAGTAATAAAAAAATTACTTCTAAACTTTAATTTTCAGATCATCATCAGGGCTCTTTAAATATAACTTATGTTATGTCAAGTGCCTCTAGCTTAAGGGGTTTCTTGGTTCTCAATTTAAGTAAATACATAAAGTTGGGTTTTTAGAATAAGTTATTGGTTGCTTGTCCAAGATAAATAAAGCGATTTTAATGTTTAATATAAAAGTACAATGTGAAAACGAGAAAGAGTTGGCATTTTTTAATTTTCAAATTATTTCAGATAACTTAATGGAAAAAACGACGTAAACATGAATCGAAATCTGAGAATCTTGGTTAATCACGAATTGAGAATCATGTATTAAATCCGAATATAAAATCAAGGGTTAAATGCAACCATGAATTATGTGTTGAATCTAAATTAAGAATCAAGAGTTAATCAAAATTCGAAATAGTGAGCTAAATCTGAATTGAGAATCACGTGTTAAAAGCAAACCGAGAATCATGTGTTAAATCTAAACCGAGAATAATGTGTTAACGGCAAATTGAGAATCGTGTGTTAAAGACGGATTGAGAATCGTATGTTAAATCTGAACTAATAATCTTGGTTAATCGCAAACTAAGAATCATGTGCTAAATCTAGACTGAGACTCCAAGGCTAAATGCAAACTCATGATTATGTGATAAATTCGAACTAAAAATAAATAGTTAAATCAGAATTGAGAATCATGGGTTAAATATGAGTGAGAATCATAAGGTTAAATCCGAAGTAAGAATCATGGATAAAATAAGAACCGAAAATTATGGGTAAAATCTGAACTCTGAATTATAGGTTTAATCGGAACTAAGAATCATGAATCTGAACCGTGTGTTAAATCCAAAATGAGCTTCAAAGGGTTTAATATCAATTGGGAATCATGCGTTAAATGAAAATCGTTAACCATGAGTCAAATTTGAATCAATAATCATGAATCATGAGTCAAATTTGAACTCAGAATCATTGGTTAAATGCAAACTGAGAATCATGCTTTAAATGTGAATCGTGAATCATGAACCATGAGTCAAATTTGAATTAAGAATCATAAGTTAAATGCAAACCGAGAATCATAGGTTAAATCTCAATTAAGAATCATAGGTTGAACATGAATTGCAAATCGCGAATCATGTGTTGTGAATTGAAAATATTATATATAAATACGAACGGAGAATCAAATGCAAAACAGAGAATAATGTGTTAAAAATCGAATCATGGATTAAATTGAATTAAGAATCAATAGTTAAATGTGAATCGTGAATCATGAGTTAAATGTGAACTCAGAATCATGGATTAAATGTGAATCGTGAATTATGAGTTATATATGAATCGTGAATCATGTGTTAAATGTAACTAAGAATTATGAGTTAAATATAGCTGGGAGTTATAGGTTAAACGTGAATCCTAAATCTTGTGTTATCGTGAATCATGGGTTTCTAAAATGATACAAAAAGTATCATTAACTGATTTGGTTTTTTGTTAAATTTAAATAAAACAAAACAAAACCAATAACAGTTTTCATTTTTTTCTAAAATCGTAATTTTGTAAATATTTTTTTAATTAATTTAATATTTTATTAAAAAAATACATTATATATAAAAAAATGCTTTGAACAATAATTAATATTATCTATTATTCGAAATTAAATTATGTGTATCTATTGTATGTTTTAGTATTTTAATTTATTTTATAATTTTTATTAGTTTATTTATTAATTTATTATCATAGACATATCAATTTATATAAAAATACATAATAAGTGCCTCTATAATATTTCAGGACTAATAAAAAATTAGATACAAATCTCCAAGAATTGAAGCTTGCTCAAGAACAGAGTTTTGAGACCTCAAGCCACACAATCTGGCTACTTGCCAGAATATTGCAGTGATACATTAATTTGGATATGAAAAAATGAGTTTAACAAAAAAATACATCAAATGATACTAGGTATGATTCTTCAAGGAACTTAAATCATAAAAGGAGAAGAACTACTCAAGTTCTGATGGAGGATAACAACCAAGAAACAAATTTTCATGTCCTGCAAAGAAAAATAGGAAATAATAAGAATTTAGAAGATAGTGAACAAAACGATAATAATCACGGTTTTGATCTTATGAATAACCCTATATCCAATATGTATAGCAAGAATGAAGTATTGAGAACCAATTCAATCAAAATATACACTAAAGTAACAAGAGTTACATTGAGTGAGCCTAGACTGGAACATACAAGCATCCAAGAAAGAGGAGACCACATAGCCCTTTAATACACAACAAAGGATAAGGAACAACTCTCGGAATCATTAAAATTTACCTTGATTGGTAAGTTTGCAAAAGGTAAACCTACTATAATCTACATCTAAAATTTTCTTAGTCAGTGTTATTTTTATGGATATGTAAATTTAGTTTATTGGGACTCTATACACATTCTAATATATTTCACTTTGACAGTCGATCTCTGCTTACTACAGGAAAAAAACATATGGAAAATATGGGAGTATTCTATGAGATTGCTTAAGTGGCAACCTTATTTTAATACTAATATAAAATGTCCAACTACTCCAGTTTGGTTAATGTTTATAAATCTTCCTGAATTATTTTATAATGAAGGAATAATCAAGAATGTGGCTTCCTCGTTAGGTAATATACTTAACAATTTTGATCCTGAGAAACATAGGGTTAAGAACAGTTGTTGTAAGCCCCTAATAGAATTTGATGTTACTAGGAGGCTAATCTATAAAGCTTGGATAGATTTCAGGGATAATGATGGGTGTTAGATAAATATTAGATATGGAGATATTCCTCCATACTGTAATACTTGCAAACACTTAGGTCATAAAGATACATATTGCAAAACAAATTGTATTTTCTTATGGAAAACAGATTTTTGAATCCATGGATTCTCCAAAGACCCATAAGCTTACTAACCTAAGAAATCAAACTAGTGATGGTCCTCTTAAGTTCAAATCTATTATTCTTAAAGGCAAAAGGACTAATATGGATAATTCTACAAAAACACAAGTAAATACCAACAATCAGGGAAAACAAAACAATAATTAAGCACTATATAAAACTATCTTAGATACCATAAATGATGGACAATACATTTTAAAGAAAAATTCAACTTGGAAAATAAATTGGAAGATAATTCAGAACTTAAAGAATCTGAAATCATATAGGTTATCCAATGTATTGATACGAAAATTTATTTCTTTACCTTAAATGACTATGTTAACCTAACATCTGAACATTATTCCTCTAAACAACTAAATTCCTTCCTCTCCTAAGCTAAAGAAAATAGAAGTTGATATATAATTAAAAGAAATTTTGAATATGAGAGTAAAGAAAGCTAAAGAAAATGTTGGAAAAAATACAGTTGTGATCAAGATTTTAAAATAAAAGGGTCAAATAGGACATCCTCTAGCAGCTTTTAATGACAATAAAGATATTGAATTGGAATATAAGGGGCATAGGGAATAAAGCTACTAAAAGAAGATTAAGGTCCATAAAAAAGTCAGAAAATATTGATTTTCTTGCCCTTCAGGAACCATTAGTTCTTGTAGATAATAGTTTTAAGGTCACTGAAAACATTGGATATAATAACTATTTAGCTAATAATAATAACAAGACCTTAATAATATGGAGAGATTAATTCAATGTTGAACTGATTGTAGATCATAATAAATTCATCCAAGCACGAGTTAGTCATATAGTTATAAACACAAGCTTTTTGTGACTATGGTCTATGTTTAATGCTCGAAAGAACTTAAGATTGACTTATAGAACAACTTAAGGTCTATAGTTGATAATTCTAATTTTTTTATCTTAATGAGGGATTCTAATGTCATATATGGTTTTTATGAACAACTTGTTTATTCCTCCTTATGTTAGAGAAGTTTAGAATATTTTAATAATTCAAGCTTTCTTACATGGCCAAGCTCTCCCTCGTGATGT
Organism: Limnanthes douglasii subsp. nivea; assembly: GCA_036936605.1. Taxonomy (NCBI): domain Eukaryota; kingdom Viridiplantae; phylum Streptophyta; class Magnoliopsida; order Brassicales; family Limnanthaceae; genus Limnanthes; species Limnanthes douglasii. The sequence continues at coordinate 367,661,836 of JAUPFV010000001.1, forward strand.
AACTACTATACTTATTTGTCCAACTCTTAAGTTAAACAACTCTCAAACCTATAAAGAATATATGCCAATAGTTTGTGTAGCATTTTTAATAGAATAATCTAAAAAATAATTAACAATAGAGTCTTACTTGTTCTTTCTAAAATAATAATGAAGAACAAGGGGGTTTTGTTCGAAGTAGGAATATTCAGTTGAAATGGAATTTCTCATGATATTAAGAAAAAAGTGAGAGAAAGTCATATTATGGTAAAACTAGGCATGTCTAAGGAATTTGATATATCGTCTTACAACTTTATCTTAAAATAATGGAAAATTTTGGATTCAGTAGGTTTTTTCTCAAATGAATTAACGGTTTTATAACCCATGTATACTTCTCTATATTAGTTAATGGTGAGGCCCATGGTTATTTCAAAGCTACTAATAGAATTAGGTAAGTGGATCCTGTAAGCCATAGCTTATTCATTATAGTTGAAGAGTACACGATCAAGGACTTGAAAAAGGTTGTTTGAGTTGAGAAAAGAAATGAAATTTAAGACAAGAAGTTCTAAGGTGATCCATTGTTATCCTTTGCAGATGATCTGATAATCTTTATGAATGGTTCCACCAATTGTGTAGAAATACTTTAAGATATCTTACAACATTACCAAAACCTATCTGGACAGACTATTAATAAGAAAAAAAACAAAATTTATTACATCTAATAACGTTCCTCAATACAGAGCTTTTATACTTGGTTTCCAATTTGGATTTTAAACTGAAACTTGACCTATATTTTATCTAGGAATTGCTATTAATTCTAACGACAAAGCTAGCAACTATGAAGTCTAAATATATACGATTATGAATAAGATTCTAGAATGGGAAGATAAAAATCTATCTTTTGGTGGTAGATTGACTCTTATACATGTTGTCATAATGACTACACTGATTTACTAGATTCAATCTTGTATTTTACCAAAAAATATTATACGAGGAATAAAAAGATTGTTTAATAATTTTATTTGGGGCTCTAGTAGTGATACCAACTCAATTATATAAATTAATGGGGAAGTTTATGTAGACCTTACGAAGAAGGTAGCCTTAATATTAGGAGAATTAAAGATCTTAAATAAACCTTCTTATGTAAGCTATGAAACAATTTTAAGGAGCCAAAACACTATGGTATATGTATATGAGTAATATTTACTTTAAGGATAAACATAATTTGCCTGTAAAATATGAAAAACACCATTCCAGAACTTGGAAAAGACTAATGGATATCAGAGAAATTACAGAAGATTATATTTACTGGAATGTAGGTAAAGGAGAAGTGGATTTTTGGTTGGGTAGATTGTATAAACCTAACCCTTTTTATCAAGGAGAGAACAAATGGTATTCAATAGAAAATGTATATGATATAGAATCCTAAAAAATTAAAAGGTTCAGTCTTATCTTCTGATATATTAAACATATAAAAGATTTCTATAAAGGATAATCTAGAGGATTCTATAAGTGGTCATTATCGATTTCTACAAGTTTTTGCACAAAGAACACCTGGGAGGAACTAAAGACTAAAAAAAATAAGTCATTTCTCTACAAAAACTGTTGGAACAATATAACCCCTACTAAATGTTATATTCTTTTATGGAGAGTTCTAAATAATTGGGTATTTGTTGATTCTGTTCTACGAAAGATAAATTTTACCATGGATTTTTAAATGTCAATTTTGTGATAGTTATAAGACTATCAAACACTTATTTGTTTTATACAATACTATGTGGGATGTATGGAAATATTTTTGGCATCTATTTAAGATTAACATAGACAAGTATATCACTATTTCTTGTGTGATTAGATGTTGTTATTGGTCTACTAAAAAGGTTGTTCATATTAAGATTATAATCCTTCATATTATATGTTGGGCAATCTGGCGTGTCATAAATAAAGCAAAGCATGATAATTATATTAGTACTTTTACTGATATAATCAACCATATTAAGAATAAACTGTATGGACCATGCAAACTTTTTCAAGAGAAAACATTAGATAAATGAATATGTTGCAGCTTCTTACCTTGGATGTTATAATCATCTATCCAACGAAAGAAGGTGCACTATTTATAATTGGATTCATCCATCTCCAAACATATTTAAACTAAATGTGGATGGACTATATGGAACAATGGGGAAGCCAGTGGTGGTTGACTGATAAGGGATCAAAATGGTAAAGGTTAAAATTGGTTTTGGTAGACTCTATGGGAAAATAAATCCTATATTGGCTGAGAGTAGGGCTTTATTAGACGGTATCATACTATGTAAGGATGTAAATTTAATAAGTTGGATATTAAACTGACTATCTAATTATACTTGAGATGTTGAGTAATGGTAGAGCTCTTTGGTTTTTTGTATCTCTACTAAGATGTTGTAGAAAACTAAACTAAACTAACATGAATATAATTCATATATCTAGAAATCAGAATAGGCAGTTGTCTGGTTTGTCAAATGGACTAGAAAATGCAAAATGAAAGTTGATTATAACCAAAACTAGTTACCAAATTATCTTAAAGCTATAGTCCTGTTATAAAGTTTAGGTTTGAGATATATAGGGATATATGACTAATTCTTTTACTACCTGAGAATCTCAAATTCTCTATGGTACCAATAATAAAAGTAGGTATTACTTAACTTTAATTCTTCTGAAAGTTGTAGTGCAGATAATCGAAGGGAACAACTAAATTACAACTTATGTGTATTTTGCTTTCTATTATCAGCAGGAAACAAGATTGAATAGAGCTCGTATATTCGAAGAAATGAATCTCTCTAAAACCAAATCAATTGAATATCAAAATCAATTAATATTTCTTAAAAATCATTCTTCTTAAGAGTGATTGGAAACTAAACTCATCAGTATAAGGGATAAATCAAAATGGAATCACAGTTGGAACTTTACTTGGATAATGCTTGTATTTCCTTGGAATAAGATTATCATGACAAGATAATTTTCTATGTTAATGGAGCTCCCTCATATATTTTCCGCATCAAAATCAGAATTAATCATATATCATAAAATAAAACTTATTGCTAGTAATAACTAAATTGCAGGTTTTATTACTTGGCAATTTTAATCTTGTAGTTTATAGCTTAATCAAATGGATCTGGTACGACTACTATATATATTAAGGCTTCGATCGAAAAGTCTATTTTTTCTAATAACTACTAACATTTTAAGAGCTATGGCTATCATCATCAATAAAAAAAACCTAATTTTCCTATACTAAGAAAGTATTCTGAGTATATAGTGTATTTAATAGCTTAGTTTGATGGATACATAAATCCTAATTATTTCAAAGGAATCAATTTCTCTAGGTTACTAACAATCTTTACAAGTTTCAAGCTTGACTTTCAATTATCACTTAATCGATTTTGTACAAACAAGTTAATCAAAATCAAACAATTTCGAAACTCTACAGGTTATAGGTCTGGAGTTAGGGGAAGAAGATAAACAATTTCAGAGAGAAAATGACGTTGTTCATGAAGTCACAAGTCAATAAATCAGAACATGCAAAACAATAGAAGTTCAAACAGTAGGAAATTGCTAAGAATTATCCTTAACCACACAAAGCTTAAAGAAAGATATTATTTATAATTAAAACTATACACTAAAAAGAAGAAGTCTTACTTGTGAGTTCAATGTAATAAGAATATTGTTTGGGATAATTATTGTTCCATCAGAATATATTGCATTCAAGAAGAAGAGATCTTATCGCGTTCATCCTATCATTCAACCAAGCTCTCAGTTAGACAATTAGAGTCAATGGAGATGTGGTGGTGGTGTGGTATATGGATAACCGGTAAATACCTTCTCACGAGCAACCACCGATTTAGAGACTAGGGCATATATGCACAAAGATCTATATTGGGATCCATGGTGAATAAAGATAGTAGTGGGAAGAGTATATGGATAGCCGGTAAGTAACTTCTCATAAGTTACCAATGATCTAATGCCAGTCTCATTTCTCTAGCTCGAATGAAGAATCGAATTAAGAGAGAAGAATGAATGATAGATCAAGACAACTGTGCACTAAAACGTAAACTCAGATCCATAGCGAATTGGTATATGAAAGCTATGAATTCCACATAATTTAATGGTTGATTAAGTGAAGAAGTATTTTTTTCTAATATTGGACCTATTGTCGAGGTTTTCTTATTTCTAAAGAGCTACTAGCCCTGTAAATTTACCCAAATTACGTTCAAGTAATCTATTACTCGTCTTAATAATAAATTAGGCAGTTTTGTGGAAAAAATAAAATAAAAATACTCAAATTAAACTTTATGATATTGATTATTTATAGTTTTAAATTTCTATAATTAAAGTTATATAATTACACAAGTACTAGTATGTTCATATTGAAAACTATTTAATTATGTCTCACATTTTTTTCGATAAGAGAATTATTTTATTTACTTTTAATAATATTACATCTAACAAATATTTTTCACCTACATAATTTATGTATTATGTTTTTTATTATTTTTTTAATCATAACCATCGTTGTCAACAAAATTTGTTGTTAGTTTTGAATATTATATGTAAAAAATATTATTTTGATAATTTTATATTTTTAAATGATGTATTAGCTATGTTATTATGTGTTTGTAGATAAATTTTAAAAGTTAAATTTTATATTGTATATTTTATCCTGCATTAAAACTAAGCATTTTGACTTTGTACTACCTTCAAATATTATTTTCATAAAAATTATTAAAAAATAATTTAAAATAAAAATGAAACTTATAAACAAATATGTAATATGTTATTCTTAATGACCTTTTATGAATAAAAAATAAAATGTACTTTTGTAGAAAACAAACCCTATAAGAATGTACTTTGTTTTGACCGAGTTTTTATATTTTAAATATCAATTATGTAGCAACAGAAAAACATAAAAGTATACGGTTAATTGATGTATTAATTTTATTTCAAGTGTAAAAAATAAATATAGTTTTATTATTAGACATATTTTGGTTTTGTACCAGTCGTGAACATTATCATCCAACCATCATTCGTTCGTCACATCATTATAATTTGTTGCACTCTAATGACAACGAAAATAGCCTATGATAAAAGGCTCTCTGAGAGAGATATTCACTGTCTAGATCCGAAGAAAGATTGATCAGTAAATATGAACCTTTCCATCACATGAGTTACCAAGTTCATTCACGGGTACAATATCCGTCACGACTGCCAAACTTATCAAATGATGATTTGACCCAGAGTTTTGAGCTTGAAATAACATCGTCATAGGTGATATAACTTCTCCCACCTTTATAGTGGATGATGTTTTGCAAGTCTCGCCATATATAATATGTAATTGACAAATGGGAGAGGGTCATCGTGAATTATTTATTCGCTTATATTTATGACATACACATCGACAATAATTTTTTTCTCCCACTAAGGAAATAATTATTGATGAATCAACATAAAATTTTGTAGGTTTTAAATGACTACTGTAATCTTTTTTCTTCTTTGCAAAATCATTTCCAGTTTCCACATGTCTCTTTTAGATTTCCAAGATCCCTAACCTTTGCGAACAATCAAGGTATTTTGGACATTACGATTCCGTAGCAAACTTTGTATGTTATGTCTCCTTCATATTGGCCTTGGTCAGGACTTCGACATCAACAACCATCAGTTTTTTTACCTCTACCATCTATTTTAATAGGTTTTTTGAGGTTTCTCTCTCTTTAATCACGATTCATTTAAATGGAGCAGGGATTGCAAAGATTTATTTATTCATAGTTACATTCTAATTAACAAAAGTAAAGCCTTTTTTCAAACCTTGCATGAAATTTGAAATGTTGGTTAGCACCCTGTATTGGTTGGGGAGTGATAAAAGTAATAATGAATTTTCTTCGGTAAACTTATGATTTAATTACCAGAAATTCTTCCATAAAGAATGGATAATTGCCCATTGTAACCATAATCTAGGCTATGAGTATCCTTCAACCATTCGATACCAACTAACTAGGGCACATGCCAGAGAATAAAAAAAACGTCTAATAATAAAAAATACAAAGGATCTGTATCCCAAAACCAAACAAACATGTGAATAGTATTGTTCCATTATTAAAAAAGTCAACCAGAGTTTCTCTTTGACAAGAAGCTTAATCGACATATGCGATGTATGAATATTTTATTATGATGAATGTAATAAAGTTAATGCTCCTCCAAGACACTATATTTCTCGTGTATTAATTTAATCAATAAAGAGTTGACATATCAATGAGAATCATCTTGTTTGACATAACTAATTACTCTAGGACACTCGACCACGTCCTATAATAACTTCATCACAAACACGAACTTGAAGAGAATCTCTAAATTATGAAGATGAATTTGGCTTAGCAAAAAAGGATACGAGATTCTATGTTAATATCTGATAGTTGTACTTTTTGATTTGTCGCTACCTAAGGAACTAATCCCCTAAAAGTATTACGAATTGATCATTTATTGTTTGATATTTCATAATTTGATTGCACGAACTGATTACATGCAATTTGTTTTACAAATGAAAGTGAAAACAATAATATTTTAATAGAGGAGGATCAAGAGGAGAAAAGAAAACTTACCCAAATAGATAACAAATAGAATAATGTAAAATAAAATCTCCATTGATATTTATACATGGAGATTTTTTTTATTACAAGCTTTCAAACACAAATTGGTCTAACAGTTAACATAAATGTCCAACAATAAATAAGAAGAATGCAAGATGTTCAGGTCTACGCATGTCCAACCTATCTCAACATGCTCGTTTTAGATGTCGTTTAAACCTGTAATATTTTCCTTTTCCTATGTGAAATAATTATATGCACGAATCATCCAATCCTCCAACTTTCTTTATTTTCCTTACATGAACTCGGTATTCTATCATATTTCTCACTTGTGTTCAACATAAAAACCAAAATATTATGTATTTTCAAAACAAATTTCTTATTACTAATATTATTTTCTCTCTCTTCAAAGTACTAGAGGGCTATCAAATTAGGTAAATTCACTTCAGATAAATATGATATTTGTACTAAAAACCTACGACTTACTTATATACTCTTTTTATTTCAGTAATTTTTTTTGCTGTATAAATGTTCGGTCATCGAAGGATTTTTAACAATGTATAAGTATGGGTGGTATCGAACCAAGATCTTTGGAGTCACAAAGTATTTTTTTACTTTGAAACAAATAGTTATACTAAGAGCTTACTACTTGCGAATGTATTATTGTCTTTTCAGAAAAATATATTTCTATCCTCAATTGACGTTTGACCATCAAAGAGGTATTAATGAAGCATAAGTAAGGGTAGTATCAAACCAAACTCTTTAGAGTAATAACAATTGAGCTAGACGTAATTGGGGCCGACATAAGACAAAATAAACAATATATATATGATCAAATCAAAGCTCGTAAGATCAATCGCACTAGTCGGGATATTAAAAAATGTAAGTGATTGACTGTTTCGTTACGCTGTTTCATTATGCGAAACCTTGAAAACTCAAGTTTTCATGTCAAACAACCCAAATTCAAAGACTCGACTACTAAATTACTAACAAGGTTCAACCAAACTAATCTAAAAAATAGTAGTTTAGTTTTATATGAACTATTAAAATAAATTCATACTCACCTTTTTTTCTCTCCAAAAATTAGATGATCTATTGATAAGATCCAACTATGCCAATTAACAAAAACTTAATCGATAAAAAAAGTTAATTAATGATACATGTGAATACATATAAATTTGAATTAGATAAAATATATTTCTTCCAACAAATAAAGAAAATAAGTCGAAGTTAAAATATTTTAAATCTTTGATATGTAATAAAAGATTCGTTACAAATTTTATTCCCTAATTCAAGGATCATAACACATATAATCAAACAAATTTAAGAGCTCGTGATTACACCTTTACCATTTAATGATAGTCATTATTCAATAAAGTTCAAACTCAATAGAACTTCAATATCTTATTCTGACTCATACTCTTTCATAGGAGAATTTTAGGCATTGAACAGTATATCGTCCCTCGACTATCGCGTTTGGTGTCATATAGTCTCTTGACTTTCAAATGTCCGTTGACAGTCCCTGGACTATCACGTTTGGATAAAGTTAGTCCACCAGATCCTTTGATCCATGAGAGGCTGCCACCTGTCGCCATAGTCCTAGTTTTTTGTATCACCACAAGTCCCTTGAGTTTAGGTCAAACCCAAAATGTAGAATATTTCGGATAACTAAACTCAAGGGACTAGTGGTGATACAAAAATTTGGGGACTATGGTGACAGGTGGCAGCCTCTCAAGGATCATAGGATCTGGTGGACTAACTTTATCCAAACGCGATAGTCTAGGGACTGTCAACGGACATTTGAAAGTCAAGGGACTATCTGCCACCAAACGCGATAGTCGAATGACGATTTACTGTTCAAAGCCGAGAATTTTATTTTATGTTGAGATTCAACATATAATTCAATTTAAAATTATTATAAACGGTATAAAAAATAAAAAAAATAAAAAAAATCAGTTTCTATCATAAATACCATTTCGAAAATAAATAATAATAATAATAATAACAACGAGACGTTTAAAGATTAAAAAAACCAATATAAATAATAGGCCAAAGCTATTTCCCCCATCAAAATTATTATTTCCCCCATAATTTGAAAGAACCTCCATGTTGTTATTTCCTCCATAAAGGAAAATACACATTTGCCCTTATACCCATTTTTTTAAAAAAAAACTATTCCCCTAACATACCATTACCCATTCACTACAACTAAACCCATTCTTCACAAAACAACAAAACGAGTACCTCACAAATTGAAGAGAGAGAAAAAGCTTGGAGAAGAAAATCCCTTCTTCACAAAAGAGAGAAGCTTGGTGAAGAAAACCCATTCTTCACAAAACCATTCGAAGAGCAAAGATATAAGGCTTGGAAAAGGTATGATTTCTTCATTTTTCTTTGCTTTTTCATTTTCGATTAGGGTTTGGTTTGTTTATCAGATGATGTTTTTTTAATCGAATTATGTTTTTTGTTTATCGGATGATGTTTTTTGTTATTCGGATGATGTTTTTAACGGGACAGAAAGTTTGCAACTGATTCCGAGTGGCCCTCTCGGAATCAGTTGCACATTTTTTTTTGAAAACTTGCAACTGATTCCGAGTGGCCCACTCGGAATCAATTGCAACTTGGTTCAAACTTGAGACAACTAATTCCGAGTGGCCCTCTCGGAATCAGATGCATATTTTTTTTTAAATTACACCTGATTCCTAATGCCCGACTCGGAAATAGTTGTTTTTCTTTCAGAACTGTAAAAATCGGGTTTAGCTAGAAAAAATAAGTTTCGAAATAGGTATTTTCAAGCTACGAAGTTGTAAAACGTAAAAACAAGTTTAAATTATCTTGTTTATCGATTGAGTGCTGTTCTCCGGCTTTGTTTGGGTTTCTTCATTTTCCATGATTAATCTTCAATAAAATTGAAATTCTTTGTTTTAGTGTTAATTTTAGAGGTAGAATCATATATCTTGGATTAAAGTTAGGTTAATGTTGTGTTTTTTCATATAAGACTATCTATTAGATAAATGACATCTAAAGATAAATTTGAAATAAAAATAAGGGTAATTTAGTAAAAACAAGTCACTAGTGTTTTTGAAAATTTGAAAAATGGAGGAAATAAAAAATACCATGGAGGAAATAGCTTTGGCCTAAATAATAAGTTGTACACGCAATATTACATATAAACACTGATTTTTTAAAAAAAAACTAAAAAATCCTAACAAATTTGATAAGTTATTTTACAAATCTAAAATTCAAATTTCGACTTAAAGAATCAATTCCTTTCTTTACATATATAAACGATGATAACTCAAACAAAATTGTTAAAAAAAATCGGTTTACTCATAATAATTATGCTAAAAAATTGTATTTAGTTGTGATAATGGTATTTTTGGAATATTTGTTATAATACTATATTAAAAAAGTAATAGGAAAAGCTATTTTGTCGTAAGATCTATCATTTCAACTATATTTTTAAAATATATTCTATTTTTGCTATTTTTTCCATATAAGAAATACATATTTTACATTTTTTTTAAATTTTTTATACAAAACACGATATCTATTTTCTTTATCTTTTTTCTCCATTAACCACACAAATACCATATTTTTAAATTTTTATAGCAATCCACAATTAATTTATGCCCGGCATAAATCCACCCATAAACCTTAGCCACCATAATATAAATAGACAATACTCGCCTCCAAAGGGATAGCCGAGTTGGTTGAGTAAGGCATCCTTGTGACCAAAGGTCATGAGTTCGAGTCCCTCTACATACGCTTTCTCGGCTGAGCCTGTCACCTTGTGTGGTTTACCTTCTGGCGTTGGTTCGCAGACTATCGCGTCAGACTGAGGGTTTATCCTGTGCGCACTCATTACACTACTCAGTTGGTTCGCAGACTATCGCGTCAGACTGAGGGTTTATCCTGTGCGCACTCATTACACTACTCAATTGCACTCTGAACAGTGACAGGTTCCCTCAAAAAAAAAAAGGAAAAATTAGAGAAACAATACTCAAGTTAAAATTTTACTAGCTCTTCTCTTATAACCTAGAAAAAAATTGGGTTTGGATACCGAATTATAAGAACTCGACCTTTAAAAAAAATGCATAGTGAGGATCTAGAAATTAGGTTTTTTTTTTACTTCTTAGTTGTTTTTTTTATATAATTTAAATATATTATTCATGTAATTTGAATAAAGACTCCTTCCCTTTTTCTTGGCTCTAATTTGAGTCCAACATTTTGTAATTCTTTTATTGAGTAATAAAGTTCGGTTTTGATTAAAAAAATAAAGAAAAATGTTAGCTCACTAAAAAATAAAAATGGTAATCAATAACGAATAATACATAAAATTAATAGTAAATAAATTTGTTCATTTAATAGTATTTTTATAATTAAATATATTTAAGTTAGTTAAAGATGTAGGTTTTGTACATTATGAATAGTATCATGTATCATATAAATAAGCTCCTACGAGGGTAGCCGAGTTGGTTAAATAAAGCATATTCATGACAGTTCGAGTTCCTCTACCTACGCTTTCTCGGCTGTGCCTATCACCTTGTATGGTTTAGAGGCTATTGCATCAGATTGAGGGTTTATCCTTTGCGCACTCATTGCACTCTAAGTAACGGTCGCGGATTCCCTCCAAAAAAAATCATATAAATAAATAAATAATTTTGGTTTCATTTAGTAATTTTTTCATAATCATAATTTGTTTTAGCACCCATCTAACCTGATCCTACCTAAAGAGAATAGTTCAATAAGAATGGTATTCGCCAAAAGTTTTGAACCATAAATTGAGGGTAAAAAACACTGTTAGTCCTCCATGTTTACCACTAATATTAACATAGTCCTTTTCGTTCACTTCTGCATAAAACTTATCCCCTTCGTTTTAAAAATTTGCAAATATAGTCCCCGCACATATAAACCATTTAAAAACTAACACGTGGTACTTAATTCTAAGTTTTGTATCACTTTTGGTCCTCCAAAATATGCGGAAAAACTAATCGTACAAATTTTTAAAATGAAAGAGATGAGTTTTATTGAAAAGTGAACGAAATGCACTATATCGGTACAAATGGTAAACATGGGATTAACCGTGCTTTTTAGCCAATAAATTGATGTCCAGAGCTCAGCCCGAATAACAGCCCGACAGAAACCGGGCCTAACGGGTCGGTTGATCCGTTTGCTATTTCAATATTCCAAATGCGCACAAGAACGAAACGGGCATCATCTTCTCCAACTCGTCTCTTATTCTTCTGCTCAGTGATCGATCTCTTACTAAGGTTCGTTACTAATCTGCTAGCTTCAATTACTTTATCAAACGAAATGAAAATGTCTCGTGTACTCCTTCAGATTTTTGTTTGGATACTGAACAAAACGAAACGGAGTTTTAGGATTAGGTTTACTTCTTTCATTCAACTTGAGTGCCAAAGCTGGCATTGTAGCTTTCTCTAATAACATTCTTGCTTAATGGAAACTGATGATATTGACAGTGAAATCGACGAAGAAGATGAAAACAGATAGAGAAGCTAGTAACACTGTAGGTGATGACGAGAGAGAGTCAAAGAGGCAAAGAGTGGTTGATCCACCGGATTCTCCTCCCGCCCCTCTTGGTTTCGAGAATCCTCTTTTACCTTTAGCCAATACTTACGACGATGACGATGAGAACGAAGATGATGTGAGGAGACGACCGGATGGAGATGCAACCACAGAAGGAAATGGTCATGGAGTTGAAAATGAAGCAGTGGACGATGAGGATGATGAAGATGCTTTAGATGATCAGGGAGTTAACCAAGGGAGACGAAACCGACAGATTGAAGTTCGAAGAGATTGCCCTTATCTTGATACTGTCAATCGTCAGGTATATAGATTTCATCTTTCCTGCTCATGTGAATTTGGTATAACGATTGTATTATCCATGAAGTTTCATTATTAAAGATACACATGTTTATGTATGTCTCTGCAGGTTTTAGATTTTGATTTCGAGAAGTTTTGCTCTGTCTCTTTGTCCAATTTGAATGTGTATGCATGTCTAGTTTGTGGGAAGTACTACCAAGGAAGAGGACAGAAATCACATGCATATACTCATAGCCTGGAGGCAGGACACCATGTATATATAAATCTTCAGACGGAGAAAGTATATTGCTTACCTGATGGATATGAGATCAATGATCCATCTTTAGATGACATTAGACATGTTTTAAATCCAAGGTATTACTTTCCTTGCTACATAGTTTAGTTTCCTACAGCCTACACATATTTTTGCGATACCTTGGGCTATAAGGTGGGCGTGGGCGTGTATATTTGTGTTTTTTCTAGTTTCCTGCATTATGCTATAGTGCGTGTTTGTTCTCCCTCTTTAATGTGTCTTTATGGGTATCTATTTTCTCTTTTGTATGTTAAAATTCAAAATTTTCCTTCCGCCATTATTGTTTTGATGTAGCATGTATTGGTAATAAAATAATTATGTGTTTTCTTGTAAGATCCATATGTTAAAGATGAATCCTAACATTAGCTCAAAGACGAAATAGTAGAAAGCCAAAGCTTTTGAAATGTATGATCGGGTCAGCTTGTCAATGTATGTAGCTTTTTTTAAGTTTTGGTTTGATAACAACATTAATAGTTAAGAGCATTTGGAATCCAGCTAATCTTCTGGAGATGATTTAAGGTACTTTTATATCAAAGTAAAGCCTTAGGCTAACTTTAAAAAAATGTAAAAACCTCTAGTGGATCTGTTAATAAAGCCTTATTAAGAGAAATGAAAAGATCCTTAAACATTGATCTTTATGTAAAGCTATAGCTAGTCTGGGGTGTGCATTCATGTTCCATATGTTTTCTCTTTTTCCTTATTCTATTTTTTTAGTTCAATGTTTGTTTACCCTCTTGTATTCGATTTTTCAATTTATATAGCTGTACTTGTGTACCTTGTGTACAAGCAATCAGGTTGTAAATTGTTTTGGTACCAAATTCATGCAGGGTTACGAGGGAGCAAGTTGAGCAGTTTGACAAAAACAAGCAGTGGTCTAGGGCGCTTGATGGTTCTGACTATCTCCCTGGAATGGTATACATAACAAAATTTTGCTTTATATTTTGTTTCTGTAAAATTTTGCTACTCTGTTTATGTCTTCCTGATCTTAGTAAATTTGTTATATTTGTAGGTGGGGCTTAACAATATCCAAAAGACGGACTTCGTGAATGTCATAATTCAGTCCTTAATGAGGGTGACTCCCTTGAGAAACTTTTTCCTCATTCCCCAGAATTATCAGCACTGTAGATCTCCTCTGGTCCAACGATTTGGAGAACTCACGCGAAAGATTTGGCATTCTCGAAACTTCAAAGGCCAGGTTGTGATTCATGTTATGGTTTATTTCAAGTTTGACCGTTGTATTTTCTTTGTACTTGCAATTTGACCATTTTGAGTTTGTTGTGCCATCAGGTAAGCCCGCACGAGTTTCTGCAAGCTGTCATGAAAGCTAGCAAAAAGAAATTTAGAATTGGTGCTCATTCAGACCCAGTTGAGTTCATGTCGTGGCTTCTGAACACACTGCATATGGATCTTAGAGCTTCAAAGCATGGTAGCAGCATAATCCATGAGTGCTTCCAGGTTCTCTTAATTTTCTTATAAGTTTTTTTACCGGTGCTGTTATCTAAGCATCAGATATGCTCCCTTCTTATCTATGCCTTATTTCAGCCCTTTGACTACGTTTTCTTCTCCTGGATTTATGGGTTCTCAAACTTTTATACGAAATTATCCCTTCGCTCAGAGGTTGATTTATTAGATATGCTACTTCTGAGGGAGTACTGATGCTTTCTACTTTACCAGTACAGTTTCATTCTTTGAATTGCTTAGCACCTGAATGCTTATCTATACATAAAATGCTGTTTTGGGCAGGGTGAATTGGAGGTGGTTAAAGAGTATCAGAACAAAGGTATAACTGAGAGACATGATAATTCTGACCAAAATAAACTTGGTAATGGTGCCAGAGAAGCATCCAGAATGCCATTTTTGATGCTTGGGCTGGATTTGCCACCACCACCCCTTTTTAAAGACGTTATGGAGAAAAACATCATACCACAGGTATGAGCTACACTTATAGGAAACACTGATGGGAGTGTGTGTTTTTATCAAGTAGTTCCTGCTTCTGTAATTGAGTACTTCTTTTAGTCAAGGATTTCACTTTGGTGGAAGAGACATAAGCATGTTCTATAGAGTGATTCTTTACAAGAAGATTATTAGGCATGTAGCACCTTCGTGAACTAGGTGGATGTTACGAAGGGCAATGAATGGAATGTATACTTCTAAAAGATAAAAAGAAGCCAATTCGTATTTTGGCTCAATGGAGCAGGAGAGAAAAACATGTAGTGATGGAGCACTGATGAAAAACTTAGAGAATAATATTTTGTTACATTCAAAGAGAAATCTGATCAAGTTACATTTAAAGGCTTGTCTTCTTTTAGTTGGTGTCTGTGTCTATATGTTCTCTCCATTACCTTTATACTCCCAGAAGTTTCTATTCGAACAACTTTAATGAGCTGCTAATGGTTTTCATGCATTTAGGTTCCTCTCTTCAATATATTGAAGAAGTTTGATGGAGAAATGGTAACGGAGGTTGTTCGTCCTCGCGTAGCAAGGATGAGATATCGCGTCACCAAATTGCCACCTTATCTTTTATTCCATATGGTCCGCTTCAAGAAGAATAATTTCTTCAAGGAGAAGAATCCAACTCTGGGTAAATCTAAAAGTTTCTCTAGTCATCCCTTTTTTCTCTTAAATTTTGTTACATTTGCTATAATTATGCTTGGTTCTTCAACTGCAGTCAACTTTCCTGTGAAAAATCTGGAATTAAAGGACTACATACCATTGCCAACACCCAAAGAGGGTGAGAAATTACGATCCAAGTACGATCTGATTGCCAATATAGTACACGACGGTAAACCCGACGATGGGTACTACAGGGTTTTTGTGCAACGGAAGTCGGAAGAACTATGGTAATACTTGCTGTTTGTCATTTATCTGTAGGCACTTCTAAAAAATGCATAAAAATGCTAAGTGCTGTCTGTTGGATATACAATGAACTAATTTAGATAGTTAATGCGTTTCAACTTTTAAAAATACTTTTACTAATTTATTAATTTATTAGCATCAGAATACAAATTTTGATTGAGAATTACTTGAAAACATACTGTACCGGTTTAATCTGTGCCCAAGAGGATATTTTAAATTAACAAGTCTCCGGTGGATATCTCAGGTATGAGATGCAGGATCTCCATGTTTCGGAGACTCTTCCACAAATGGTTGCTCTCTCGGAGGCTTATATGCAGATATACGAGCAGCAACAGTAGCTGGATATGACTAATCTTTAGGTGAAGATTCTCTATAGTTTATGCTATCGATCTTTTAAGAAAGTAGTAAGTTGCTTCACTGTTGTACTGTCTTGTATTTGTTATATTTGATGAAATGTTGCATTCTTTGGTATACTGCTATGTCTTAGAAATTTTCATTTATGTTAACAATTGTAGTAACTTCACAAGCGATGGATTAGACTGAGATTTTTATGAATCTTATAATATACCGTGGATTATCTTGACTTGTTCAAACTTCCGTTTTTTATGCGGCAAAAGGGTCTACTTTTCTTTTTCTTGATAAGCACTTATGGCTATAACCACTATATGCATCCTTTAGTACTATTTGCTCAGTATATGATGTAATTTCTTTCTAGAGATTATCTTAGCCCCGTCAGAGCTTTGGTGCGACCAATGCTAGGTACTGAACTTAAGCCCTCAGTTTGATGAGCCGCATTTGTTAACTTCACTACAAGAATATTGTGACCTACAATCTACGATATGACCTGCTACCTTGCTTCTAGTGTCGTGGGTTTACCTGCCACCTTGGTTATGTTGGCTCTCATGCATGAACTCCTACTCTATTACTTGGGGAGAATGAGATGGAGGTGGCAGATTACATCGTTGTTTGTTACCCAAGGGGTGTGTGGTAATAGAAACATCTCTAAAAAGGTTTTAGTGTCTTGATGGCTACCGAAGTATAAAAATGAAACCTGTGGCTTGTTTGGTTTATAGTTTTCATGTTAATCTTAAACAGATTCTGTTGTTTTTAATTTCTCTAGTTTTGGTCATTTAGACTTCCAATTATGTCACGAATCAAAACAGGTTTTGTATTATTGGTGTCCGACCATGTTCGATATTATTTTCGTTACATAAATTTGATTTAGATTGCACTCACTCTCCGAACCACTTAAAACAGGAAGCAGAAACAACAAACAAAACGTTAAAATTACAAACATGGTCCCCAAAAATCTCAAAATAATCGGATAAATCCGAGTCCATCTCTTAGCCCGACCTAACTCCTGCATAAAATCTTCCACTCCCATACCCAACCCTTGCAACACAAAGAACGACGTAGCTTCCCACGTAAGTCTCTTGCCGCATTTGACGTGAAAGACAATAACCTCATGCATCAGGCCGGACACGACAAGCGAACACAACATAGCCACTTTCTTCGCACGAGGGGTTCCAACGTTCCCACTCAGCATTTTCCACGTCGGCTCGTAAACACTCATCCTTAAAATATCCGACGAATACCTGTTCCATCTTCTGCCCCAGAAATCGCGTAAAGACGTCGACGACAAGGGTTTATTAAAGAATTTCACCACTCCATACCTCGAAGATGAAGTGAGCCGTAGTTCGAGAGGTAAAACTGAAACAAGAACAAAATCGAGGTAGTTTTCGTGGTCCGCGAGAGGCCCTTGGCGAAAACATAAGAGGAGTAGCTTGAAAGAAGATATCCAAGTGATGAAGAGAGACAAGACAAATCTTATACATCTTGAAGAGAAATAGAAAGGAAAGCAGAAAAAAATGTATAACGTTGGTGTGATTGAAATGAGTCTTGGGATTGTTTTTTCAAGTTTCGGCATCACCACATAAGAATAGGTTAGCGAAGCTAAGAGGGCGATGATAGGACTAGTCATTTCTTGAATTTGATTGCAATAAGTTCCTTGACATAAACGTACCATTCACATGCATGTATATAGAGGAATATTTAAGGGGATCACACGTAATTGTAGTATACTAGTTGTGCCTATATTAATGGAGATTTCACCTAATTGTTTCCTTCTTATCGATTCACGCTTAAATGTCCTCAGGGTTTTATTAGGGTTTTAGCTGAAAACCAATAAAATAATTATTACACCACATTTTATTAGAAATATATCAATAAATTTTTAAGTTAATACTATTTGGTAAAATCTAATCCATAATAAATTACTAGATTAAAGATAATTAAACAAAATCAAATTTAACAATCGTTCTAGGTATTTTTTTTTTAATTTCCTTCGTAAAGACCTCTCAGCTCTCTAAAACATATAGTATTTAATTGTATCTCAATATGAAACTTTTTTTATAGAAAAGACTAAATATATTTCACACCATAGATAATACACTCGATTCCATTCTGATCAAACAAAAGTTGCCAAGATATCTTTAATCACCCTCATCGTTATTGGGTATATGAGAATTCAACAATTAAAATTAAATATATTTTAGAACAATTAATATTTATATAAATTTCTTTCCAAGAGCATTTCATTCCTAGGTCATAAAGACAAGAAGGTTACAACATGTGATTACATGGGCTAATTTAGCCTTCACAAATATTTTTTAAATAAAAAATAACCAATTTTATTAAGGACTAAAATAAGAGTTCTGCAAAGCAACTAGCTCTAAATGAGATAAAACCAAAAAAATAAATAGGGATTGTATGTCTAATTTGGCAGAGTACCAAATCGACACCAACCCTAACCCCAAAAGCCAAATTAAAAACAGATTGGCTCCAAAAGTCAGGCCGCCTCTTCATCTTCAAAAATCAACTCTAACTAACCAGACTTCATACTTGTTTCGAACAAAACCTTAAACACGAGCTTCTGATTCATCTGCATTCAACAACTTCTTCGAAAACTACAACTCCTCCAAGCTTCAGAATCCGGCCAATCCCGAGAAAGCACCCTCATTGAGACGTCTCCCCAACTTGCAAAATAGAAACACTAAAGCCAGAACTCAGGCTCTCTAAGCTAAATAACCCAAACCAAGCTCTTCAAGCAGAAGAATCGCATTCAACTCAGAAGGAATGCTAAAATTGGTGATAGAAGGTTTCTGGATACATCTAAGAGTCCATATGGCCAGCCAATCGGCGACCTGATTCTGGACTCGAGAGATGTACTTGATGCTCATCGAAGAAGCAAAGGAAGATCGACAGATCTTAATGACAAGATTAAGAAACCAAGGAGAAACACCAGCTGAAATGAAGTTCACCAGAATCTGAAAGTCAGATTCAATATCGACAAGGAACCAATGGTTTTGCTTACATATGAGCAAACCATCCAGAAGAGCCCCAGTTTTAGCCAACAAGGAAGACATTTTCCCATAAGTGTTACCAAAACACTGAATAACTTCCCCTGAATGATTCCTGAAGATACCAGCTCCACAAGCCTCACCGTTTCTCAGAACAGAAGCATCGATGTTCAGCTTAATCCGGCCTTCAATTGGATGCTTCCAGGTAATATAGATAGGCTTAGGACTGTAAATTTGACAACCCATAAGCAGACTAGTGTTTCTAGTATTAGACCAGTGTTTTTTAGTTAAAACAGATGCATTTAAAGACAATATAATTCTATCAATGTAGTTAATAGTAGAGTTAAAGTTAAAAGAGACTCCCTTAAACTTAGAGTTGTTTCGATTGTACCAAATAGTCCACCAGATAATTGTAGGCATGAGATGAGTAATGTGAGCCCTGCTTCTGCTAAAGTCATGCCATGTTTTAATTACATGAGTTAGAACCATGCATCTTCTGACTTTAATCCTGAAAATGATACTGTAATGATTCCATATTTGCCAAGCATGAGTGCAGTTGACAAAAACATGAGTTATGTCTTCACAATTCCTGCAAAACTGACATTTCGAAACCATTTGTAAGTGTCTCTTCTGAAGCACAGAATCTATTAATATAAACTTCATAATAATTTTCCAGAGAAGGAATGAAAACTTCCTGGGAATTATGTGACTCCAAATGTTTTTGAAGAGACTTGAGTAACTGGATTTGTGTTTGATCATATTCCATGTTTTCTTGGTGTCAAAAGTTGTATCATTTGAGAAATTCCAAAGCATAATATCCTGCTTAGAACTGTCCACCTTAAGCTTTTGAATGTTGTTCCATCTTTCAGGTGAAATAAAAGGAACCATTGAAGCAGCATCCCAACATCCATTCTTCCAAAAAGAGTTCACCTTAGCTTCCAGGTAATTAACATCATTCTGAGCATCATATATAGGCTTATAATCATGCCAATTATCCCTCCAATAGTCCATCTCTCCGCTACTTAAAACCCATCTGATATGATTTTCAGCATCCTTGTTAATACTTACTAATCTTCTCCAAATCTGAGAACCAGACCTGTTGAAGTTAGTATACAAAAGGTGAGTATTCTTAGAGTAAGTAAGATGCATCATTTTAGCCCAAATAGATTCCTTTTTCCTAAAAGTGAACCACAGCTTTAAAGAGTAAACATATTGAATATCAGAAATACTTCTGATATTAAGGCCACCCTCCTCAAAGGGCTTACCGATTAAGTTCCAATTAGCCCAATGAATGGTGGGCTCATTAAGCTTAGATCTCCACAAAAACTTGTTTAGCATTTTCTCAATCTTGTTAATGATGCTTTTAGGTAACATACTGTTCTGTAACCAGTAGATAGGATAAGACATAAGCACATTAGAGATTAACACTAATCTGCCCCCAAAAGATAAATATTTTGAATCCCACTCAGAAAGCTTATCATTTATTTTATCAATGATTTTCATGAAATTGCAGGCCTTGTTGCTATTGTTCAGAATGATGCCAAGATAGCTTGTAGGCAGGTTCTCCACTTTATAGCCAGTATGAGTCTCCAAACTAGATATTCTGGTCTGATAAAGAGAAGAAGAAGTGATCAGTTTGATCTTCTGCTTATTAATCATCTGCCTTGAAACTAGCTGGTACTTATCAAGAAAGACACTCAAACTGTTAATATAATTATG
Organism: Limnanthes douglasii subsp. nivea; assembly: GCA_036936605.1. Classification (NCBI taxonomy): domain Eukaryota; kingdom Viridiplantae; phylum Streptophyta; class Magnoliopsida; order Brassicales; family Limnanthaceae; genus Limnanthes; species Limnanthes douglasii. Next base: position 367,682,502 of record JAUPFV010000001.1, read on the forward strand.
TAAGATGTTTGTAAAAATAAGAATGTCGTCTGCAAAATCCAGACAAGGCATTAGCATATGAGATCTTGTATTGTAAGACATCTTTTTATTATTGTTAAACAGGCTATACATTCCCCTTAATAACACCTCTTCACCGATAATGAACAAGCTAGGAGACAGGGGATTACCCTGTCTCAAGCCTCTTCGAGTTTTAAAATAGCCAAACGTACCACCATTTATCAGAATAGATATACTGACATTACTAGTTAACCTGTTAATAAGACTCAAAAAATCATTAGAGAAACCAAACTTTGAAAAACTTTATTAATAAAAGGAAAAGCCATCTTATCAAGCTGAATCAAAACATTGCCAGTCTTAGGCTTCCTCTTAATATCATAAATCATCTCCTTGGCCACCAAAATGTTTTCATGAATACAACGCCCTTTAACAAAAGCTCCTTGACAACTAGAAACAATCTTAGGGAGAAGAAAGGCCAGCCTTGAATTAATAAGCTTAGCAAAAATCCTATTCAACATAGTACACAAACCAATCGGTCTGTATTCACTCTAGGTAGTAGGGTTCTTGGTCTTAGGAATCAAACAAAGGACAGTGGAAAACATGCCCTTTGGCATATAATCACCCTTAATAAAAGCATTAAAAGAGCTGCAAAGGTCCTGCTTGATTATTCTCCAACAACATCTGTAGAAGTGAAGGTTAAATCCATCAACACCGGCTGCACTTTAACCTTCATAGAAGAGATAACATTCCAAATCTCTTCCTCAGTAGTAGGCTTCAACAAAGCAATATTCTCCTCAACAGAAACCAAAGAAGGGATCACATTAAAAATGTTATCATTCAAGAGAAAAGTCTCATCCTCCTTACTATTATAAGATTCATCAGAAAGAGCCTCCTTAAAATACTTCTCAGCAGACAAACCAATACTCTCATCATCATTCAACCAACAATCACCATCCTTAATGCTTTTGATCTTCCTTTTCCTCTTTTACTTATTTACAAAAGAATGAAACAACTTAGTATTTCTATCCCCATCATGAAGCCAGTCATTATAGCACTTTTGTTTCCAATAATCATACTCCATCTTCAACTTCTTAATATATAAACTATTGGCTTTATCTAATTCTGCCTTAATACTAATGTTAAAGTTATTGGCCAGCGAGTCCTTCAACCTCTTAACACAACATTCAGCATCTTTAAGGCTATTGAAAATATTCCCAAAACTGTTCGAATTCCACTCCTTCAAACAAGTTTTTAGACTCTTTAACTTCTGCCAAAAACGCTGGTTAGGGTAAGCAGCCATAGGCAGCCTCCAATTAGTCTCAACAATACCCAAAAGGGACTCATCATTCGACCACATATTCATGTACCTAAAACCCTTCTTATGATAATCATTAGCAACATTATTAGTAGTAATTAATAATGGCGAATGATCAGAACAGGTTCTGATCATATGATGAACCCTGGTATTATTGAAGACCTCAGGTTCTGATCATATGATGAACCCTGGTATTATTGAAGACCTCATTCCACTTTCTATTAACCATAGCTCTGTCCAAACGCTTCCATCTCGAGCCCCTATTCCAAGTGTATCTCGAGCTACCATAGACAGCATCCTCTAAAGAACAATCAGCAATACAATCATTAAAATCTTACATACTGTTAACACACAAAGAGGTGCAACCAATCTGATCATCAGAAGTTGAAATGACATTAAAATCTCCTAAGAACATCCAAGCTTTCCTAGTAGCAGAGATAGAATTAAGAAGACTCCAAAGAATCCTTCTATCATATCTGTTACACTTAGCATAAACAATCGACAGGTTGAACTCCAACTCAGAATCAACATTAGACACATCCAAGTGCAAGCACTGGTCATGATCAATCAGCAAGCCAATCTTGATCTCCTCCTTCCAAAAACACCAGATTTTATTAGAGAGATTCGCAACAATTTTTTTAAAACCAAGCTTAGTAGCTATCTCATTTATCATCTCCACCCTCACCATAGGCTCCTGTAAAACAAGAATTTTAATTTTATTAGTATTTATCATGTCCTTTAACCTCAAGATGGTAGGATTATTGTTGATACCAAGAAGGTTCCAACTAATTAGACTTATCATTATCAGAGTAAGATTTATTATAATTGTCCTTAAAACGTAAGGACTTAACAATCTTTTGATTTGGCTTCTTTATTTTCTTATTAGTTTTCAGTTTTTAAGCAAAATTTCTTTAAAAACAGGAGAAGACTGGTTCACTATTTGATCCTCAGGAGTGCTACATCCAGACATGCTTTTATCCTCTTTATTTGCTTCAAATTCAGAAGACACCCTCTGCAAGCAACCTTGATCAAGATTCTTAATCGCACCAATAATCTCCAACTCTTCAAATGAATTATGTTCAAGATTACAGCCATCATTTCTATCCACAGAGATCAGATCATGAGTCTGCCCAGACGTTAAGTTCAGATCTATTTTGGAAGAGAAGAGGTGATAATAGACTTCAATTTCCTCCTGTAAACCTTGTTAACAAGACTAACATCAAGATTTTGAGACTCTGTCACACTTTCCTTAACAGAAACAGACTGTCCTTTTTCTTCACCAGAAGTTTTATCAGTAGACTTTTCTTTGATAACAATCTTTTTACAATTCGAAAAATTATGCCCCAAATGATGACATTTGAGACAATAAAATGGAGAATTTTTGAAACTAACACCAACCCAGCAACCCTCTTGATCGCCAAAACCTATCCACAACTTTCTTTTCAAAATTTTCGACACATCGATTTCAACCAGGGCATAACAAGCATTCCCTGACACCCTATTGAAATTAGGAACAACGATTTGATGAAAAAATCCCAAAGAATCAGCCATATCCTTAACTATAGTTCTGTTGTACAAAAATTCTGGCAAATTTTCAAACCTCACCCAAAGCAGAGTGATTGGGAATTCATAACTCTTGCTGTTTTCTGGACTCCATTTGATGATTCTCATTACTTTACCATCAACATTCCAAATATTCTTAGTCCAGATTCTATCAACATCTTCCAACAAACTAAATTCGATAAGAATCTATCTTGAATCAATTGTAACATATGAAAAGGATCCTTTAAATTTGAAAGACTCAAGAAAGGACTGAAACTTCTCCCGTTTTGGAATACCCAGATTAAACTTCCCGATAATTGCTGATCTTGATTCCTTTTGCAGAATGGACTTCGTTTATGGGGAATAGTGAATCACATTATGATCATCAAAAGATCTAACAAAATCAGGCGCAGACTCTTGAGTTTCTGAAACATTTTTCAAGACATCAGAATACAATTTCTTAATCGGAGAAGAGCTCTTCTCATCTTTTTTTTATGTAGAGGGAAATCATTAACGTTCATATCCATACCCACGGATAGAAACCAGAAAATGGCAACGCAGTAAAAAACAGAGCCAACCAAGAATCAGGGGAGAGAAATCTACAAGAAATCCAACAATCCGGAGAAGAAAAGAGATCCTAAGTAAGGCAAAACACCAAAACTAGAAGAAGAAATCAACAAGAAGTTGATCCTTCTTTCTCTTTTTTTGCAGAGAAGACACTCTGTTTCTTGGAGAGTCATTTCTAGTTATCATCTGAGAGGAGTAAGTTTGACGCCCTCTCAGCCTTCACAAATATAAATATAGGTTACTCCTTGCTAATATAAAACATAACAATTACAATAATACCACTCAAGATCTAGCTTCATGATATCTTAGGGTTTTTAGTCTTTTAAACTTTTCCAAATCAATCGCTTTAAGAGAATCATAACAATTAAAATTATTAAAATCAAAATTTGGCTTAGACCAATTGGTCACCTAATCGGCCGCAAAGTTTTGATCTCTTTAAATATATATTATAGTCATGTTTGAGGATATTAGATATTAATAACATGATATAACTATTCTGGACCTTTATCATGGTTTAAGATTTCAAACAATACTAAAGAATAGATTTAAATATCCAAGTTTGATATAGCTTTTGATTTGGAATAAGTAGGAGCTTCTATTATGGTCCTAGTTTTATTTCCAAATAATCTATTAGCAACATGTATAATATGCTCCTGATCATTTCTCAGAATAAAGCTACTACTAGATTCATCAATGTGTAAGCATGATCCATCACAATTTATTTTATTTCTATTGGCCATAAGAGGATACCATTTGACATATGAGACAATGTTTGACTTAGTTTTTGACAAATGACTGAAACAACCAATGACATTAGCTATTTTCAGGTCACCAGACCAATGTTTTTGCTTTAACATATTGATAGTGTTAAGATTAGTTATAACCATTATAACTTTGTTAATTATATTGTTTACAGTAGCTTGAATATTTTTGTGTTTAGTTTAATTTATAGTAGACCAAATGGTCCAGTAGATAAAATAAGGAATAAAGGTAATTATATAAGTATGTTTGTTTATGGAACAGAACCAAATGTTGATTATATGATTTATGGTCATATATCCGCAGGTTAAAATACCAAAAAGACCTGCAAACTATTTCAAGACTTCTCAGGCAATATAGTAGTCAACAAAAGCATGATTTAATGTATCAGGATTGTCGCAATGTTGACATTTAGAGGCAAGATTGAAATTTATTTTTCTGCGTAATTGAGTCAACATGATTGAACCCACTGAGTATTCTCCATAAAGTGAAAGAGCACTTTTTAGGAGAGATACTATTCCAGAGTTTTTTTTTATGTAACACATATTTTATATTTGTGTCTAATACTTTTCATTGTATCTTTAAGATTGAAAGTGCCTTCATTGGATACATTTCAAATAAGTTTATTTTCAGATGAGTTGTTAAGTTTAAGTTTGGTTTTCTGGTTATATTAGAAGGAAGAACCAGTTAAGTTTATTGATATCCCGATATTCATTAGACCAAAATCTAGAGACTTTGTTTTGTTGTTGTTAAGAATTATATTCATTATAGGTAAAGATATTAAAGGATAAGATTGAATCCACCTATCAAGCAGAACTCAATTTCACCATTACCAATTTTCCAAAATATGTGAGGTTAAGCAAGATTTCTTATTTTAATTAGTCTTTTCCAAACTTTGGACTCAATAGGTTTTAGTTTATTTGAAGATAATGGACATTAGGGCAGTTTATAGAGTGCATAAGAGATAACCAGAGAGATTTATGTTCTCTAAAGGTCATGCATAGCTTGCAAGAAAAATAATCTTGAATATCTCCTTAAGCTACTGATATTTAAGTCATTCTCATCAAAGGGTTTGAAGAGATTAGACATTAATGACCAAATTATTGTATTAATGTTTTCCTTACAACCCTATATAAATTTGTTTATAAGGATATTAATTCTTTTGATAACAACATTTGGTAAAAGACTGTTCATCATGTAGTATATTTGGTAAAAGGATTAGTCTGCTATAGAATGACAAATTTTTACTCTCCCAATCCATAATATTGGTTTTGATCTTTGTTACAATATTGTCAAAGTGAGAGGATTTATTTGTTGAGCCAATTGGTGTACTAAGACAATTAAAAAGAGTAGAGCTTTTATTAAACCATAAATATTTTCAATAACTATGGATCTAACTCTACTTATGTGAATAGAAGGAATGAAAGTGGTTTTATTCTTATTGATTTGTTAACCAAATATTATTTGATAGTAATCAAATAATCTACAAACTTAATTGATACTTTGAAGAGAACCATTCATAAATATAATTATATCATCAACAAAAGCAAGACAAGGGATATTTAAAGTACCTCTTGTCTTGTATTGCAAATAGGGATATTTTAAGAAGAGAATTTTAATACATTAAGAGGTATTTTGCTGCTAAAATGAGATTAGGGGGTCGCCCTATCTGACACCATTATAGAATATAAGAAACCATAATATATGTCATTTATAAAAATTGGTGTGTTCAATTCCACACCAAAAGCTGGTGGTGAAACCAAAATCTTTCAAAACATAATATATAGAAAGAATCATAATTTCAAAACACCTTTAATATGAATAATTCTTTAGTATTGTTTCAAAACTTGTGGCACGAAGATGTCTTAACAACATAATCAGATTCAAAAGTTTCCTCTTCCTCTTCAAGTAATGATCATGATTATAGAAAGAAAAAAGGAAACTTAACGAATAACCATTCGAAAAATCACCATAGAACAAGCAAGCAAGATTCTTTGGGGAAGAAAATAGTTCCAAAGGGTAAAATTATAAAGAAATATTATCAAAAAAAAATGAAAGGGTCAGCAGACTATAATATAGATCACTTATTGAATGATCAATTTGTTGTACAGTCCGAGCAATAGATCTTTCCTACTCCAAATGAGGATCACATGTTTAGCCAAAGACATAATTGAAGACAATCACCATTGTTTTCGAAAATTCTCTCCGGACATTTACGTAAGGGTTTTGATAGTTCGAAAATATAAAAATACGATGGGAGCCAGGACCTTAATAATCATCTTGAGCAGTTTAAAATTTTCATGATGAGCTTTAGTGATGCTGATAAGCTATTTTGAAAATATTCTCTCAAACTTTCAAGGGTAGTGACTTGAAATTGTATAATAGACTACCGCAGGGATCGATCAAGAATTTTGACATGTTCTGGATGGCATTCCGAAGGAAGTTTGTGGAAAGTAAAGAAATTCGAGGAAACAGAGATACGATAACCCATTATTGGCAATATTCAAATGAAACCTTAAAATATTACGTCAACTGTTTTGTGAACACTAAAGATAGGCTGACATATTGTTTCAAACAGGTGGCCATAGCTTCACTTCGACAAGGGTTGTTAGCTCGTGAGTTGGCATATTCGGTAACTCGAAAAAAGTAATAACATCAGGTGTATTGTTAAATCAAGTTGGAAAGAAAATCACTATGGAAGAAACCAAGAGATTAAGACAGCTTCATTAGTATGGACTTGCTCCATCAACATCTATCCAACAAGCTAGTAGCCAACCATAAGCTACAGTTAACAATCGTCCAAGGGATTCATGACAAGGTTCTCATCGGCCTAGATAGAGCCAATCTAATCAGGGTCAACAATCCATGCTAAGAGGTAATCAATGAACCTAGAATTGATTGAGAATGTGGCTACCCTTTATGATAGGTCTAAGTACATTGTGCAATTCCAAAGTCCTACCCACGTTCAAACTTCAAAAAAAATCAAAATACGCGGTTCTGCAGATAGCATAATAACGTGGGACACGATATTAAGAAATCTATTACTCTAAAATAGGAGATACAATCATTAATTAAAAACAGGAAACTAACTACATTTATTAAGTCACATGGGGTAATAGAAAAGTGCGTAACATGTCACACCCAAGTGCAAGTGGTGTTTGGACCACATCACCTACTCTCCAAAGGTAAAATATGGAATTTTGTAAACAAGAAAGTACAATGGTAATCATTGAACAATTCGATATGGATTCAGAGTACCTGGATCCTGATCCGGATTGAGGTCAAATCAATGTGGTGGCAGAGCATACTAGAAAGGTCTCTAAATTGTGTCATTTTTTCAAATCCTTAACTATTTTCGGTGGAGATACAATGACGTCACCTTCGACTATCTCCAGAAAAAGCATGTGGTTAGTTTTAACACGCTATACCAAAAACCCGCTCGATTCATAATGTTTGATGAATACGACTTAAGAAACACCGTAGACCCTGATGAGGATGTAGTGGTGATAGGGGCCTCCATTGAGGGCACAAAGATCCGAAGAATTTTAATCAAAACGGGTAGCTCGACCAATATCTTATTTCTATCTACTTATAACAAATAAAGAAGCCAACAGTTATTCACCAATCATACAAGACCATAGTAGGGTTTACAGGTAACTCTACTGATGTCAGTGGAGAATTTGAAAGAGAGGAAATTTTGTGCAAATGACCATTTAAGAAAATTATGAGAGTTCTGTTTGTGGTGGTGGATTGTCTGAACCCCTACAATGGAATATTTGGTAGATCTTGGTTGTGAAGGATGCATGCAGTTACATTGATGATTTATCAATGTTTAAAATACGCGGTTGGAGGACAAATATAGGTCTTTGGGAGCAGCCAAAAAGTGGCCAAGAAATGTTATGTCACTCTTCTTGCCCCAAAGTTCTTGGAAAATATGATAGGAAAAAAGGAATAACAGTTACTGGATTCCTTTTCAGATCTGGGTAAAATAGATTATCCAAGGGAGACTCATAGTGTTGTTATCCCATTAGAAGAAGTTGAAGTACACAGTTTAGCTGATTGAAAAATATCAGGTTGGATCTAGGTTACCATCAGAGTTGAAGGAATAATTATTATCTTTTTTATCCAAAAATTTGCATGTATTTTCTTGGAGAAATGAAGATATGAATGGTGTACCAGCTGATATTATTTTCCCACTTTGGATATCAGTACCCACTTTGGATGGAAAATCTGGTGGTCATAAAATAGAATAATGGAAAATGACGGATATTGATTTCATAGATCTTAACAGGGCATGTCCCAAAGATCAATTCCCAGTTCCTCGAATAGATCAGTTGGTGGGCTCCATTTCAGGATATAAATTACTATCTATTAGGGATGCCTTTGTTTGATACAATCAGATACAAATTAATCCGAAAAACCAGGACAATGCTACATTCATCATTGATAGGGGGTTGCATTGTTACAAGGTAATGCCTTTGGGATGAAAAATTATTAGGGAAACTTACCAGCACCTGGTCAATAAATCATTTGTTAGTCAGACTGGAAGAATTGTGGAAGTTTATATTGATGGCATGATGGTAAAAACCCGAGGGAGGAAGAATATTTACTTGATCTTCAAGAAAATTTCTCTAATTTAGAAGCTATTAATTTAAAGTTGAATCTAGAAAAATGTATTTTTGGAGGACGATCCGGAAAAGTTTTTGGCTACATCATCAATGAGAAAGGAATTCAAGCCGACCCAAAACAATTGGACGTATTAATGACTATGGACCCTCCTCGAACCACTAAAGAAGTTCAAATATTGACTGAAAGATTAACAGCGTTAGATACGTTTATATCGAGATAATCAGATAAATCTGCGCAGTTCTTCCAAGTCTTGAAAATACGAAAGAGTTTAATTGGTCCCCAAATTACGACAGGGCGTCTTTGAAATAAATAAAACATTTATATTCACATATTAAATTATTCAAGTCGTTCATCGGAGAAAGACTCTCTGTGTATCTAGTAGTATCAGATTATGTTATGAGTGCAGTGTTAGTTTGAGAGGTTGACAATTATCCTTTCTCAGTGTACTGCATCAACAAGAGTTTGTTAGATGCTGAGAAAATATACCTCAAGTTAGATAAATTGGCTTTAGCCTTGGTAACAATAGCCACGAAAATGAGGCTTTATTTTCAAGCGCATTCTATTACGGTTCAAAATTCTTTTCCACTTAAAAATGTATTACAAAAACCAGATATATCGGGTCGGATGACTAAGTGGTCTATGGAATTGGGGGAATATGATATTGACTTTGCTCCTCGAACGACAATCAAAGCCCAAGCTGTAGCAGAGTTCTTGGTTGAGTTCTGTTTGGATAGACTTTATAAAGAATTTTTTATTCATGAGCCTAAAAAAATGAGTAGTTCGAACATGTGGTGGATCTAGCATGATGGGTTGTGAGGTAAGGTTTTACTAAATTTCCTTTTTGGAGATTCCATGTATAAAGCCATACCTTTTTGTTTTAAAGCATCAAACAATGAAGCAGAATATGAAGCTGCTATAGCAGGGTTAAGGCTTGCTCAAATATGTGGTGCCAAAAGAATCCGATTATTAAGCGATTCAAAATTGCTTATACACCAAGCACAATGACATTTTGAAACTAGAAAGGAACAAGTGATGAAGTATTTATAAGTGTTAAAATATATTTCTGGTTGCTTTAAATATGTGAAATACAAACATGTACCAAGGTCAGAAAATTCAATGCCTGACTCTTTGGCCATTGTTGCATATTCGGAAGCATACTCTTGGATTTTGGTACAAGAATTCCCTTCTATAACAAATCTTTTGAAATGGAAGTTGAAACTAAGGAAAATTTCCAAGTATCGACCATTGTCAGTCAAGATTGGAGATATGGTATCCAAGAGTTCATTATTAAGGGAATCCTACCCGAAGATAAAAGCTTAGCTAAGAAGTTAAAGTTCAAAACACACAGGTTTTTGGTTTTGAGAAGGATACTTTATAAAAGATCTTTCAGTAAACCTTTGTTACAATGCCTCACATCCGATGATTCCCATACAGTTTTGTCCAAATTACATGATGGGAAAACATCAGCCCATTGTGGCTATAAGGCATTAACTAGAAAAGTCTTATTAGCATGGTATTATTGCCCATCTATTATGACACATTCTAAAGATTTATTTAGAAGATGTGATCACTCTCAGAGATATGAAAATGTAATATATGCACCAACACTTCCCATGGAGTCAGTAACTGAGGCGGTACCATTTGATAGATGAGAGCTTGATTTAGTTGGACCCCTTTTGATGGCTTCTGGAAGGGTTTAGACTATTATCTTGCAAATTGATTATTTTTAAAAGTTGATAGAAGTTGCACCCCTCTCCAAAACATAGTAAGGACTTGCACAACTACATAAAAACTTGATGACCTTAGGGCTCGTTCCCTTTGGCCTCTCCTTCTTCCTTTTATTTTGAACTCCCATCTTTAGAGTTTCTTTCATCACTACATCCGATGAAGCTTCCGATATTTCCAGCTTATCGGCTAGGGCATATCATGGGGCAATAAATTCTCTAGGACATGTCACCACAAAGATCCCAAGACAAGTGTGGGAAACTTTTTATGGAACTCCAATACCATATCCGATTTGAATGACTCATCTATTTTTTAAGGATTCTGTCACCACATTGGTGTATGCATCTATAATATATCTTGCCTCTTGGGAGGATTTAGCCTTGAGAGAAGTAATTTCATCCTCTCTTTTTTATGAGAGCCTCGTGTTTTTTTTTTCATTCGACAAACGCTCAATAGTAGCTCTGTGCATCAGTCTGATGGATTTTCAATGAGGTAATCTCCTTGTAACTAGATGACTGCAGAATTTTGTAATCATCTTGTAATGTTTTATGATCGGATTTTACCTGGACTAGCTCATCTTAAACATATTTCACATCTCCGGTTAAACTTTCAACCTTGCTCTTTTATTCCTCAACTGGATTCTTCAAATTCTTATTTTCATTTTGAAGAGAAGTGATGTCTTCAATTTCAGACCTTATTTATCTCTCGAATTCAAGAATATGCCTCACTTAGCCCATGACTGAATACTCTAACACATCTTTCTCCTTTAATAATTCAAAGGAACCCTATCGAATACCACAACAGTTGCGACGTTCGTAGACTCATGGAAGTCAGTCTTAAAGGCTTCAAATTCGAAAGTCACTATCCTTCCAATCGGGTCAGCATCACCAAACACCTGCCTCTTAAAAGGAGGAATTAGTGGGGAAGGAGGTTCAGATATTATGGTTACTGAAGGATCAATAGTAAGGACTTTTGGAGGAGGAATTTACGAATGAAGCACTAACTCTGAATGAGTCGAAGTTTTCTTCTTATTCTTCTTGTCTATTTTATCGCCTCCTTGTTTACACTTTTTTTAGCACTTTATTCTTCTTGAGAACATGGTATTTGGAAGACATCTGACTTCCCTCAACTGTAAAAGCAACAATATCAAATAAGGTTGAGTCAATTTAATCTGGTTGTCCCCCATTTCCAGCCCCATCAGCAAACTGTGATGTTCCCCTTTGTTCTTTTCCTTTGTTCCAATGGGTGGAAAATGATGGGAAAATGGTGGAAAATTTTAATTTACCATTAGTGGCCTTGACCCTATTAAGAATGATAACATACCGATGGAGAATGCAGAATTTATCCCATGTCAGCTCTCGTACGAATCAACAAACTGAACTTGTAAGGTTCATAATACTCTACTTAGTTCATCTCAAAACTAAATAAGACCATAACTTTGAGAAATCATGGTATCATTGGTGCGATTCTCGCTTAATATCATAAATAAATTTTAGAACTTTCTACCATCGATTTTGACTAATATTTATAACAACTATTACAAATATTTTAGTTTTGTTTGGACCAATTAACATTTGTAATCTATTATACACTACGAATAAAGTCTTTATGTTGTAATAAATATCAAGCTTTATTTAATATTAATATTAAGAAGAGATATGATCATAATATTCATCTAATGAATCTTAATATTGAACTATGCAATATGTATAATGATTATTTAAAATATTTTTTTATTTGACTAAAATTAAGGTTTATTTAAAATTCAATATTTTTATATTAAGCGAATGTTTTATACGAGATCTTTTATATATCTTATCATGTTATATTTCTAGTCATGCTTGATATTAGATATGAATTTGCAATTAACTAGTCATGCTTGATATTAGATATGAATTTGCAATTAACTAGTCTATTTTATTTAGATAATTCAACTCAGTGTACTTGGTATGGTATTTAAACCCTTATCAGTGTGAGACCCTGACCTTTTGTGGGTCGTCTATTATCGGTTCGAGCATAGACAGAGCTGGGTGGGTTCCTTTGGGGGCCAGTGAACCCACCCAATTCCTAAAATAATGTATTTAGTAATCAAATAAGAGTATACAAACCTCTATCTCTTTGGCAAACAACAATATCTTGAAACCACAAGTCATGGGTTTGAAACTCACTACTAACTTTTTAAAAGTTCCCATATATTATATAACTATCCTATGGGTTCGAGACCCACTAATAACTTTTTATTACATTTAGTAATCAATATAACTATATCCTATATATTAGGCTATATTATAGTTATAATCGATATAAAAATATCATATATCGTATTCAATATAACTATATCTTATGTATTAATATAACTATATCTTATGTATTAGACTCGGTAAAATATCCTATATATTAGTCTAATACAAAATTAGATTAGATTATTAGATTTGAACATAATTTTTTGATTTATATATATATATATATATAATATCAATCTATATTATTTTTGTTACCTCTATATAGATCAAACCCTAAATACAAGATACAGTCTTTTATTTCTACTATAATTTAGAAAACTCTAACTACAAGTTGCAAATTGTTTTCTTGCTTTCTTCTACTTTTCAGCTTCAAACACTAAGGTATCTATTATGTTTTATGTTATTAATTCTCAAAATTGAAGCTTTTCTACACGTCTTATGTTATTATTCACTAGTTACAAAGATTGAGTTTAAATTTTATTGTTGATTGAGTTTTTTATGTTTGCCATTATAGGATGTATAGATATTTTGAACCAATTCCTAAATATAAAGGAGCAAACAAAAATGTCTCTAATTTAATTACTGAAGTTATCAAAGGAGAAACACAAGATGAAGTTGTTATTCCAGAAGCTCATGTTTTGGTGGTCAATAATTCACAACCTGGAGTCGAAGATCAATCTTCAAATTGGGAACATTTGGAGGCTGATCCACGGAAAAAAGACCCAATCTCTAGCTTTCATCGAGATCCTCAAGACTCGGTTAGAAAAGCTTATCTTTTAAGGTGTCCAACTCAACCCCATAAGGAGAAATATCCTCCTATAAATTTTAACAGAAAACCATATGCATTTGTTCAATTTTGGTTTAATTTATATCCAATTTGGTTAAAATATAGTGAACATAATAACTCTGTCTATTGTTTGCGTTGTTATTTATTCAAGAATGAGTGTGACACTAGTAGTCAAGAGAGTTTTGTTGGAAAGAAAGGGCTTCAAAGTTGGAATAAGAAAAGTAGACTAAAAATCCATGTTGGTAATCAACATAATTTTGCAGTGACAAAATATGAATCTCTTATGATGCCTCAACAAAGTATTGGAGCTTCTTTAAAGAAGTAAAGTGACAAAAAGATGATTAACTTGTGACATTGAATGCATCAATTATAGCTGCTAAATATCTTTTACTATGTTGTTTGGAATTTCTTGGACATGATGAATCTAAAAATTCTTCATAGAAATAAAACTTTCTTGAGTAATTAGACGTTTTTGGCTTGATCAATGAAGAAATAGGGGTTTTGTTAAAAAATGCTCCAAAAAATATAAAATGAATTCTCCTGATATTCGAAAAGAGCTTGTGAATGCTTGTGCAATTGAAATACTTAACAAAATTGTCAAAGAAATTGGAGATAGTAATTTTTCAGTATTGGTTGATGAATTTGGAGATTAAACTGGTAAAGAACAAATGGCTGTTGTTTTGAGTTTTGTTGATGAGAAAGGGTTTATTATGGAAAGATTTATTGGCATAGTTCATGTCCAAGAGACTAGTGCAATATCATTAAAAATGTTCTTGAAAGTTTGTTGTGTGGATATAAATTATATATTTCTAAAATTAGAGTACAAGGATATGATGGGGCAAGCAACATGCATTGTAGATTTGAAGGTTTGAAAACTTTGATCCAAATATGACGGTTGAAAAGAATTTTTGGATAAAGTTGTGTTGTAACAACTTGAGTGTTAACATTCCTCACATAGAGGCACAATATGTGAAAGGTATGAAATCTAGGCGTTTAACTCATATTGTTTCTAACTTGCATCACTCCAAGTTCGATTGCTTCATGAATATTTTAGATATGCAATTAAAAGAGTTGAATGAGAGGTTTAATATGGAAAATATTGAGTTGTTGCAATACATTGCATGCTTGAGTCCTTGCTATTAATTTGAAGCTTTTGATAGTAAATTATTATTGAGAATGACGAGAATGTACCCAATTGAGTTTTCTGATGTTGATTATGAAGTTTTGACATACCAATTTGAGTGTTATATTAGGAGTGTCAAGAAAGATGTTAGATTTTCCAATTTGAAAGGACTTGCGAAACTTTCTAGGATTATTGTGAATACAAAAAAACATAAAATATTTAATTGGGTTTATGAGATTTTGAAGTTGGCTTTGCTTTTACCCGTAGCAACGAACAGTGTTGAGCGAGTTTTCTCATGAATGAATTATGTGAAGAATGAGTTGAAAAATAGAATAACCGATCCATGGCTTAATGATTGTTTGGTAACATTTGTGGAAAAAGAGGTATTGACCACAATTAGTAATGATATGGAAGTAGGATTTTGAGGACTAAGTTGTAAATAATGTAAATTATAAGCAATATAAGATTTGTCCTTAAATTTTAATTCATCCAATTTTTAGAGAGTATTTATAACTATGTATAATTGTTAAGGACTAAAAATTAATTAGTCCTATTTTTTAACAGATTTCAGTTCGAAACTAAGTCTTGGCTCCTCTATATAAAGGGCAAGGCTACTCTAATAAAGGGGTTGAACACTTTTTATCTGAAACTCATTTGTACTTGAACTTTCTCTCTCTAAAAACTCTTTAACTCTTTCTCTCTCTAGATTTCTCTCTTAACAATTTACTAAGTCGAAATATTAACTCACTAAATTGACAACTCTGCTGGGGACTTGAATAAAAAAACCAGTGGCTTATTCTGTTCGAAATTAATACGATGAATCCTGAGAACAATCGTACGCTTCGTCAGCGATAGAAACTTTGAAAGGTGATTTACAGAGAGATGGAAATTGAACTGATGGATTAACTCTGATCCTTGCTCAATCTGATATTGAGGTCCGAATGAACTAGCTTTTAGACAAGATTAATGCTTCAAATGAGAAGTATGAACGAAGGGAACAAAAGATACACTCGGTGAAGCTTAAATCCAAGGTTAGACAAGAAACATAAAATACTGAGATAGAAGATCATTCAGATCGATCTTTTGATGATTGACGGGCTAAATCTGAGCACGAATAAGCACGTTTTGTGTCTCCTAAAGAGCGATATTCGTCTCGTAAAGAGAAAAAAGATAAGCAGAAATATGTGACCTCTAGTGACGAGGAGGTATAAATTTCAGCTTCTGGCTTTAAGAGATACAGAGGTTCTTCGAAAGGGAATCAGACAGTGATTAGTTGAGGAAACATAAAAAGGTGAGTATATCTAAAAGGGATAATGTTCCTCCTTCTACATGGTATGAAGGCAACACTTCAAATCAACATGTTGAAACTGATCAAAATCTATATGTTACAATGGGAATGGATGATCAGTTTGTTCAAGGTGTCGACTAGAGAAATTCTCCGTTGACGAGTGAAATTCGTTCCATGACGCTTCCGAAGCATTTTGACATTTCGAAGGTGGAGAAGTTCGATGGGATGCAGGATCCCGATGATCACATCGAACAATTCAAGAACTATATGATGAACTTCAAAGATGACGACTGGATGGTGTGTCGTGCATCTCTTAAGTGGTACAATCGGATTCCTAGGGGGTACATTTCAAATTTTAGAGTTTTTTATACTACATTTTGAAGGCAGTTTGTGGGAAGTAAAGAGATGAGAGAAAATGGTGATACCATTATTCAGTGTAAGCAGGCACATGGAGAAAAGTTGAAAGATTATACTAAAATATTTATTTTGACCAAGGCTAGTTTGGACAACTGTGAGAAAAATGTGGCGATGGCAGCTTTTCGCCAAGGGTTATTGCCAGGGGATCTGGCTAATGAGATGACGAAGAGAAGAGCTTTAACTTTTGGAGTTTTGGTGGCTCAAGTTGAGGATCAGATTAAAGTGGAGGATTCGACTAGAGTCCGAGGAAGACCAGTCAGCATTCCAAAGAATTCGGGACAAACAGCCAATAATTAGCGGCAGCCTTCGAATGGTAATGGAAATGGTAATCAGCAGTCGAGACAAAAGAACAACAATTTGCCTCCTCGTAGTGGTGGTTATTCAAACCACGCTCCATCTAACAATTACAACAGGCCTGAACCAAATACATGGGTCAAACCAGAATATTATGTTAATCTGATAGAGAATGTTTCTGTGATCTGGGATAAGACCAAGAGCTTCATAAATTTTAGGAAGCCAACCCTAATTAGCAGGCCAAGGGAGGACATGAATAAATTTTTTTGCAGGTATCATGAGGATAAAGAGATTTAATTTTCGATTGAAAATGGGAAGCTCTTGACTTATGTGAAATCGCAAGGGAGCGCATCCAAAAACAATGGTGCATCAACTTCGAAGGCTGCACCACCAGCTGAGAATTTGATGATTTTGGATTCACAGGCCGAGCCTTTTGATGCTTCTTCTGAGTATGTGGAAAAATATTCGAACGTATTGCTTCTGATGACGGTCGAAGAGCCCATAGAAAAAGTACGTGTGCGGGAGCTGTGCAAGTTTTTTGAATCGTTAGTCATTTTCGGAGGCGATTCGATGACTGGTAATTCGGATAGTTCGAGGAAGAGGCATGTTGTCAACTTGACAACTGAAATTGAAGGGAAAATGTCTACGCACTTGTATGGAAAGAAAGATATTCCCTTCATTTTGTTTGATGAAGATGATCTGCGAGGTACTGCAAGACCACATGAAGATGCTGTGGTTATTGGAGCTGAGGTGGTTGGCGTCGAAATTCGACGTGTGCTGATTGACACTGGCAGTTCTGCTAATATCCTTTTTAAATCCACCTATGATAGAATGACAAATCCACTTCGGATTTATCAATCGGATCGAACGATTATTGGATTCACAGGTGTAACAGCTCGTGTTGTTGGAGAATTCGAGGATGAAGTGAGTTTGGGAAAGGGACCATTTAAGAAAAAGGTCCACGTACTTTTTGTGGTGGTGGACCGTCCCACAAGTTATAATGCTATTTTTGGAAGATAATGGCTTTCAAGAATGTATGGGGTTGTGCTTACAGTTCATCAGTGTTTTAAATACGTGGTTGGAGATAGAGTTTGGGTCGTTCGAGGCGATCAGAAGGTTGCGAGGGAATGCTATACCACTGCACTTCGAATCCGACGGTCTAGTAGTGGAGATTTAATGCGTGAATTACAGTTAGAAGGGGCACCCTTGGATTTGGAAGAAAAGGTTGACAATCTGAGGGAAACCCCAGGGTATTTAACGGTGAGCGAAGAAATAGAGGAGTTTACTTTTTCGGAAGGGAAGGTACTTCGAATTGGAACTTTACTGACCCCGTTTCTACGTCAACAACTGCTTGATTTTTAATCCCAAAATTTGGATGTCTTCGCTTGGAGGACAGAGGATGTAACAGGAGTACCAATTGAGATAATTCGTCATATCTTTGCTATAGATCTGAAGGTTAAGCCGGTTATTCAGAAAAGAAGAACGTTTTCCTCGGAAAAAGAAGAAGCGATTGTTGTTGAAGTGGATCGATTATCTAAGTTCAGACACATAAGGGAGTCACAGTCTCCTTTGTAGACGACAAATCGGGTGGTGGTAAAAAAGAAGAATGGGAAATGGAGAACGTGTGTGGATTTTACAGATTTGAATAGATCTTATCCCAAAGATTCATTTCCTGTTCCTCGAATAGATCAGTTGATTGACTCTACTTCAGCCAACAAAATTTTAAAATTTAAGGATGCTTTTGTAGGATATAATCAAATCCAAATGGATCCAAAAGATCAAGAATGAACAACTTTTATAACTGGTAGGGGGCCTACATTGTTATAGGGTGATGCCCTTCGGATTGAAAAATGCTGGAGCCACTTATCAGATATTGATTAAATAAGGCTTTTGCTACTCAGATCGGAAAAAATATTGAGGTATATATAGATGACATGGTAGTAAAAATCTCAAATGATGAAGTGCATCTTGATGATTTAGAGGAAGGTTTTTGAATTTAAGAGCAATCAGGTTGAAATTAAATCCTGAGAAGTGCACCTTTGGAGTTCGATCGGGGAAGTTTTGGGTTTTGTCATCAGTGAAAAAGGAATAGAAGCTGACCCATAAAAATTGAAAGCTTTGATAACAATGAATTCTCCTCGGTTTATCAAAGAAGTGCAAAATCTGACATGAAGGTTAACAACACTTAATCGATTTATTTCAAGATTTTCTGACAAATGCTCTCCTTTCTTTCAAGTGTTACGAGGACCCAACAGGTTTGAATGGACATCGGAATGTGAAGCAACTTTCACAAACATTGTCATCACCAGAAATTTTGTCAAAGCCTCGAAATGAGGAGAAGTTATTTTTGTACATCGTGGTATCAGATTTTGCATTGAGCGCAGTGTTAATCAGTGAAGATTCAAGAGTTCTGAAGCCGGTGTATTACATTAGTAAAAGTTTGGTGGCAACAGAAAAGAGATATGTGAAATTAGAAAAATTGACATTAGCGCTAGTGATTGTTGTTAGGAAGATGCGTCCATATTTTCAAACTCATACTATTGAAGTCCGAACTTTATTCCCTTTGAAAAATGTTTTACAACGACCTGATATTTCTGGGAGAATGACCAAATGGTCAGTGGAGTTGGGGGACTATGATATTTTGTTTAAACCTCGAACAACAATAAAGGCGCAAACATAAGCATATTTTTTGTTGAATTCCATTCAAGTCGATCAAATGAGAAGGAACGTAAAGAAGCCATACCAGCTGATTCGAGGTGGACTGTCCGAACAGATGAAGGATCCACTGTTTCAGGGTGCAGTGTTGGGGTTCAGTTAATAGCTCCAACGGGAGATACAGTGATTCAATCTATTAAATTTGGTTTTCATGCTTCAAACAATGAAGCTGAATACGAAGCTGCTTTGGTAGGTTTAAGATTGGATATAATTGCCCCCAATAGAAGCTCCTATAGAAGCTCCTATCACTACAACATCCTCATGAGGCCCAACTATATTTTTTAAATCATCTTCATTAAAAGAAATGAATGGAAAAGGAATTTGGGACTGATAAGAAGACATGCCTCCCTCTAACTGAGTGGCCAGAGTGTGAACATGCCTCTTCCTTGAAGAAAGACTTGGCGCAGTCATGGTGTCCCCTCCAAATATAGTAAGTGACTCAAAAAGCTTATGAGTCTGGACACCATCTTGGTTTGTTCTGTTATGACCCCTACTTTATTCCGGGTTGGATCAGGGTCCAAATACTCCGAATCGACATCAAATCTTTCAAGGATTACCATAACCCCTTCTGGAGCAGATGTTCCCGCATTGTTCGTTGGGGCCAATTCGGGGAGCATTGTCAGGCCTGTTTCCACTCCTTCTCTTGACATAAGCTCCCATCTTTCCTCTTTCAATAATATTATGCACCTCTTGCTTTAAAGCGATGCAGTCTCCAGTGCTATGGCCAATATCATGATAATATTGGCAGAAATAAGTATTACGACTTTCCCGGGAGATTGTAGTGCTGCTGGTTTCCGGAAATGAACCTCATCTTTAGTCTTGTCATAAATGGTTGCCATATTTTATTTTAACTCTGTAAACCACTCCGGTTGTACCCAAGGACCTTATTTATTCATGGACTGCTGGATGTGAGCTGGATTTTGGTGGGATTGAGTCTATCTGGCTATGTTGGACCCTTGTCCGGTTTCTTTGGCCTTGTATCCGGATTGGTTTTGGTTTGGATTCGCTGGGGCAGACCTCACCTGTCCGTGTAGCCTAGTTTTCTTGGTTTCATCCACGTTCATTTGCTTTCCCACCTGGTTTAATAAACCACCCCAGGTCATGGCATTCTTCCTCGTCACCGAATCAGTTAAATTCCCTGGGTTTAACCCTTGTCTCAAAGAAGCTATTGCTACTTGCTCAAAGAACCGATCGAGCAGTTATTCCCTGGGTTTAACCCTTGGGCACAATGGATGATAGTATCTCCATTACCTTTCACCTCTTTACTTCCCACGAACTGCCTCGGAAGGCAACCCATAATGTATCAATTTTTTTGATACAACCCTGGGGAAAACTATTCTACCATTTCAGAGCACTTCCGTAAAAGATTGGGAGAAGGCTCTACACCGGAGCTTGTCATCATCATCAAAATTCATCATAAAGTTTTTAAACTGCTCCAGATGGTTATCAGGATCTTTACATTCATCGTATTTCTCCATTTTAGTATTGTCAAACCTCTTAGGAAGGTTTCCGGACAGTATCTTGGCAGACAATGGTGATTGCCTCCAATTACGACTACGAATAAAGACCGTGTCTTCATTAGGTGTTGCAAAGATACCTGGCTCATCATGGAAAGCAAAATGATCGATCAACAGTTGATCCACATGCCTGTGACTGAGGTTGTGGCTGTGAGATGACCCTTTTTCCAAATACCTTTTAAGTCTCCCATGTCTATCTTTCTTTCTTGAATACTTCTTAACTAGCTTTTGCTTCTTCCTGGACCTCCTTTCATCACTTCTTGATAACAAAAACTTTTCAAGATCAGCTTCATTCGAAGAGCTACTGGAGGACTCAGAATCTGAACTTTCCACCGGCTTAGTCCGGTGAGACTTCTAAGATCTGACATGGGTCTTTTTTGTACTCAAATTAGTCTTTGCTGATGGATCGTTATCCCTTGGGTTGTTAGTATGATGAACGGCTGACGCCTTTGACTTTTCCTTCAAACCTATTTCTGCCTTTTTAATGGCCATTAAAGCCTCAATCTTAGCTCTCAACTTATCTCGTTATTTGGTGGTATATTCATTGTTTTCCCCAACCACCTCCACCATAAGTGGTAGGATTTCTTGCTCGTTTGGATCCATCAGAACATGTCTTTTTACTGGTTTTGAATGCAAGATTAAGGCACCTTCTACTCCTATTGTGGTCGCCAATTTGGTGAGGTTTATTTTGAGCTGAGGGTAATTTTATCAAGTCTTTTGGAAAGTTTAGAGAGTATTAAATGATTTAGTGTGAAGTAGTAAGAGATTTGAGCTGCCTTGTTGTATTAAATGTTCATTACCCTCATTAATGAAAGTAATTAGGGTATTTATACCCTTAATTATGGACCTATGGGATTTCAGGTCAAATTATGGAATTGAGTCAAGTTTAAGGATCCATTTACTTATTAAGTTGATTAGCACATAACTTAGTCAGAAGGTGTTTAGTTGTTTCTTTACTTTTGTCATGTCCGGATAGTTTAGTGGCAAGTTTATGTCCGAATTTCCCTTCTCCAAAAATCTCAGTAGGCTGTGATTAAGTTATCAGGACTCATCAATGAGAACTAGGGGTGCTTCCGATATGGAAGTAGGATTTTGAGGACTAAGTTGTAAATAATATAAATTTGAGGATTTAATTATAAATCATGTAAGTTTTGTCCTTAAATTGTAATTGGTGTAAGTTTTAGAGAGTATTTGTAACTATATATAATTGTTAAGGACGAAACAGCAATTAGTCCTATTTTGTAACAGATTTCAGTTTGAGACTAAGTCTTGGCTCCTCTATATAAAGGGCAAAGCTACTCTAATAAAGGGGTTGAACACTTTTTATCTGAAACTCATTTGTACTTAAACTTTCTCTCTTTAAAAACTCTCTAACTCTTTCTCTCTCTAGATTTCTCTATTAACAATTTACTAAGCGAAATATTAACTCATCAAGTAACACAACTATCCTTCAACATTTTCAAGCTATGAGTAAGAGGAAAGTACAAGTAAAATCAACTTAGATTTATGTTTTTATTTTAGTTTATTTTTAATCAAATTTTAGTTATTTGTGTAACATATATTATATCATGACACCGACAATTCAATATTTAAAATTTTAATATAAACCATTTGTTATAACCATTTTGTATTTTATTTTGATAAATATATATACATATATGCTCATTTGATAATAATAAAAAATTCTAGGACACCATAATGTATTTATCCTGGCTACGCCACTGGGTTCAAGAGTTCATATTTTGAAAAAAAGTTTCATTTGTAACAGCTCAGTAATAAGTTTACCTCATTGACCTGAGCCACAATGGCCGTCTCATATTGAAAGAAGGTCAAATGGTACGATGGATATCTGTTAGGCCTTACCGGTAATTTTTTCTCGCATTGTATATTATACTTTTATTTGTTTCTGTACTTACACTATGAGCTCCATGAAGGTGAGAGCCTTACACTTCATGATATCCTCAGCTAAATGCAATGCACTATAATGTATGACTTTAGAAACCTATAATATATAACAATATATATATTCAAAGTTGAATCTTAATCCACTTAAGATCCACTTACATCTTCACGAACTTGTACCCCTCGTGTAGTAACTATCTCCTTTATAGGGGATTCATTTGGTACCATTTGTTATTCTTGTGGTACTAGTGAGACTTCTTCATCGGCTGGGAGTTCGGAATCGATTACCGGTGGTGGTATTATGGAACCAGTTGGCTGTGGATAAAAAAATAAGTAGATAAATTATTCTTTCAAGGTCTCTTTGTTCCAGCTGCTGTCGTAGCTCATCTATCACTTTCGCTTGCTCTTCAACTTGTCATAATAATGCCAGACATATTAGTAGACGTGTGAGACTGCAACAAATAGAACATATATAACAATCGAGACCACATAAGAGATATATACTTACTTTTTCTACTATTTTTCAAACAAACGTTGCATACGATAGAACTCAACAAATAACCTGTACGTATTGTTTTGTCTTTTACATTCCATTCTCTAACATAAAATAGAAATCCTCTTGAAGGTGGTCGTATTCTTGTTTCAGATGTTGGTTCGAGCCTTTGATATCCTTGCATTGTTTTAGAGGTGGTTGCAACGCTCTTTAAGGGAGGTTGGAGCCTTCTTTGAGGGTGTTGGATTCTTCATTTTTTGTGGATGAATTCACCTTGGACGCAATCAGTATCAAAGTCATCTCTAAACCTTCGGTTTCAGTTGGGATGTTTGGACTGGTGTTTCGTTATTGGTTACGAGCTGGTGTGTTCGGGTTGAGGTGGTTGGTGGTTGTCTGGGGTGTGATGACCTTATGTTTGGTTCTGTTACTATCGGTTTAGTCCGCTTATTAGCCCTTTGATCTTGTACAAGTTCTGGGTTCCCACTAGCTTCATCCCAACCAAATTCTCTCATTTCAGCCGCTGTCAGTGTTAGTTCACCCTCTAAAACCTATACGATGATAAACAACTCAGTAAAATATTTATGACTAGTTCAACACAACATGGAAGATTAATACAAGTGACCATACAATTCTAGTATTGATGATCATGCGAGTCTATTGATACTGATTATGTGATTCTAGTGCTACTAACCATGGCGATTCTAGTGCTACTGTTATTCTAGGGATATTAATCATGAGATTCTGAGGATACTGGCCATATGAGACGTTTGAAAAATAAACATGCAATGTACAACCAAATGTGCAACATGCATTTCTTGTGTATGCAAGATAAAGATGATGTGAATATTTTGTATGACATAAAAAGGAAATACGATTCTAGGGTGTGCCAGATAAAGAAATGTGAGTCGTGGTTCGTATCTCACCTTCACGTCGAAAAAATAAAAAATTGAGTCTCAAAAAACCTAATTATTAAAACACCACGTCGTCATCTGTAAACACTGACCATACATTATAACATAATTGCTAAAACAACGCATCATCTGTAAAACTAACCATATATTTCTCTGAAACCCTCTATTTACCCAAAAATATCGTACAGAGCTTAATTTTGAGCAACGATACACCGTGTTTACACTGAATTTAACTAAGAACCTAGTTTAGGTTAATTCGATGCTTCAAGACTTATATAACTAATGCAAAACCACTCAAATACAGAAAATATATAATTAGTACCTAGTTTTTACATGTGATTTCAGAATTCGATTGTCTTTTGCTTTTAATGGAGGTCCAAACACAAATTTTAGCTCAAAATCATTATTCTCGGATGATAAATTGCACTTTGTATGAATATTCTCGGACGATAAATCGCACTTTGTATGACTGTGAAGGTTCGTCGGAGTTTGTTGTCGATTTTATTGTTTTGGGTTTTGGGGGTTTTATGGGTTTAAGAGGAATGTGTAATGGCTAGGAAGCTAAAAAAAATTAGTTAAAAAAAGAAGAATTTTTATTTAAATCATTTTATTTATATTAATAAATATATTTTTATCTATTTTTATAATAGATATACCTATATTTATTATTATTTTAAAGTTTTTAGATGAACAATTTTGAAATTGTATCAACTTAATTTTTTATGATGAGAAATCAGACTTTGTTCTTTATCTCCAAAAACAGAGTTTCTATTTCTTGATTTTTCTATTAATGGAAGTTTGATTCCTGCTGTTTCTTAATAATCTTCATCATGGAGGAAGGTCAAATCATCCTCTCGTCCAAATTAAATGAATCAATAAGATCGAATTCTGAAAAATGGCCTCGTATAACTTGAAATCCCCCCTGCTTAAGAACTCAAACATAATAACTGCTCGATCGGTTTCCACTCGAAACAAAATAAACTCCTCAACAATGGTTGGTTTCAATGCTAACACGAGGAATAACCCTGCATTTGAGGAATTCAACAATAACCTAGTGAATCCACCATCTTACGTTGAAACGCTGAAACCAAAACAAAGATCTTTTCAGCATAACAATGTTGTTGTCTCACACAATAATGACTATTCGGTTATTTATTTTGAGGCTAAATATAAAGAATACTTGATCAAAATTAGTAAGCACACGTTTATAAGGAAGTTTTCTACTGGGAAACCTTCTCTTGAATCTATTAGAAGTTTCCTTGGGAAATTTAAATTCACTAGGCTCTAGAGTCTATCGATATGGGATTTTAGACATATTTTCATCGAATTTGACAATCAAGAAGATTTCAAGAAGCTCTGGCACAGAATTGTTTGGGTTATCAGAAAAAAAATCATGAGATTGTTGAAGTGGACTCCCCAATTTAATCCAAATTAAAAGTGTCATTTCATACTAGTTTGGGTTACTTTGTCCAACTTACCTGAATTCATGTTCAACGAGGCTACTATAAATGTTACTGCTAAAACCATTGGATCTCCCTTTAAATCTAGGTTCCATCAACAAACAGAGCTAAACTATGTAGAATCTGGGTAGAAATTGATATCTCAAAACCACTTATACATAATTTTTTGATAAAGTTTGGCCAAGAAGATAGCCTTTTGATTAATATCGTTTATGAAGACTTGCCCAAAACAATGGTATGATGAATCCTTCTACTTCTATTCCTAAAGTTGTGATGGAATCAACACCAAAATTAAAATCTATTATAATCAACAATGAGAATGTTACTGCTACTAGAGTAGACTATATGAGTAGCAAGATTACCTCTTTTGAAGATAATAATATGTTGAATCTAGAGAATGAGGAAGCTACTGCTGTCAGGCAAGAAACCTCACCTAGAATGAACATCTCAAGTGCTAATTCTCCTCTCAAAGAATCAGAAGTCATTGAGGCTTTACAAGACAATGACAGAAAATCCTTCTTTGATACTCAATTACCCATTGAAGATTCTAATTCCCCTTGTAAAGACAATGTGGGTAGTCTACCTGAATCTCATCTTCCAGCAATCAAAGACAAAGATAAAGAATATGAGTTAAGGAAAAATGAACAAAAGAAAATGAAGAAAATGAAAGGCTGGAATTCAATGGGTCCAACATCATCTAAACTGATCAAGATCAAGAGAGCCACCGAAACTTCTTCCTCCATCAAATGAAATTCACCATTCTCAACTGGAATGTAAGAGGGATAAGGAACAAAAGAACCTTGAAAGATTGAAATCCTCAACCAAATCCATCAGATCAAGTTTTGTGGCTATCCAGGAATCTATGACATCTTCTTCAAACCTTCAAATGGTTGCCCAGAAGCTAAACTACTGGGGATTTACTAGTAATATCAATGACAAAAATTGGGTTTTGTGGCAAAATAATTTTAAGGTTGATGAACTTCTCAATGATGAACAGATTCTACACTTAAATGTTCATCATACTTCTTTTGACAAAAATTTCAGAGTTTCAGTAATCTATGCTAAGTGTAGAAGAGATCACAGAGGGGCTCTTTGGGACATTCTTAGGGCTATTGATGAACCTACGATAGAATGGATTATTTTTTAGGATTTCAACTCTAGTATAAACATCAATGAGAAACTTTTATGTAATACTATTAATCTGAAAAGCATTGAAGACTTTAACAATAAAATCATGGATTGTAATCTTCAGGATGCTGGGTTCAATGGTTCTAGATTTACTTGGTCTAATGGAAATAAATGGAAGCGGCTTGACAGGGTGTTACTTAATTCCTCATAGATTAATTACCTTGATATTACTTCTGTGAATCATCTATCAAGAAATTGCTCTGATTATTTACTAATATCTATTATTATCTCTTCTAATATAGAGAAGAACAAGTCCTCCTTTAAATTTTTTAATATGTGGGTCTTGCATCCTACATTTATGGAGCTGGTTGCAAAAATCTGGGCTGAAAAAATTAAAGGAAATCCTACTCAAGGATACTGGTTTAAGCAAAAGAGACTCAAAGACGACTTGAGAGAATGGAACAAGAAGGTTTTTGGAAATATTTTTGATGTTATCAAGAATGTTGAAGATGAGATTAATTTCAGAGAAAATAGTTATCAAGACTCTAATTCTCCTGATGACAAGATGCTTCTTGATAAGGCCAGGAAATCCCACATTTCCTTGCTTGATAGAGATGAATCATACTGGAGACAGAAATCTCATTCTCTTTGGCTGAAAGACAGTGACAGAAACACAGTTGTTTTTCAGAATTTTGTAAAAAAAAGCCCAAAAAGAACAGGATTAACAGAATAAAGGATGAGGATACTTGGCTAGACAATCAGGAGAAAATCAGCTCATCTGCAGTGAACTATTTTAAAGCTTTATTGACTGAAAACAGAAATGACAACAACTCTAAAACTCTAAATGATATAATTCCTAAGCTTGTTTATGTTGCAGATAATGCTAACTTGCTTGCTATTCCTGATTTGAATGAAATTCAGGGTATCATCAAGTCCCTAAGCTCTGTTTCTGCAGCTGGCCCTGATGGCTTCAATGGAGAATTCTACAAAGTCTGTTGGTCCATCATCAACAAAAACTTATGTGATGCAATTCACATATTTTTTTAAGGCCACTCTCTCCCATCAGGAATTCAAGCTACTATAGTATGCCTATCCCTAAGACTGACCATCCTAATACTTGGCAAGAGTATCGTCCTATCAATCTCACTACAATGCTGAGTAGAATAATTTCTAAAATCATCAACAACAGACTTGTTAACCTCCTCCCTAAGCTAATATCTGAAGAACAAGGCGCTTTTGTGAAAGGCAGAAGTATCCATGAGACTATCCTAATTGCATAGGAGCTTAGTCATGATCTAAATTCTAAAATCAAAGGAAATAATGTGATTCTCAAAACTGGCATTGCCAAAGCTTTTGATAGGCTAAATCACAAGTTTCTTTTTGAAATCCTCTCTTCTTTTGGGTCTAACTCTAATGTTTTGTCTTTGCTGAATAATTGCATATCAAATGTTCATTCCTCAATCATCATCAACGGGGAATTGAAAGGTTATTTCAGCATTACTCAGGGCCCGAGGCATGAGGATCCCCTTTCTCCGAGTCTTTTCATTTTGGTTGAGGAATACTTAATTAGAGGGATCAATAATCTCTCTGGGAGCAATCCTAGATATAAATACAGGTCCAAAGGCAAGCTTAAAGTGGACTGCCTTGCTTTTGCTGGTGATTTCATGGTCTTTAGCAATTGATCTACTCAATCTACTAATAAAAAAGCAGTTTCTCAATCACTATCAAAGGGTCTCAGGCCAATTCATCAACAACAACAAATCCAAGATAATTGTCTCTACAAGAATGTCTACTCAGAGTATTAACAACATTGAGAAGATCATTGGATTCAATCATACAAAGTTACCTTTCAACTATCTGGGTTCCACTATCACCTCTGCAACCAGGATCGGTGAATTTGAAGGCATGATCACTAAGATTAGAAACAAAATATCTGATTATGATAAAGCCACACTCTCCTTTGCTGGCAGATTAGCTCTGACTCAATCCATTCTTTCAGCATTCCCCATCTACTCAATTCAGCATAAGCTTATTCCTATCTTCTTCATGAAGAAAATTGAAAGAATTTACAATAAATTCTTATGGGGGAACAAAGAAAATAATAACTCTACTACCTGGTCTAAATGGAGCAGACTCTGCAAGCCTCATGAGGAGGGAGGTCTGAACCTTAGAAAGATTGAAGAGATGCACCTTGTTTTTTCCCTGAAACTTTGGTTCACGTTCAGAGCTCAAAACTCTTTATGGGCTAAGCTCACCTCTTCAATATACCGCAGTAAACTCCATCCAATTTTAGCCCCAATTTCATCAAAGTCATCTAAAGTGTGGATCAGAATATGGAAGATCAGAATCACGGGCGAGAAATACATCTTCTGGAATCCGGGAATTGGAAACATAGATTTTTGTCTTGATCGTTGGTGCTCCAGAAATCCTTTCATCCTCTTCAACGATACTGATGAAAAAAAACTGGTTGTGGCATACTAATAGAGAACAGGTAAAGAGCTACTGGTCAACAGGAGATTAAAACATGGAAAGGCTTAGTTATAGTGTTACTATCATTGAAATTGAAAAAGTTAAGAAAATAAAGCTCACTGATAACGAAGACAAAATCTAATGGTCTCTTTCCTCAGATGGAACTTTTAAATCCAAAGTAACCTGGAAAGCTATCAAGAAACCTGGCAATATTTCAAATCTCTTTCAAAAAACCTGGAACAACGTGACCGCCAGAAAATTTTCCTTCTTTATCTGGAGATCACTTCTCAACTGGATTCTCACTGATTCCGTGCTCAAAAGGAGACACTTTCAAATGGCTTATAAATGCCAAGTCTGTAACAGTGAAGAATCTACTCAACATATCCTGATTCACTGTTCACATGTTTGGGCTGTTTCAGCTCCTTTTTTCATATCTACATCTTTCCAAACATGAATCTGCCTTACCTAGTCCGTTCGTGGTATTGGTCTACTCCAAATAAATGTGATATTCGCACGATATTACCCTTCATCATTCTGTAGGTAATCTGGTCTGCCTGTAACAAAATGAAGCACAAAAGTCATAAGGCCAACACGACCACAATGATTAACCACGTGCTTTATATCATTTCGGGGCTTGATAATACAAAAATGATCAAGAACTTGCATTGGGGCAAAGAACACAAAATCTATACAAGTTTGGGATGTGTTTACAGTAGACTTACCTTATTTCTTAAGTGGAAAAATCTCAAGTCCAACATATTTAAATTGAATACGGCCGGTGTTTGCGCTAATACTTGAGAAAGCAGTGGAGGGGTCTTGTTAGAAATCATGAAGGCAACATGATCCTGGGTTTTGGAAGAGTTTATGGGAAGAATATCCTAATAGTCGCTCAATGCAGAGCCCTCCTTGATGAGCTTCTTCTCTGTAGAATGATGGAAATCACCAAATTGGAGATCGAAACTAGATCATTCAAAAAAAATTGTAAAATTTCTCTCATATGGCAAAGCTCCTTTGTATATCGACCCTCTGTTCACTTGTTGCAGAAAACTTATCACCTCGACGATGACTATCAATCACATATACAGGGAGCATAATGTTGTTGCTGACGGATTGCGAAACAAACTCTCAATTATAGAAAACCGATGAACTTCAATCACGTTGACACTCTGATTCCTCTAAAAACGATTACCCTTCTTGAGAACCTGTGTATTGGGTATTTGAGATCGAATTCGATGTAGTTTCCCAAATACTGCTAACTCAGTTGGCTATGGCCTGATTCTCGCTCCTGCTTTTCTAAATGGTGTTTCTTCTTCCCTAATTTCAAATCCTGATTCAAGCTTCTCTGTCTAACCGAAAGAGCCGTTGTCAATTTAAAATTTGGTTGAATTGTATCTTAGGTTGGTTGATTTCTTTGTCGGTTGAATTGTATCTGAGATTGATTTCTATATAAATCCTTATATTTAGGTCCCTCTGTTTTCAAATTTTCTTATTAATGCAATAAAGATTATGAATTTTTTTTTAACTATTTGGTAAAATATTTGGTAGAATATTTATATTAACTATGAAAATAAACGGGTAAAAAACACTGTTAGTCCTCCATGTTTACCACATGTATCAACATAGTCCTTTTTGTTCACTTCTGCATAAAACTCATCTCCTTCGTTTTAAAAATTTACAAATATAGTCCCCGCACATATAAACCATTTAAAAACTGACACGTGGCACTAAAACTCTAAGTTTTATATCACTTTTGGTCCCCAAATCTCAAGTTTTGTCTCACTTTTGGTCCCCAGAATATGCGGAGGGACTAATCGTGCAAATATTTATAACGAAAGGGATGAGTTTTATGCAGAAGTGAACGAAATAGACTATGTTGATACAAGTGGTAAACATAGAAAACTAAGGACTAACCGTGCTTTTTAGCCAAAATAAACAAATGGCACAAAACAAAACAGTTTCATTTTGGTGACGCACTGGCTAAGAACAACAGCAAACTAGCCAAAAAGAAAAACAAAACCAAAAATATAATTCTACCAAAAAAAAGTAGAACATTATTAGAATCCAAAACAAAAAGAAAACAAATACATACTGTATAATTTATACATGATTCTGGAATCACTCTCTCAGAAATCTCTGCAAACACCTGAACCCTAAATATTCAGAACAAAACCTTTCCATCTCTCCTCCGCCTTTCTCTCTACAAATCTCTTCCTCCGCCAACTCCTCCCAGTACACACCACCATCGTCATCGCCGTAACACTGGCCTTTAGCTTCCGCTATTGCGTCCAAAATCTCCTGCAGCCCCACAATCCGACGGCTAGCTTTCTTCCTGGCTTCTCTAACCGCATCGTCGATCCCTGGGACTGAGTCCAGCTTCAGTAGCAGAACCATCAACGCCTCGTTCATCCTCAGCTTCTCACGATCGTCGTTCCTGATTGAGTCCACCGTCGCTTGATGCTGGATCAGTTGCTGAAGCTCGTCGGCTCGGCGGTTGACGGTGGCGATTTTTTTGTACAAGGACCGGATGATGTGAGACTTGTACGCCGATTGGATCCTTTTGGCCGCCTCGTACTGGGAAAAATTATCGACAGCGGTGATAATCGGAGGTTGCGGTGGCGATGGAGTTTCGATTGGGATTTGTCTGGTGGTTTGGTTGTTCTGGAGAGTGAAAAAAACGGTGCTAGTGGAAGAAGACGAGAAAGTGAATTCCCGGGAATTTTTCATTGTATCCTGTAGTAGTAGCTCTCGAAAACTGAAGTTGCATTCTGAATGTTAAATTTTAGGCTTTTTATATTCTGTGCTTATGCGTGTAAATTGTAATTATTGAATTTTGTCGGTGGTGCTTGGTAATATATGAGTTTTTCTTCAATGTTCTCAATCACTGAAGTTTTAAACTTTCAGAAAAAGTAGTTCCAAAATCTTTTAGCAAAACAAGTTTTAAAATTGTTTAACGATACCGTTGAAACAAATAGTCGTCATTCAAATCGTCCCAACTCCCAATCGAAGTCTTGTGTCCTTTAGTGCTTTGATTAAGACACCAACGGCCAAGGTTTCGATCCATATCCTGTTTTTTTGTTCTCTTTTTCTTTTTTGTGCAAACGCATAATCGACTAATCACCGACTGTAAAATATGATATACATATTTTTATTTTCTAGGACACTGGAGAAGGTAGGTATTATCATCACATTTACTGAAAATAACATGATACAAATGACAAGTACATTTGATCACCAAAGATATTAACTGCATTTAAGGAGCTGATGGGACAACCTTCCCGGTGCAAGTTCCAAACCCAACATTATAGCCATCTCCCTGGAATGAAATCAGTTCAAAATTGTTAAGTAATAGAATCTCACAATTTAAACAAGAAAAGATTGAGCATGGTAAATGATCACGCTCAAGATATACATAACTAACCTTACAACAGCCCGTCATGACAACCTCATCCCCGTCTTCCAAGAATCTACGAGGTGTGCCATTCAGTGACAGCGGCTTTTGTCCATTCCATGTCAGCTCTAGTAAACATCCAAATGATTCGGGTTCCTGTAAAGAAAAAGAAAAATGTCAATTTTCCTCATCTCCAATTGTTCAATTCACAAGATCACTAGGGAGGTATCAATTGCTGTCCGTTATCTTAAAGAGAATCTTAAGCCACAAACACATACAGGTCCACTGATGGTTCCAGTCCCTAGGAGATCGCCTGGTCTCAAGTTGCAACCATTTACAGTATGATGGGCAAGTTGCTGGGTTATCGTCCAATATCTGATACACAAAATAACAAAATTATTTTGAATATTAAGAAAGTAAAGGAAATGAGATAAAGGAAAAACAAAAAACACACGAGCTTTATAAATGTATGGGTTATGATTTTCTTGCTTTTCCCTTATTAGTATAAACTCTTTTTTTGAAGCTTATCTTGATTTTACTTGCTGTGTTATTCCGCCCTCAATTTTTCAGAGAAGCAATAAGAAAGGTCTAACAGAATGTGAAAGGAGGATATATCAATTTCTCTTGTACTAGCATGGTTTTCTCTGTAATATTATATATTAAGTCAGCGGGTTAGGAGGAAAGTAGCTAAACAGCCTCGGGCGTATCGTAGTCTTCATGGTTCAGGTAACACTCTTAGATATATTCTATACTTTTTAAACAACAGTGAGTGATTTGTATTCCAGAGTTACGCTATGACAGCCAGAAAGGATAGGTAGAAGAAGCCAACCCGTCACATTTACACAATAAAATGCCTATGTAACCTTGCTTTCGAAGTATTCATTCAGTGTGAAAGGACTCACAGGTTTCTAAAATTGCTCCTTGTTACCGTCAAAGAATCGTTTTGACCGGCAGGTTTAATTTGAACCTGGCAGAAGGAAACATGGATATCCCGCTCTATAAATGAAACTCAGAAAAGCTGTACTATAATGAGAGCACAGCTGAAATAAGCACACACTTGAGGTACTAGGTTGACAGAGATACAAACTGCTTGATACCTCTAATGAAATGT
Organism: Limnanthes douglasii subsp. nivea; assembly: GCA_036936605.1. NCBI lineage: Eukaryota > Viridiplantae > Streptophyta > Magnoliopsida > Brassicales > Limnanthaceae > Limnanthes > Limnanthes douglasii. Next base: position 367,716,282 of record JAUPFV010000001.1, read on the forward strand.
CATAGTTTTTGGATGTCTTCTCTGCCAGGTATGGCAATGGAGATGGATCCTGCATATAATGATGCCTATCATGTAGCGTATGTCCCTGTGAAGATAAATTCCAAGGAACAAAAAAAGAGTTTGGACATGATTTGCTACCTGTTTTTCAGCATCACAGGCAAAGGGCTCAAGAGCATCTAGTGTTACAATCCAAGGGGATACAGTTGTGCCTAAGCCAACACAAAAGAATCAACGTCATGGTATAGAAGAATTGAGTCTGAAAGCTCAGAGGCCATTTGTATGGTCAGATGCTAGTAAAGTAGAAATGATGTGTTTTTATGCAAAGGAAATTCCGAGAACTTGAAGCAATATAGATCAAATTCATACCAAAACTTTTTCCAAGAAATGGTCCAAGAGGTACATACTCCCATGCCTGAATATCTCTAGCTGCCAAATGAATACCCCGTAAACACAGGTATAACATGTCAAAATAAATGAGAACATGAAATCACAGCAAACAGATATGCACCACTCCAGTCATTCATCAATACTAATCCAAAGATATGATCTGCCGCATCATTAACATCAATGGAGTCTCCTAGCTTATTCCCAGGTCCCACTATTGCAGCCTGCATGAATCATTGGATCACAATTAACAATATGGGAAGCGGATAAGACCAAACTGCAAAATGTTCCTAAACTAGAAGTGGAATATGGTATGGACTATGGAAAGAAGGAAGCACATATTTTTTACTATTAAAGACTAACCATTTCAAGCTCAAAATCCAGCTTCTGCGAAGGTCCAAAATACGGTGAAGCATTGCCGGTTGGATAGGCTTGACCTCTGGAGGAAAATAAAACAAAGAGGGATTATAACTTTTCATATAGAGTTACAACTAAAATCAGACATGTAAATTGGATAATTTGATACAATCCTTTACTTAGTTCTTTTTATCCATAAGGAAAGTGTGAACTCGACATAAATATCAAAGGGAATAAAGAGATAAGAAACAACTGCAAAACCAAGAATAGAACGCCATAGTAACCATTAAATACCAAGCATCATGAGAAACAATTATATTATCATATAATAAATCAAGAGATTATATACATCTAATCATATAAATACCAGACTAAAGTCATTTATTCCTTAATAGATCAAGTAACAAATTCATAATACAAAGAAGTTGTTTTGCAGGCCTTTCCAGACAAGTATGTTTCTAACCTTGGCCGAATAATGTCAGTTCCCGATATGACAATAGAGGATGCTCGTCCGTGATAGGCAATAGGAAGCTGAAACCTAAAATCGAAAGATTCAAATCATACCTACGAAGTCCACAAGCTCTTTCATTAACAAAAAGCATTAGGGGCATACCAGTTTGGGTTGATGGCATTCTGAGGCCCTCGAAATATAGTTCCGCAGTTCTTGGCATGATGCTTAGATGCAAAGAAGTCTGTGTAGTCCCCAATCAATATTGGAAGAACCATTTCAACTTTGCTCTGAACATTCACACTTCAATTATGTTAGAACTTAGAACTATGTACAGTTTCAGAGCACTACTTTGCAACTATATTTATTACCCTCGGATGAAGGGATTTCTGCCTCAAATCATCATTGTCACGCAGTGCTGGGTCATTTGCTGCATCAAAATTTCTTAAATCAGCATAACTTGTGTACAGTCCATATCAGGAAATAAAGTATACTTGGCTTGCATCACATAAGCTCACAACATATGACAAGTAAATCTGGTAAAACATACATGACAATAGCTTCTGAAGGGTGGCACGAGCTTCCTTCCATGCTGGCCTCCCCAAAGCCAATAAGTTGTTGAGATTAGACTGCCACCGAATCATATCAAATTGTAAGCGATGATAATTGCAATCATCCAGCAAATAATAAATCCAATATAATGCTACTCACGAAACATAAGTAACACACGAATACCGTTCATGGCAACTAATCACAGTAATATCATGCATAATAGCACTTGAACATCCTAATCATCACCTATACATCAATTGGAAATACATAATCTCTAGATTGATTGATTGAGTAGAAAGTAAAATGGAAACAAACCTGAAGGAAGCAATCGGAGCCGTTGAGGATAGGACCATTGAAGAGACCAGCTCGAGCGATCTCCGATAAGTCCAAAACGTAATCTCCGATGGCGACGCCCGGACGAGGATTGGATCCCGGCGATGGCTTGAAGACACCGTAAGGAAGGTTCTGGATGGGGAAGTGAGAGTCATCGCCGACTTGGATGAAAGACTTCAAAGACATGGTTGGCTCAATAGCGGCGTCGTCGGTGGCTACGGTGGAGAGAGAGACTGTGTAGAGTTAGGAGGGTGGTGAATGGCAACAGAGGCAGTTACTGTAATTTTTAAATAAAGTAATCTAAGCTGAAATCATCATCTTTCTCTTCTTGGGTTTGGTGTGGTTGGTGAGATCAACGGTTAGGAATGCACGATCCCTTGACCTTGAGGATATATAGGTGGGCTTTACCTGCGAGTCAAAATTAATTTATCCGATCGATCAACCATATTTTTATTCATCAATGTAAAAAGAAACCAATTTACTAGAGCTGGAGTTGCCTATTATTGTATTACCTTTTTAGGGGCTTAACACCACAAAATAGTCCTCGAGGATATTTCACATTTCATTCATTTTGGTCTTTTTATCCAATTTTTTAAGTTTTAAATGTATTTTACGTTTTTCATCTAACTTATTGAATTATGAAGTTAAATCATTCTGTAATAATGTGGAAGAAATACTTACATGACGTAGACATTCTTTGATTTACAGATTCTGAATTTGCGGCAGATGTTTTTTGAATCATTTGCTAGATTATGATCTTCTAAGAGATGATAACAAAAACCCAATGATTGATTCTGAAGGAAAAACCAATCTGTTTTTCTTAAAGGCCTTTTTTGTATTTAATGTTGTGTCTTTTAAGAATGAGAAATTCATTTTCATATAGAACGAAAGTGAGAAAACGGAATTAAACCTTGTATCTATACGTTTTGCTTAAATTGTTTATTTCTGAATCCAATCCTTAACAATATTCGGAATTAAACCTGGTATCTATGAAATTACCTCCATGATACATATTTTATCTACTAATCCGTTATTTTCTTTATTATTATTTTTATTGGACTAATATTAACGATAGTCCGATACATCGATAAAACATGCCACCGTCCAACTCAATAGAGAAATTCCAACATTAAAACTTTATGATTAATCTAATAGGTGGAACCGCTTAAAAGATAACATGTTAAACAATCTATTTATTTTTTATATTTGTTTCAATTTTTTATCATTGATATTCATTTTTTTAATTTAAATATTATTGGTAATAGATGTGTTATATATTATTGACAGAATAATTAGAGAATTAATATAGGACAAAAATTTATGATTTGAGTGAACACATTTTGGTTCCTAAGTAGTTCATTTCTAATTTATAATTTGAATTGTTATATATCAATTCTTAAATAATTCACTCGCGAATATATTAAACGTTCAAAACTTGATTTTAACAATAATTTATTCAATGAACTATCGATTTTAGTTGCAGATACTTCATAAAAATCCCTCTGTAGGATAAGATTAGTCCACCTGTACTAACGTAAAGATGTCATACTCTATAAAAACAAAACTTTTGTGACTAGTAGTCAATTTTAACCTTTTACTAAATGTTTTTGTAGTAGTAAAAGTGACTTTTTTTTTATCTTATATTGCACTAATTGAATTTAATTTTCTTTCCGCTCCCTTTATCTCTTTCATATCTTTGCTTCTTCATAAGCTTTAATTTTTTTATTTATTCAATATTTAATCAAAATACTTGTTGAAAATAATTATGAGTTTTTTTTCCAAATTTTTTTTATTAATAAAATTGTTGTGCATCCAAGTTTAACAGTTGAGTTCATATTTATACATGATTGAATGTAGATAATATGAGTACAAATTGTCTATTTCTTGTTGCTTTAATCTTCTATTTTCCAACAGTAATCTTTAGTTCCTATAACTTCAACCTATCTCTTCTTCTTGCTTCTCCAAGTTCTATTTCATCTTCTCCGTAACTTCTTGTTAGTGGACTGTCACCTTACTTGATTGAGAATGATTTATTCCTTTACCTGCAAAATGAAAAGATATTGGTCATGTATAAAACCTACCACTTATGAGTTCATGCATTGATATAAAAGAAATAAATAAACATAAATATTTATTTTAATTGCATGCAGTTAGAGTTTCAACCTTTCCACTCAATTCAGGCGTGATCTTTACCAAGAAAAAGACAACATGGAGAGAGTAAGGATGGAAGAGATTCAGTCTACTGTCAAGAGACAATGTATCGCTACTCATACCCATATCAAAATCCTTGGCCTTTAGACCAACAAAACTCCATTACGTTTGGGTGCTGGTTTTGTGAGTCAGTTGGAGGCAAAAGAAGGCGCCGATGTTGTTGTGGGTATGATCCGTGAGAAGAAAATGGATGGCAAGCCTCTATTACTAGCCGGACCTCCTGGAACTAGAAAGACCGCTTTAGCTCTTGGAATCTCTCAGAAGCTGGGAAGCAAGGTTCCTTTTTGTCCAATGGTTGGGTCTGACGTTTATTCATCAGAAGTAAAGAAAACTAGGGTTTTGACGAAGAATTTTAGAAGAGCTATTGGTTTACGTATGAAGGAAACCAAAAATGTTCACAAAGGCGAGGTAACTGAAGTCTCCCCTGAAGAAACAGAGAGTTTAACTGGTGTTTATGGTAAAAGCATCAACCACATTATTATTGGACTAGATCTTGAAGCTGAAGAATATGTTCCACTTCCTAAATGAGAGGTTCACAAAGAGAAAGAGATAGTGCATGATATGACATTACATGATCTAGACGCCCAATGCACGCCCTCAGGGTGGCAAGGATATATTATCTTTGATGGGTGAGATGATGAAACCCAGGAAAATAAAAATAAGTGACAAGCTACGCCAAGAAATTAATAAGGTCGGCAACCGGTATATTGACGAAAGTGTGGTCGAACTTGTCCCATGAGTTTTATTCATTGATGAGGGACATATGCTGGATATGGTAAAACTTGTCCCATGAGTTCTATTCATTGATGAAGGACATATGTTGGATATGGTGTGCTTTTCATACATGAATCGCGCATTAAAGAGCTCTTTATCCCCAATAGTAATATTGGTTACTAAGAGAAATGTGTGTAACGTAAGACTTGTTGGACCGTTTAATGATTATGCGAACCCAGATTTATAATCCTGAGGAGATGATACAGATATTAGTAATATGTGTACATGTGGAGGAATTGTTTGGCATTTCTTGGTGAGATCGGGCAACAAACATCTTTAAGGCATGCAGTTCAACTAATGTCTTGTGCTAGCGTTGTAGCAAAAATGAATGGACGTGATACTATATATATGTGGTAGATTTTAAAGGGATATTTTTGAAGAAAGAATAATAAGATTGGAGAGAAGAAAAGATTTTTTTTATTTTCTTTTTTTAATCTCTTTATTTAGTACATCTCATATATATTAGTATAAATATATTATACTGTTTTAATGGCATAATAATATATTTTACTAATATAATACTCTTTAAAAATATGAAATCAAATCTAAACACATTTTTTTCTAAATTGAATAATATATTATCAATTAAATAATATATTTTCAATTGAATAATATATATTATTCAAAAATACAAAAATATATTATTAAAATATTTTGACTAAATTAATTAATTAATATATTTCAAGCTTAATTAATTATTGTCCTAACAATGCCTCCCTTGATTCCCAAACTTTCAACATTCTTTTTTGAAGACTTGTGCACTTTGTGGTTTTGTGAAGATATCAGCCATTTGATCCCCAGTCTTGCAATTGTTAACTTGAACATCACCATTATTCACGAGCTCCCTCAGAAAATGATATCGAATCCGGATGGGTTTTGTTCTTCTACGAAGAACTGGATCCTTTGTGACTGAAATAGTAGAATTATTGTCACAAAATAAAATGGTTGATTTGACCTGCTTTCTTTTTCGACTTTTTAAAATTTCGTGCAACCAAATCAATTGACATCCTCCATAAGATGCAGCAATATATTCTTCTTCTGTAGTCGAAAGCGCCACAACTGATTGTTTCTTTGAGCTCCATGAAACTGCGCCGCTACCAAGGTGAAACGCATACCCAGAAGTGCTTTTGTTATCATCAATGCTTCCTGCTAAATCACTATTTGTATAACCAATGAGATTAACTTATGTATTAGCTTCATAAAAAATTCCATAGTCAATGGTTCCCTTCACATATCGCAGTATTCTTTTGGCAGCCTCCCTTCACTATCTTGTATCCTTTTGCAACTAGCCTCGCCTTGTATTTATTGATGGAACCATTTGGATTAATCTTTGTCTTGTAAACCCATTTGACCCCAATAGAATTCTTGTGCGGCGGTAAATCTGTAAGCTCATATGTATCATAATTTTCAATTGAGACAATCTCTTTGTCCATGGCTTTCCTCAATACTTTTTCTATATGCATCATCAAACGAAATTGGGTCTTCTCCTGCAAAGAAAGCAAAAAATACAGCACCGTGTTCTACGATTTCATCAGTTACATCATATAGTTCCTGAGTACTTCTCATTTTTCTGACCGGACTAGATGAAGAACTTAATGAAAAATTTGGGGAAGTAGGAAGGCTTCCTGTTGGATTATTATTTTCAGCACTTTCAAAATCTGCCTCTTCTTCTTCAAGTTCAAGTGGAAAAATTTGCAAAGGTTCTTTCTCAGCTGTCATCTCTTCAAAAAACGAATTTTCATCAAACCGGACATCTCGACTTATCACAATCTTTTTTGTTACCGGAATAAATAGCTTGTATGCCTTACTTCTTTCACTGTAACCAATGAAGATGCATTTTTCAGACTTGTCATCTAACTTGCTTCTCATTACATCCGGAATATGAGAGTATGCAACACTCCCAAATATTCTTAGATGATGAACATTAGGCTTTCTACCATACCACATCTCATATGGCGTGCAATTATCCAAGCTTGTTGTTGGTGATCTGTTAATAAGATAAACAGCGCAGGCAACAGCTTCAGCCCAAAAAACTCTCGATAACCTCTTCTTCTTCTTAAGAAGACGTCTAGCCATCTCCATTATTGTTCTGTTTTTTCTTTCAGATACACCATTTTGTTGAGGCGTATAACGGACTGTCATCTCATGCCAAATGCCACTGTCTCTGTAATATTTCTCAAATTCTTTTGAAAAATACTCACCTCCATGATCTGTCTGTAAGGTGTTGATTTTTAATCTAGTAAAGTTCTCTACTTCTGCTTTAATTTTTTTGAATTTTTGAAATGACTCTGATTTTTCTCTGACACAATAAACCCAAACTTTTCGTGAGTAATCATCAATAAAATTTATAAAATAACGATTACCTCCGAAAGATGGAACTGTCATTGGACCACAAAGATCTGAATGAATAAGTTGCAGTGGCCTTTTTGTTTCCACGATGATTTAGACGGAAACAAAATTTTATGTTGCTTTCCAAACTGACAAGTTTCACATACATCATCGAGACGACTAATATTTGGTAAACCGGTGACCATAATCTTTCTTGAAAGCATCTCCAAATTTCTATAATTCAAATGTACGAACCGATCATGCCATAATTTTGCAACTACTTCATGAGAACTAATCAAGCAAGACATATTCTGATTTTGAAAAGTGAGTGATAAAAGGTTATTTTGTGCTACTCCAACTTTAACAACAACTCGATTATTCAATGATAAGTAACATGTCATGTCACGAAAGTGAATATCATACCCCTTCTTCAGTAGATGCCCAACGCTAAGCAAATTATTTTTAAGTCCAAGAACAAAATAAACATCAGACATTTTATCAATCTTACCTTGCTTTGTTTTAAATTCTAACTCACCAACACTTTTAATTTTGTAAGATTTTCCACCTCCTACTTTTACTTCTCCACAATCAGCTTCAAATAATTTTGAAAATAATTTTTTGTTACCTGTCATATGTTTGCTAGCACCACTGTCTATGTACCAAAAATCATCAGCCTCTCCAGCATGAGTCACAAGCAATAAAGTTTCATGACTATTTTTCACCATCTCAATATAACCACGGCCTGTTCCTCTTTGATTTCCACGTCCTCTTTGCGACCTCTAAAGTTCTTATTTTGGTTGAAGCCTCTTCCTCTTTGATTTCCGTGTCCTCTTTGTGAGCTTCTAAAATTCTGGTTTTTAAATTCTGGTTTTTGTTTTTTTTTCATTCTCTTGAACGATGGCCATAATTTTTTCCCTCTGATTTGTTGAATATTCTTTCTTCTCACTTATAGACAAGTTTGACTATAGTGCTTGATCTAACGTTACTTCCTTCTTTTTCTTATTTAATCTTTTTTCATGAGCTTTCAATGAGCCCGTTAATTCATCAATGGTCATGATGTTTAAATCCTTAGATTCTTCAATAGAAACCACAATATAGTCAAATCTTGAATCCAATAGCGTAGAATTTTTTTCAATTACACGGATATCATCCAATATTTCCTCATTTATCTTTAATTGGTTCACAATGGACAATAACCGTGAACAATAATCAGAAACGGATTCACACGTTGTTTTTTTTTAAACTTTCAAATTCTCCTCTAAGAGTTTGTACTCGAATTCTTTTTACCTTTTCATCTCCTTTGAATGATATCTCTAAAATTTCCCATGTTTGTTTTGCTGAAGTGGCACAAGCAATTTTTCCCAAGCTGTTTCATATGATTGGACGCCTTGATATATCCAAAGCAATGTTTTTTTTATCTTTCTTTCTTTATTTTCTTAGATCTTCTTTTTGTGTTGGTGTTAAGTTTTCTTCTTCAACATCTTTTACTTCGTTGTAGCATTTTTCAATAATTTCCCATTATTCTTGAGATCGTAGTAGAGCCTTCATCCGAGTACTCCATTTATTACAATTTTCTTTTGTTAATTGAGGAACAAAAGAGATAAGAATCGAGTTGTTCATCTTGATCGAACAGAACTCTGATACTAATTGTAGATTTTAGAGGGATAAGAAAGAAGAATAAAATTAGAGAGAACAAACGTATTTTTTCTTTTCTTAATATCTTTATTTAGTAGTACATCTCTCATATATATATATATATATATATATTATAAATATATTATACTGTTTTAATCGCAAAATAATATATTTTACTAATATAATTTTCTTTAAAAATATAAAATCAAATCTATACATATTTTCTCTAAATAGAATAATATATTGTCAATTAAATAATATATATATATATATTATTTAAAAATACATTAATATATTATTAAAATATTTTGACTAAATTAATATATATATATATATATATATATTATTCAAAAATACATTAATATATTATTAAAATATTTTGACTAAATTAATATATTTCAAGCTTAATTAATTATTTTCCTATATGCAAGGCTTGTTAAGTAGAATGTTATACAATAATTATATGGAATTAAATCCGTGACTTACAAACTTAATGCATCAAAGACAAAACTTCTTATTTTCATTTATTTATTATTTATTCACTGATATTTTAGTACTAGTTGAAGTATTCACTGATATTTTAGTACTAGTTGAAGTATGTTCTCACTTTAACCGATAGTACTAGTTGAAATATTCACTGATATTATGTTCTCACTTTAACCGATGTGGGATGTGGGACTTTTGGTCGCCACCCTAACAAATCCTCATCTCATTTATTTATTATTTATTCACTGATATTTTAGTATGGTCGCCACCCTAACAAATCCTCATCTCATTTATTTATTATTTATTCACTGATATCTTAGTGTGATTACTTTTGGTCCACTCTCAAAAGGCCTCATACTAGTTGAAGTATTCCGCCCTAACAAATCCTCATCTCATTTATTTATTATTTATTCACTGATATCTTAGTGTGATTGCTTTTGGTCCACTCTCAAAAGGCCTCATACTAGTTGAAGTATTCCGCCCACTCTAATCAGGTTGGGAGACTACCTGACAATAGAGGCACTACGGATGTTACTACTCACCTCCTATTAGACCACTTTATTTTGTTCCTCAACGCCACTGCAATTAAGCCACACTTCGGATCTCTAGAGCAGATCGCCTTGAGAATGACCACGTGTTAGGAATATGAGGTCATGCATATTTCGACTTTGTATGTATCCTATTAGACCACTTTATTTTGTTCCTTAGCGCCACTGCAATTAAGCCACACTTCGGATCTCTAGAGCAGATCGCCTTGAGAATGACCACGTGTTAGGAATATGAGGTCATGCATATTTTGACTTTGTATGTATCCTATTAGACCACTTTATTTTGTTCCTTAGCGCCACTGCAATTAAGCCACACTTCGGATCTCTAGAGCAGATCGCCTTGAGAATGACCACGTGTTAGGAATATGAGGTCATGCATATTTTGACTTTGTATGTATCCTATTAGACCACTTTATTTTGTTCCTTAGCACCACTACAATTAAGCCACACTTCGGATCTCTAGAGCAGATCGCCTTGAGAATGACCACGTGTTAGGAATATGAGGTCCTGCATATTTTGACTTTGTATAGAAGTAAGAATAATACTATCTTCACACTATCACTTTGGGCCCACTAGCCCGCACGGCTTTGCTTTTGGTCCACTTCCAAAAGGCCTCACACTAGTTGAGGTGTGTTCTCACTTATATACCATTGATCTTTCCCATGTTTAACCGATGTGGGATGTGGGACTTTTGGTCGCCACTCTAACAGTTGTTACGTGGGTGATGATGGAGCATGAGTATTTGAGGTACTATTTAGGAATTTGGTATTGTATGAGAGTTATTTACACAAAGTGGGTATTAGCTAATTAGTAATGAAAGTTGAGGTACTATATGACAATAAGGTTTGGTTTTGAGTACCTTTGGTGACATTTCTCTATTATTACATGTATTTTAAAATTAAGTTTAAAATTTGTTTCCATATAAAATAATTTATTTGTACATATATATATTTAATAAAATATATTATATTTTCTTATATAACAAACGGATTATTTAAGATTTCACAATCCAAACTATGTTTTACATATTTAAATAAAAAATAAAACGAAAGAAATCAAACTAAACATTCACAAAATTTAAAACTTGAAAATAGAAAAATCAACAAAAGAATTGAGTTCAAAAGAGACATTTGAATCACAAATGAAGGTATATATTTTATCACTTGCGCAATTTATAGATGAAATTAAGGTAAAAAGTAATAAAATTTTGTGAATTTAGGATTTCTGGGTTTTCTCGATATCGAACAGATGCATCGATATTCGTAACAATGTCGATGCATCCAGACGACATCCACAAACATAGAAATCTTTTAATGTCGTCAAAAACGTCAACATACACATAATATCGACCCAATACGTTGATATTGAGTGACATGATTCTCAACCAATGTCGACCGTTTGCATCGACATTAACGGGTGTTGTTGACACTCAAAATCGACCGGATGCATTTACATAGTATGTGGATAATAGTTTCCATTTATTTGGATTCATGCTTTACAATTTAGTTTATGACTTAAATTATCTTCTCATTGTTAACTTTTATATAAGCTAGAAAAAAACATTTATGAATACTTTTTTCATGTATTCAAGATTTTTACTTATTACACTAAATTTGAACTTGTAGAATGGATAATATATAATGGATACGTGATAGTTAAGAGTTTTTACGATGACGAAAGACCGCGAGAGCTCCGAGATTAATTTTTGTTTGCGAGAAATCCAGACCATATTGAAGATAACCTAAGAACCCTAACGCTAAACGAAGACCGTACATGACAAAAAAATGTGATTAATCTTTTAGACTTAGGACTTATCTCATTACATATGAAAATAGATTATAAACTCTAGCAGTTATATATGAAAATCATAATCATGACTTTGTTAGACTCTTAGAATGATGTATAGGATCATGAAAGTTAAAAATAGACGAAAAAGAATTCGTTAATAAATTATGTGCCACGGATTCTCGTCCTCGAGACGTTTTAGTTACTCTGAGAAATAGGAAGCCCAAAAATGTATCTAACATACGTAATATATATATATATAATGTAATATATAACCATAAAAAATTGAACAAAAGTTAAAAAAAACTTGTTGTTTCACGATGATCTATCCTAGTTTATGATTACGTTCATCTATGAGGTAACAAATATGAAAATGGATGATTATTTTATTTTAAAGTTATTGCCCACTCTTTATTTGGAAGTTAATAGATATGGCAGCATGTGAGGAAATAGTTAATGAACGAAATTCTATCAGACTTGCCAGTGTGTACGATACTCGTAAAAATATTAATTGAAGAACTAAAGAGGCTCAATGTTTTTTATATAATTTTCGGCTTCAAGAACTAGATGCAAATATACGATGTTTGTCTCATCATTACGACAATGTTTAAAATACATTATGTGTATATTTTCTTTACATGTTTACTCTATTTTTTTACCTTTAAAATGGTCTCTCTTCTCACGAAAATAAAAGAGGTTTCCATTGCTCACGTGAACGAGAATTATTTTGTTATCATAAGAAAAATTATAATATAAGTTATTTATTATGTTTATAATAAGAATTTATTTTATAACATTATATATATATATATATATATATATATATATATTCAATTATTATACTATAATCAATTCGACTGCATTATTACTTCCCGTTCATATTCATTGGAAGAAATTTTGTAAAGAATAAAGTTTTGGCTAAATGAATCTATTATTCGGTCGGATTAAAAAATATAAAAAAATACATGGAGTGATTAACCAAGACGGTAGAGTGACAGAACTTTATGAACATAAAAATATATATTTTGTAACTTTAGTTTGTTGTAACTTTAGTTTGTTGTAACTTTAATTTTTCGTATAGTTATTTCTAAACTATGTTTTGTTGCTTATTATTATTATTATTATTATTATTATTTCGAAACTATATTTTTGCTTTCTTCTTATTATTTTTATTTAATGATATTTTTCAATTTTAAACATTTTGCTTAAAGATAATAGATTTAGAATATAAAATACAATATGATCAGTTATATTTATACAATTATTCTGGTTTTAGGCAATTAGCTTATGCACCCACTTGATCACTAAGACGGGCATTCACCACTTCTAGCATATGTTTTTAATGGAATCAGTAATACGAAAACCAAACACATTGCATACTTGTTTTTCTCACATTGTGTGGGAGGTCATTAACTTGGCATCAATTTCAAATATTCAAACATGATATAGACTTATCTTTGATCTTTTGCAGGTACTATCAAACAAGAACAAGATGTAGGATTCATATCGTACATGTAGACATTCTCCATAAAACTTCATGAAAACCAAGTAGATTCATCTTTCCTTGTTTTTTTCATGGTGATGTCGGCCTTCAACAACTTATTATCTTCTTGCATAGTCCATTATATATCGCAGATAATCAAGTTTTGTTTTGTTATAAAGTTTAAAGAGAGAGATACGAAATAGATAATTGATTCATATATATATATATATAGATAAATCAAAGAGAATTATGTCAAAATGATAGATAAGGTTGGACAATTTAGATAGAATTCAAGAGTATAGAGAGAGAGAGAGAGAGATTTTGAAGAATAGATTTTCATTATTCAATTAAGTGTAACTCAGTACATTATATATGTATATCACTAACAACTTCTTGTTAGGTAGTTAGTAGTGGAAATTTGTTATACAAATCTTGTTACACACTTATTTACTAATGTAACACTTAGACCATCAATACTATTTACGTGTGATAATATTCAGTGTAGCATTAAGACCAAAGCCAAGCTTAGACCTTCTGTTGAGCTTAAAACAATCCGGCCCGTCTTCAATCCAAAGCCAAAGGCCCATAGCTCAAATACTAACTCGACTTAGGGTTACTGTCTGAACCCTAAGTCTCCTTCCCCTTTCTCTCTTCTTTCTCTACTACCACAGCAGCCATTGAAGCAGTCCTTGAAGCTTCACCCTTTCCATGCTTGTCATGGTGCTTCAAGGACTTGTTATTCTTCACATCCCCCCTCAAACGAAGAGGCGACATCAAGAGACCAAGTTTGTCTCTGAGAAACTGAAAACGATGGTGAGTGAGTGGCTTCGTGAGGCAGTCAGCTAGCTAATCGTGAGACGGTACAAAGCGAATCTGAAGAAGACCCTGCAAGACCTGATCCCGAACAAAGTGTACGTCAATCTCGATGTGCTTTGTTCGGGCATGAAAAACTGGGTTTGATGCTAGCGAGCTCGCACCCAAGTTATCGCACCAGATAACAGAAGAAGTTACAACAGGAAACTCAATTTCAGTTAGAAGAGAACGCAACCATATCATCTCTGCTGACAGATTCGCTAATGCTCGATACTCTGACTCAGTAGAGGATCGGGCGACAACATTTTGCTTCTTCGAAGACCAGGAGATCAGGGAGTCTCCAAGATACACACATTATGCGCCAACACTCCTTCGATCATCAGAAGATGAAGCCCAATCAGCATCCGAGAAACCCTGAAGTTGAAAATTGAAGGTTGGCCTGAGATGCAAACCGATCCAGCAAGACCCAGATAAGTATCTTAAAATTCGTTTTAAATTTTGCCAATGTATAGTAGTAGGGGCTTGCTGAAATTGACTGAGCTTGTTAACAACAAAGGAAATATCAGGCCTCGTATGTGTTAAGTACTGTAAGGCGCCTAATAGACTTCGATGCTGTGTAGGATCAGCAAGGAGAGTTCCAGAGTCACTAGAGATATGCACACCAGCAGCCATTGGTGTAGGACAAGGCTTGGCTAAAGAGAGACCTTGAGAACTCAATAAGTTTTTTATATACTGCTGTTGTGTTAGATAGAAACCAATTGAATCACGATGAACTTCTATTCCATGGAATAGATGGAGTGGTCCAATATCTTTGAGTGAAAAAACAACATTGAGTTTATAAATAAACTCCCTCAAACACTCTGTTTGATTACCTGTAACAATAATATCGTCTACATAGACCAGAATTAGCAAGACAGTAGTTTTAGATAGAAGATAGAATAGAGTACAGTCAGACTTAGAGTTCTTAAAACCCCATTGAAGAAGTGTGCCCTTAAACCTGGAATACCAAGCCCTTGGAGCCTGTTTAAGACCATACAAGGCCTTATGAAGTTTACATACATGTGTAGACTTCTGAGGATCTTGAAACCCTTGTGGTTGAACTATGTAAACATCCTCAGTGAGATATCCATTGAGGAAAGCATTATTAATATCCAACTGTTTAACTTCCCAATCTTTAGACACAGCTAGGGTTAGAACCAGTCTAACTGTAGAAGGCTTAACCACTGGACTAAAGGTCTTTGAAAAATCAATGCCATGGGTTTGATGAAACCCCTTTGCTACAAGTCTTGCCTTGTATCTTTGAACAGAACCATCTCGATTATACTTAACTTTGTACACCCATTTACAGCCCACAACATTTAAATTAGGAGTCCAAGGAACCAAGGACCAAGTTTTGTTTGACATGTGTGCTTTAAACTCAGTTTCCATAGCAGTCATCCAATGAGAACATAACACTGCTTTAGAATAGGTGGTAGGCTCAGTAGTAGCCAAGTCAGTTTTGATCACAGAGCCAATGTAAGGAGTTTTAGGTACCCTAGTTCCATCTTGGGTTCTAGTTATCATAGAATGAGAGATAGGTTTCGAAGGTAAGATAGTAGACTCATCATTAGATGCAAAGGGCAGAAAAATAGAGATTTTAGGATTAGACTGATTCAATTGAATTAAATACTTATCAGTAGTATGTGTTTGGACAAGAGACTGACTAGGAACAAGTGTATGATTAGAATTTGAAACAAGTGACTCTGACTGTGTTTGAGATGAACTAGATACATTAGGTTCAACATGAGTAGGAGATACTAAACACTGAGTAAGATTATTGCCAGAATGAGTAAGAGTATTACCTTGTGTAGACATAGGCTGCGAAGAAGTAGCATATTGAGAAACTCTAAGAGCAGCAGTAGTTGTTGAGGAATGTTCAGTGTTCACAAGTGCTAGAGGTAGATTAGGTAACCATGACTCTAAGGAAATTTCTGTAGAAGACTCTGGTAATGAATTATGTAGAAACTGATTTTGAAAAGGGAAATCAGTTTCATTAAACACAACATTCTTAGAAATGTATACTCTCCTTTTAGGACTAAGACACACATAACCCTTACGAAATTGACTATACCCCAAAAAGACACATTTAATTGTATGAAACTGAAATTTGTGTGACTGATAAGACCTGAGACATGGAAAGCAGGCACAACCGAATGTTTTTAAGACTAGGTAATTAGGTTTCTTGTGAAACAAAACTTCAAAAGGAGAGTTATTAGATAAGACTGGAGTAGGCAACATATTGATAAGATAGACATCTGTTTCAAAGGCTTGAACCCAAAATCTATAAGGTAGATTAGCTTGAGATAAGAGAGTTAACCCTGTCTCAACTAAGTGTCTGTGTTTATGTTCAGCTCTGCCATTCTGAGCTGAGGTGTGAGGACATGATTTCCTCACAATGAACCCTTGTTCCTGAGCCATAGTAGATATAGGTAGAAACTATCCTCCACCATCACACTGAATAACTTTGATAGATCTTTCAAACTGTTTTTCAACAAGACATTTGAATTGTTTGAAAATACTAACCACTTGACTTTTGTGTTTGACAGGATACAACCAAGTATACCTGGTATGGTCATCCACAAAGATCACATAATACTTGTGACCTTGAGTGGATGCCACAGGAGAGGGACCCCATACATCTGTATGTATGAGATCCAAGACATTGCTGGCATGAGAGTGAGACAAAGAAGATGGCAACAAGTGGGATTTCCCAAACTGACAGGCTTCACAAAATGTACATTCTTCTTTCATAATAGAAGTAAGATTACACATTTTCAGAACAGAATTGAGAACATGTAAGGATGGATGGCCAAGCTTCATATGCCATCCATCTTTTAGGGAATTAGACAAACAAACAGACATGACTTTAGGAAGTAAAACACTGGAAACTAGAGGACTGTGTTTGACATTGATAGAGTGACCCCCTGTAGCTTGTGACTTAGAAACATCCTTCAACCTGTACAGTCCACCCTTAGTAGTCCCTTTGAGAAGCACTGTCCCTGTTACCTTGTCCTTCACAAGATAGAAACCATTGTGAAATTCAATGAAAACATTATTATGACTAGTAAGCTGAGAGACATATAAGAGATTCTTATTAATCAAGGGCACATGTAGTATGTTTTTGAGAGAAATATGAGTATGGTTAAGAGACTGTAAACTAGAGTACCCAATATTATGAATAGGAAACTTGTGACCATTACCAACAAGGATACTTATGTTACCTGTGTATTCTGTCTTTTGAGTCATCATGTTAGTGTTGCCTGTGACATGGTGACTAGCACCACTGTCAGCATACCAGGCAGAGTCTCCAGTAGAGTCTTGAGTAGCCAAATAGGCTGCGTGATCACTATCACCCTTAGGTTGTTTAGAAGAAGATGATCCCATAACAGATGGATCATTCCTGTAGTAACACACTGGAGCAGTGTGCCCATATCTATTACAGATCTGACATGTAGGTTTATTTTGAGAGAAGCGTCCACCTCTCCCTCTATAGAAGTTGTTTCTTCCCCTTGAATAAATCGATGAGTTGTTTCTTCCTCTGTTATTCTTGTATGACCCTCTGTACTGACTAGAATAGTTTATCTGATTTGTATTGTTGTTTTGTGTCTTATAGTCTATTTTCTGAGTGAGATTAGCTGTTGCTAGACTTAGGTTTGATACATTGTTTTGAAGACTCGCCAACTGATCCAGCCTACTCTCAAATGTGAGTAGGCTAGTTTGAAGATCTAGCCACCCCATAGAATCTTTTTCAGTTAGACTAACCACAATAGGTGTATACTCTGAGTCCAAACCAGCAAGGACTTGAGTAATTAGATCATCTATTGATACACCACGGCCAGCTAACACAAGATTATCAGCAATATTCTTCATCTTGCTTAGGTATTCAGTCATAGTAGAGTTACCTTTCCTTGTCCTTTGAAATTCTGATTTGTAGTAAGTTATTCTGGCTCTTGTGTGTGAGCCAGAAAGCTTACTAGCTGCATTCCACAGCTCTTTTGAGGTGATTTCTTCCATCAACCGAGCAACAACCTCTGTACTCATAGTAGAGTACAACCAGCCAAGAAGTAACTGATCCTTAGCAGTACAATCCTCATACTCAGGATTGTTAGTAGTATTACCTTCAGAATCATTAATGAGCTTAGGAGGACAGGGCTTGTCCCCTATGACAAAGCCTCCTAGCTTATTGCCTTTGATAATAGGCAAAACCATAGTTTTCCACAGCAAGTAATTATTTCTATCGAGTCTGATCTGACTGTTGTTGTTGATTGTTTGCAGGTGCACATTTTTGGTAGCACTAGAGAAGCTGCTAGGAAACACTGAGCCTAGTGACTCATGACTATGGGTGGGTGATTCTTGATTTGCCATTGAAGGCTTGCAAAAGCTCTGATACCAAGATAGAATTCAAGAGTATAGAGAGAGAGATTTTGAAGAATAGATTTTCATTATTCAATTATGTGTAACTCAGTACATTATATATGTAGTTCACTAACAACTTCTTGTTAGGTAGTTAGTAGTGGAAATTTGTTATACAGATCTTGTTACACACTTATTTACTAATGTAACACTTAGACCATCAATACTATTTACGTGTGATAATATTCAGTATAACATTAAGACCAAAGCCAAGCTTAGACCTTCTGTTGAGCTTAAAACAATCCGGCCCGTCTTCAATCCAAAGCCAAAGGCCCATAGCTCAAATACTAACTCGACTTAGGGTTACTGTCTGAACCCTAAGTCTCCTTCCCCTTTCTCTCTTCTTTCTCTACCACCACAGCATCCTTTCTCTCTTCTTTCTCTACTACCACAGCAGCCATTGAAGCAGTCCTTGAAGCTTCACCCTTACCATGCTTGTCATGGTGCTTCAAGGACTTGCTATTCTTCACAAATTTGACCAATAATCTAGCGTCACATATTTAATTCGATCGATATAACTTTTTTTATAATGTTTTTATAAATAAAACTTAATAAAAAATTATATTTTTTCTGTACAAAAAAAATTAGAATACCTGATGTCGATCAAGTTGATACAAAAAAATAAAGTTTTTTTTGAACAAATATACATTAATGGAAACCTAGTTCATTGAAATTAGACACAATTTTTCAAAAACAGCGTCGACATTAGACACGAATGTCAAAGAACTAGGTCGACATTAGTGTAAATCTAAACAAGAAAAATAGGAAGAACTCCTAACCTAAAAGTAGAATCAACAATGACATTAGTATAACTCTGATTATTCTTTGGCCAAAGAATATACATTGTATCTCTTTGGTTGTTGAGTATCATGTCTTTGAAGTAATAGGTACCTCATCATCCGGAATATGATATATAAAATGCCAAGAATTTATTGAAGATATGTATCATAATATTTTAGTATAGTATGAATTTTGAACCCTGGAATCATTAGTGTACATCTCTCATCCTCTAGTAGAAGGTGATAGTGTCCATCTCGTCAAACGAAGTTCTTTTATTCTAGATTTTGGTTTACTTTTCCTCATTATCCATAGTTACAATGTATCTCGCCAAACCTATTACCAAGGTTTCCTAGTTTGGTCTTCTCTTTGGTCACATTTTGAAGTCGAGGTTCAAATTATTCTTTTGTTCATACAACGGCTACATTGCTTCATATTTCGACTATATGATCATTGGTCTAAGTTTTCTCTGTCTTTTTTGTCAACTACGACGAAACATAATTTTCTTATGCGAGTGAAGTCTATCAAGCGATCTCTTAGCATGTCAAGACTTGCATAATCTTTTTCATCATCTTCCATAAACTGAATAACAGATTGGACTCTATGAGTTTGGACGATCAATTGTTCTTACAACATTTGAAAAATATTAGTTTTCTATTCCCTCAGTAGTTGAGTCAATCGATCAAAATTAGTGGTATGTATCGCAAGAGGTGCCGGGAATAGAAGTTGTTCGTCAAACTTCCCATTCGAATTCTTCATCAAAAGACGGATATGACTATTCTTCAAAATTTGTCATAAGTTAGTTTCGAGTCTGGTTTTTTTTTTTATCTTTAATTGATTGAAAATTTTGTTTAAACGGACGACCTCAATTGATGGTACAAATTTTGATGGATAAATTAATCATAAGTTTTCAGTGATGGTAAAACATTAAAAAAAAATTATCTCTAAAAATATTATAATATAAAAATAAAAATAATATAAAAATATTATCTCTAAAAGATAAGATAATGTAGTTTTAACCAAATTCATCCAATTTATATATCTTTTAATATTTTGAAATTAATATAAAAAGAGTATATATATATATATATTATAAATTAGCGTCATCAATAGTGAAAGTGATGAAACTTGTATGACTCATATTCAACTTAAAAGAACGGATAGAATAAACTAAAAGGACGGGTAGAATAAATATCAAAACAATTGAACGTAATTGCATAAAACTATATTATCTAATATGATTATTGTGTGGATAAATATAAACCAAAACAAAAATACAGATATGTATACTAATTTTGGCATATTTTATAGGCATTCGCATAGACAGAGTGCACTAAACAGAAGTTGTTTGATCACCAATAATAGCTCAACTTAAGGAGTGGATGGAAGAATCTTTCCGGTGCAAGCTCCAAACCCAACACTGTAGCCATCTCCCTGGAGCAAAATCAGTTTAAAATGGCTAAGAAATAGAGTATCACAATCGAAACATGAAAATAATGAGCATAGTTGAGTAATGCATGCTTGTGACGAAAGGTCATGAATTAAGTCCTTCTATATACAATTTTTTTGGCTGAGTATGTCACTCTTGTGTGGTTTACCTTCTAGTGTTGTTTGCAGGCTATTGCGTCAGACTAAGGCTTTAAAAAAAACAAAAAAATAATCGTAACTAACCTTACAACAACCCGTCATGATAACTTCGTCCCCATCTTGCAAGTAACTATAAGGTGTGCCATTCAGTGTCAACGGCTTTGTTCCATTCCATGTCAGCTCTAGCAAACATCCTCTTGATTCCGGTTCCTGTAAAGAAATAGAAAAATGTCAACTTTCCTCATCTCCAATTGTTTAGCTCATAAGATCACAAGGGAGGTGTATCAGTTGCTGCTCGGTTGTATTAAAGAGAATGTTAAGGTACAAACACATACAGGTCCACTGATGGTTCCAGTCGCTAGGAGATCGCCTGGTTTCAAGTTACAACCATTTACAGTCTGATGGGCAAGTTGTTGGGTTATTGTCCAGTATCTGAGAAGCAAAAAAATGAGGTTTAAGAGAATGCGAAAGGAGGTTATTTCAATTTTTCTTGTACTAGCATGATTTTACAAATTCTCTAAACTTTTTGGCTCACAACGTGAATGAGCCGAATAATGCATTGACAGTGTATATGAGCCAATTAGGCACTTTGTCTAGTATGTCTATTTATTCTCCATAAATTCACCAGTGTGGCTACACAAAACACAATCTGAAATCTGTAACCCTATTCTATCGCAGTGAAATACTTTTCTGGCGGCGTCCGTAAACGTAGACAACTGTCGAACCACGTTAAATCCTGTGTTCTATGTTTACTGTTATTTGTTTCATTTGTGTTCCGTGCTTGAGTCATTGTGATAAATTGTATAGTGATTTAATAAGATGTCTAGATAGTTTAATAATCACTGTACACCGTTTGAACCAGTCATATCAACACAATAAAATATGCCTAGGTAAGCTTTCCTTTGTAAGTACTGATTCAGTGTGAAAGGACTAACCCGTATTTAAAATTGCTCTTGGTTACGGTAACAGCTTGGTTCTGACCGGCAGGTTTAATTTGAACCTGGCAGAAGGAAAATATCAATGAAAGGTTGTACTATAACTTTAATAAGCACACACTTGAATTATTAGGTAACAGAGATACAAACTGCTAGATACCTCTATTGGAATGTCAAAGTTTTTGGGTGCCTTTTCTGTTAGGTACGGCAATGGAGGTGGATTCTGCATATAATGATTGCCCATCATGTAGCGTATGTCGCTGTGAAGATAAATTCCATGTAACGAAAAAAAAAAAAAAAATTGGACATGATTTGCTACCTGTTTTTCAGCTTCACAGGCAAAGGGTTCAAGAGCCTCTAGTGTTACAATCCAAGGGGATATAGCCGTGGCTGAGCCAACACAAAAGAATCAAGGCCATAGTATGGTCACTGCTAGTAAAGCAGACACGATATGATTTTGCGCAAAAGCAATATAGATCAAATTCATACCAAAACTTTTTGCAAGAAATGGTCCAAGAGGTATACACTCCCATTGCTGAACATCTCTAGCTGTCAAATGAATACCTCGTGAAAACAGGTATAAAATGTTAAAACTGTACGCGAACATGAGATTATAGCAATAGATACGCACCACTCCAGTCATTACTCAATACTAATCCAAAGATATGATCTGCCGCGTTATTAATATCTATGCTGTCTCCTAGCTTATTCCCAGGTCCAACTACTACACCCTGCATGAATCATTAGATCACAATTAACAATAGGGGAAGGAGATAAGACCAAACTGCAAACCGTTCCCAATGGACTATGGAGCCTAACCATTTCAAGCTCAAAATCCATCTTCATTGAAGGTCCAAAATATGGTCCAGCAGCGCCGGTTGGATTTGGATAGGTTTGACCTCTGGAGGTATACAAGTGGAATTAGCGCATATTTTGATACAATCCTTTACTTACATCTTTTTAGCATAAGAAAAGTGTGAACTCAGACAGAAGTATCGAAGGTAATAAAGATAAGAAACAACTGCAAAGCCAAGAATGGCACGCGAACAGATATATTTCTTACTTTGGTCGACGAACGTCAGTTCCAGATATGACAACAGAGGATGCTCGTCCGTGATAGGCAATGGGAAGATGAAACCTAAAATCAAAAGATCCTAATCATACATACCAAGTCTACAAGCTCTTTTATTAACAAAAAGCATTAGGTAAGGGCATACCAATTTGGGGGGATGGGATTCTGAGCCCCTAGAAACATAGTTCCGCAGTTCCTAGCATGATTAATAGATGCAAAGAAGTCTGAGTAGTCCCCAACAACCATTGGAAGAACCATTTCAACTTTGCTCTGAACATCCATCCACACAAAAATTATGTTAGAACTTAGAACTACTCTACAGTTTAAGTGCACTGCTTTGAAACTATATTTATTACCATAGGATGGAGGGATTTCTTCTTCAAATCCTCATTGTCACGTAGTGTTGGCTCATTTGCTGCATCAAAATTTCTTAAATCAGCATAACTTGTCTACAATCCATATCAGGAAATAAAGTCTACTTGGCTCACATCACATAAGCTAACAGCATATGACATGTAAATCTCGTACGACATACATGACAATATCTTTTGAAGGGTGGCACGAGCTTCCTTCCACGCTGGCCGCCCCATAGCCATAAAGTTATTGAGATTAGGCTGCCACCAAATCATATCAAACCGTAAGCTATGATAAATTACAATCATCCACCTAATGCAAAATCCAATATATACTACTCATGAAACATAAGTAACACATGAATATCTATTCATGGCAATGCAACTAATCATAGTAGAGAGTGGAAATGAAACAAACCTGAAGGAAGCAGTCGGAGCCCTTGAGGAGGGGACCATTGAAGAGACCAGCTTGAGAGATCTCCGATAAGTCCAAAACTTGATCTCCGATGGCAACGCCAGGACGAGGATTGGATCCCGACGCTGGCTTGAAGACACCGTAAGGAAGGTTCTGGATGGGGAAGTGAGAGTCAGCACTGACTTGGATGAAAGACTGCATGGTTGGCTTAGAAACGGAGGTGAAGAAGGCAGTGCGAGCGAGAGAGAGATGATGAGGAAAAACCTTCCGGAATGATATGCCAATGATGTGTAAAGCTAGCATCTTAAGTATGGAAGAAAATAAAAAGGAGTAGACAAGGCTTATAATAGGTATTCTGTTAAGAAGAGGATCTTGTTCAAAGGAGGACCTAGTGACCTTGTCCGGGGAAGGATCTCGTCCATATAAAAGACCTCATTTAGAGGGGTATTTCTAGAGAGAGAGCATCCATGCATTTTATGAATAAACTCAACTCAAGTATTATTTACTGCAATAGCATCAGATTACCCAACTATTAGATTTCTTGCAATATAAAATATAAATCTTTTGATATATAAAATATTTTATGCAGTACAATGCACTACTATTTCAATGGAGTAGCATGATGACCAAGCAGCCATACAACGTTTCAAATTTATGCCGATTGCATTTTAATAGATTGAAAATTGACACCAATTTTTTAAACAAAGGTGGTGGTTAACGAGGATAAACTATCCGCGGATGATGGACGGATACAATATTATAATCGAAGATATACCAAAAGTATTATATATATATATATAATATCAATTAATTACGACTCAAAATAAAAATAATGCATTAACGTTTTATAATAAAAATAATGCATTCCACAAATTCAAAAAAAAAAACTATTAAATTATAGATCAGATTCCAAAACTTACGGATAAACACCATAAACTTGAATAATGTATTACTAAACAAATCAAATTAAATCATATTTTGAAAGAAATAAAACAAACAAATCATAACATTTGGATGCGATTGGAAGCAACGAAACAAATTTTTAACACATTTACCATTATATATATATATATATTAGGATATGCCCATACCATATATGTGAATTTATTTATGTTGTATTAGAATTATAAGAGGAAAGGTAAGTAAATTTTGTGCTTTCTTTAAGTCATTAACAATCTTTGGACGAGATATTGTTGTAGGACATCGAATTATTTTCGGAATAGACACATTGTTAGCTTAACAATTCGATTAGAGGCGGGTGCTTCACCACACTTATACAAAAATCTATTTCCAGTATTTTGTTTTGAAGATGATGATATGAGGGACGTAGTTGGTCCACGTGACGCGGTAGTTATTGTAGCGGAAATTGTTGGGGTGAGATACGAAGAATTTTAATCGATACTGATAGCTCAGCTAATATCATGACAATGACTACTTATATAAGATACAGAATTCACCATAATTCTTCGATCAGATCGGACAATTGTAGGGTTCACTTGAGTAACAATTGAGGTGGTAGGAGAATTCAAGGAAATAGTTGAACTAGGTCGGGGACCATTAAAAAAGGTAATGATAATCTTTTTTATTGTGGTAGACACTCTGACATCTTACAATGCAATCTTTGGAACGTCTCGACTGTCTATAATGCATGTTGTCGCATCAACCATTCATCAATGTTTGAAGTATTGTGAGAAAAAATGTTGGAACGGTCAGAAGCAGTCAAAAGATGTCAAGAGAATGTCATCCACGACTTTGGCCTCAAAGAAAATTAAAGGGGATGAGTCAAAGAAAGAATAACAATCAGTGAGGTCTTCATCGGGATCTCATCCTGTAAATGATCTGAGGGAGACCCTTGGGTTTATGATCCGAGGCAAAAGTTCTGAATAAAATAAATGCAAATAACACATAACACTTTTTACATGAAAACCTTCCCGGTGTAGGAAGTAAAAACCACGGGACTGATTTCGAAGTCCAACCAAATATTCACTATCAGATGACGGGTTACAAAACTATTCTCTAGATAAAACTATAGCATACACCACACAAAGTATGACACTTCATACACAACCCCAATACACAAGATAATGAACCGAAATCAGAAAACTCACTGAAATATCCCCAAAACGCAGTTAGAAGAAGCTGATCGAAAAACGCACCTAGAAGACTCCAAATCAAAAACCCTCTGGTCAGATTGTAGAGGACAAATAGACGAGCCTTCTCACCGAAATTGAAGCCGATCAAACAATCGAAGATAGTCCGATTGAAAGCACAAAGTTCCGCCTCGAATCGCATTTTTCTCTCAAAACTGCACTATAGAATATGATGCTCATATCCAAAAGACACTATATAAATATATATTTATACATAAACCAAAATCCTATGTGTTATCCAAATCGGACTTAGCCCATATGATAATTGGACTCCCACATAGGAAGAGCCCAACAAATCTCCCCCTCACGACTATGTGGGAGGATTCGTCATCCCGGAGATCAATCTACAATGTTCAAGCTTTCCCTTAGGCAATGCCTTTGTCATCATGTCAGAACCATTATCATCTGTATGAACTTTATCAACCTTCATTAGTTTAACATCAAGAATATCTCGAATCCAATGATATCCCATATCAATATGTTTCGACTTTAAGTGAAACGACGAATTCTTCACGAGATGAATAGCACTCTGATTATCACATAACAGTACATACTTGTGTTGCTCAAATCCAAGTTCTCTCAAGAACTTCTTCATCCATAGTAGCTCTTTACTCGTTTTTGTTACTGCAGTAAATTCAGCTTCTGTCATTGAAAGAGCAACACACTTTTGTAGTCTTGATTTCCATGAAACAACACCACCACAAAAGTTAATTATATATCAAGAAGTAGACTTGCGAGTATCAACATCTCCAGCCAAGTCTGAATCAGAATAAGCCAACAACTCAAGTTTCTTCATCCCAAAACTGAGCTTCAAATTAGAGGTTCCTCGCAGATACCTCATAATCCATTTCACGGATTCCCAATGCTCTCTACCTGGATTTGACAAAAATCTGCTTACAACACAAACACTATGAGCTAAGTCAGGACGAGTACATACCATGGCATACATGAGACTTCCAACTGCAAATGCATATGGAATATTAGCTATATCTTTCTTTTCTTTATTAGTTGAAGAACATTATTTATTGCTTTAACTTAAAGTGCCGGAAAGTGGTGAACTAACCACTTTAGATTTATCCATCTTAAACTTTTGAAGAATTTTCTCAATGTATTTCTCTTGTGACAAGAACAACTTCTTCAAATCTCTGTCTCTAGTAATTCGAATGCCAAGAATCTGCTTTGCTGGGCCTAAATCTTTCATTGCGAAAGACTTACTTAATTGTTTCTTCAAAGAATCAATCTGTGAAGTATTGTTCCCAACAATAAGCATATCATCCACGTAAAGTAAGAGAACAATGAAATCGGCATCGACTAATTTCTTCACAAATACACAATTATCAGAAGAAGTCTTCTTGTAGTCTTGCTCCCCCATAACTGACATGAACTTCTTATACCACTGTCTCGGAGCTTGCTTCAAACCATATAGACTCTTTTTCAGTCTGCACACATAATCTTCTTTTCCTTCAACCACAAAACCTTCAGGATGTTTCATAAAAATCTCTTCTTTCAAGTCACCATGCAAAAATGCTGTTTTTACATCCATTTGCTAAATTTCCAAGTCTAGACTCGCTGCAATGCCTAGAACCATATGAATAGATGACATTTTTACAACTGGATAAAATATTTCATCAAAATCAATACCTTTTTTCTGACCAAAACCTTTGAGTACCAATCTTGCTTTGTACCGAGGTTGCAAAGAACTATCATCTTACTTCAACCTATACACCCACTTGTTACTCTAGGATTTTCTCCCTTCAGGTATCTCCACTAACTCAAATGTATGATTCTCATGAAGTGATTGCATCTCTTCATTCATTGCTTCAATCCATTAAATTTTACACACACCAATAATAGCCTCATCATAACACCCAGGCTCACCTGCATCGGTTAACAAAATATATTAATCAGAATGATATCTAGTCGAGGGTTGTCTATCTCTAGTAGATCTCCGCGTTGGAACTTCAGGTGGTTCAACATCTTCTTCATTCTCTTGTTCATCCACGAAATCATTATCATGATCACCAGTATAAAAAATATGTGAACCTCTTGAAGCAGATAAGTCACAATCTGAATTTTTTTCAACTTCTGTAGGAGTATGTGCAAGTGGAATATGCCCTAAATCTACCAAGTCATTCTCAGACATAGGCACTGAATTTTGACTCTTATCAATATCATTAAATATCTGATCTTCCATAAACACAACATCTATGTTCCTAATAAGCGTCTTATTAATTGGATCATGAAATCTGTAGCTGAACTCATCAAGACCATAACCAATGAATACACACTGTCTTGTCTTTGAATTGAGTTTAGATCTCTCATCTTTAGGAATATGCACATAAGATTTGCACCCAAAAACACGCAAATTATCATAAAAAACATATTTACATGTCCAAAATCTATTTGGGATATCTCCATCTAAAGGTACAAAAGGACTAAGATTCAAGACATGTACCACTGTATTCAAAGCTTCACCCTAAAAGTATTTAGGGAGTTGTGATTGTGAAAGAAGACATCTTACCCTTTCAATTAATGTTCGGTTTAGTCTCTCCGCTACGTCATTCAACTGAGGGGTCTTGGGAGGTGTCTTTTGATGCCGAATACCTTGCTACCTACAATAATCATCAAAAGGACCAATGTATTCTCCCCCATTATCAATTCTAACACACTTCAATTGTTTCCCAGTCTGTCTCTCAACTGAAGCTTGAAACTACTTAAAGATATCTAACACCTGATATTTTGTTTTCAAAGTGTAAGCCCAAACTTTCCTGGAATGATCATCAACAAAAGTAACAAAGTACAGACAACCACTAAGTGTTCTCGTTTTGAAATGACCACAAACATCAGTATGTACCAAGTCAAGAAAACTTGGTTTTCTTGAAGGAGCCGAGCTCTTGAAAGATACTCTATTCTGATTTCCAGCCAAACAATGTACGTATTTCTTTAAATAAGCTCTATGTATCCCATGAATGTATTGTTTCTTCCTCAGAATATCTAATCATTTTTCGCTAATGTGACTTAGTCTTTTATGCCACAAATCAACCATTTATTCATCATTAACAACATTGATTTTCTCAGCAGACACCCTTGTAGACATGGTGTGGAGGGCTGAATATTTTTGTCCTCTTGCCACAACCAACGAGCCCTTAGTAAGTTTCCACTGCCCATTCACAAAAATACTGCAATAGCCTTCATAATCTAGCTTTCCTGTATAGATCAAATTCAATCGAAGATCGGGTATATGTTTAACACCCTTCAAAATCAATCTTTCACCCATGCTTGTTTCTAGATAAACATCACCAATACCAACCACTTTAGACAAATCATTATTTCCCATTTTTGCAGAACCAAAGTCACCAGAGGTGTAAGATGAGAAAAATTCTCTACGAGAGTGGCATGAATTGTAGCACCACTGTCAACTACCCAACCATTTTCATCAGACACAAAATTCACAACAGCATCATCAATAACAACGAAGTAGCTCTCTGAAACTGTAGCAACATGTTTCTCGTCACCACTTTCATTATAAATTTTCTCCTTGTTCTTTTCTTCTTTATCATTGTTCCATTTCCAAAAATTATTCTTCTTTCTCAACTTAGGACAAAAAAAATTAGTGTGCCTGATCTCATGACAGTAGTAGCACTCCCAATCTGAAAATTTATTAGACTTGTTCCGACTCTTGCTACTACGTTTACCTCTAGTTTTCCAACCGTGATTTTTATTTCTACCACGTTTCTCAACAACTAGAGTTTCTGAATGTGAAAACAAGCCAATTGTTTTTCTTCTCATATCTTCATTAGCACACTACTTTTAGCCAATGTCATTGAGATATTACCGTCAAGAGCTGAATTAGAAAAAGACATTCTAAAAGTATCTCATGAGTCTGGCAGCGAACCAAACAACCATAACACCAAAACCTCGTCATCAAATTTGATACCCATAGCAGCCAACTGATTAATCAAGCATTGAAAGGTATTCAAGTGATCAGTAAGAGGTAATTCATCTTGATACCTCAAATACATCAACTGTTTGAACAAACGTAACTTACTATTTCTTGTATTTCGAGCATATAACTCCCCAAGTTTACTCCACAAATTCTTTGCATCTGTTTCGTCTACAACATGATTCAACACATTATCATCAACCAATTGCCGAATAAAGCCACAAACATGTCGATGAATAATTATTCATTCTGCATCGGACTTATCTTTAGGTTTTTTTATCACTGAACACTGATAAATGAAAGCCTTTAACATAAAGAAGATCTTCCATCTTCGATTTCCATATATGATAATTCGAACCATTCATCGTCACCATTCTGCTTGTATTCACCTCCATTCTGCTCTGATACCACTTTCTTAGGAAATAGAAGCACAAACGAAATCTTCCTCCTTGTATCAAATATGATAGAGATAATGATCCCAAACAAAATACGAATTCTGAATAAAATAAACGCAAATAACACAGAACACTTTTTACATGGAAAACCTTCCCGGTGTAACAAATAAAAACCACGGGACTGATTTCAGAGTCCAACCAAATATACACTATCAGAAGACGGGTTATAAAACTATTCTCTAGATAAAACTAGAGCATACACCATACAAAGTATGACAACTTCATACACAACCCTAATACACAAGATAATGAACCAGAATCAGAAAACTCACTGAAATATCCCCAAAACGCAGTTAGAAGAAGCTGATCGAAAAACACACCTAGTAGCCTCCAAATCAAAAACCCTTTGGTCATATTGTAGAGAACAAATAGAAGAGCCTTCTCACCAAAATTAAAGTCGATCGAACAACCGGAGATAGTCTGGTTGAAAGCACAAAGTTCCATCTCGAATCGCCTTTTTCTCTCAAAACTACACTATAGATATGATGCTCATATCCAAAAGACACTATATAAATATATATTTACACATAAACCAAAATCCTATGTATTATCCAAATTGGAATTAGCCCATATGATAATTGGACTCCCACATAGGAAGAGCCCAACAACCATATATGTGAATTTATTTATGTTGTATTATAATTTTAAGAGGAAAGGTTAGTAAACTATGTGCTTTCTTTAAGTCACTAACAATCTTTGGACGAGATACTGCTGTAGGACATCGAATTATTCTCAGAATAGACACATTGTTAGCTTAACAACTCGATTGGAGGCGGGTGCTTCGCCACACTTATACAAAAATCCATCTCTAGTACTTTGTTTTGAAGATAATAATATGAGGGACGTAGTTGGCCCATGTGACGCGGTAGTTATTGTAGCAGAAATTATTGGGGGTGAGATACGAAGAATTTTAATCGAAACTGGTAGCTCAGCTAATATCATGACAATGACTACTTATGTAAGATACATAATTCACCATAATTCTTCAATCAGATCGGACAATTGTAGGGTTCACTTGAGTAACAACTGAGGTGGTAGGAGAATTCAAGGAAATAGTTGAACTAGGTCGGGGACCATTAAAAAAGGTAATGATAATCTTGTTTATTGTGGTAGACACTCTGACATCTTACAATGCAATCTTTGGAACGTCTCGGCTGTCTATAATGCATGTTGTTGCATCAACCATTCATCAATGTTTGAAGTATTGTGGGAAAAAATGTTGGAACGGTCAGAAGCAGTCAAAAGACGTCAAGAGAATGTTATCCACGACTTTGGCCCTAAAGAAAATTAAAAGGGATGAGTCAAATAAAGAATAACAATCAATGGGGTCTTTATCGGGATCTCAGTCTGTAAATGATCTGAGGGAGACCCTTGGGTTTATGATCCGAGGTAAAAGTTTTGAGGATCATGTTTTCTCTCAAGGTAAAAGTTTAAAAGTTGGCACAAATTTATCTCTGGAGGTAAGGAAAAAATTAATTTAGTTAAACTAAGTTACACATGTATTCTTGGTATAAAGATGATGTTACATGGGAACCTGCAGATATCGTTTGTCATAATTTAGCAGTTCGAAGTAATGTTCGTTCGATCATCTATAAGAGGATATCTTCTTCCCAAGAAAAGTCTGAGGCAATTGCAGTTGAGGTATATCGTTTGACCAAGTTCGGGTACATACGCGAATCACAATATCATTTATAGACAACCAATCCGGTTTTAGTAAAAAATAAAAACGGTAAATGGCACATGTGTGTGGATTGTACCGATCTAAATAGGGCCTATCCAAAATATCATTTCCTGGTTCCGCGAATAGATCAGTTGGTGGATTCTACTTCAGGAAATTGATTACTTTCTTTCATGAATGCATATAACGGTTACATCAAGATCCAAATAGACCCAACGGATCAGGAGAGCACCACTTTCATTACTGGAATAGGTTCACATTGCTATAAGGTAATGTTGTTTGGGTTAAAAAATACTGCAATGACCTATCAACGATTTGTAAACAAAGCTTTTGAAACTCAGATTGGGAGAAATATTGAAGTGTATATCGATGATATGTTAGTAACAAGTACAACAGATGAGAAGATTACTTGAACAAAAGGTATGCAGAAGAGTACTTGAAGAATATTTATAAAGAAAAAAGGAAGAATATCAAATTTCTACTCATCAGTTGAAGAGTTCTCCAGTGCCTCAGTATTGTGCTTTATCGTGTACCTATGGTTTCTCAAGAACTTTGGGTACATTCCTTTGGTCGGAGTGTTTCCGTTCCTCTTAGGTTTCTTAATTTCATGAGCCTTGTGGGGCTGGTTGTGAGCGGTGTGAATAAGAAGTATGAATATGTTTAAAAGATTGAAGGCAACTTGCAAAGTTGTTCGCAAAGAAACACAAATTTACACTTTTTTTTACAAAGGCTCTATTATTATCCCAAATTTTATTTTATTATTGACAAACTCCCAATGCATATGTTACATTGTGATTTTGAGAGAGAGTTGGAGAAATATATTAAGCCAAAACCCATTAGCTTATATGTTTTATCTATAAATAATAATTTATGCTCTTTGTAATTGATACACTTTCTAAATAATAAAGCTCTACTAGTCTTTCTTTATTTATCTTTATCTACTTGGTATGAGAGCATAGGTTTAGATCTTGAGTTTAATTTTTCGTATATTCCGTTGTGCCGACGGGCAGTTGTTTTAGCTGTCCGCCGAAAGAAAAAAAAGTGATTTTTTTTTTGTTTTAGGATCTGGTGTGTGCAGCCACAATCAACAGACTTGATCGAGAGGCAAACGTTATCGTTGTTTCCTAAATTTTGGATAATATGTTCGAGACATCTAGTTCTTCAATCTGACCGGTTGGATTATTATTTTGTGCTATAGTTTGTGAAAATCGCTACTGGAACAATGCATATTTTTATTGGTGAAATCGTGGATTCAATTTTAATTTTAATTTTGATTGGGAATTAGATTTGAATTTGGATTTGGTATTTGGATTTGGCATTCAAATTTCAGATTTTGTTTGGATTTCGTTTGGTGTTTAGAAACCGAGATACTGATATTAGGCCCAAGCCCTAGCTTACATGTTTTATCTATAAATAAGATTCTATACTCTTTGTAATTGATACACTTTCTAAATAATAAAACCATAGTCATCTTTGTTTTCTTCAAGCGGGCAACTAAAACAAATGTTCGTCGGCAGAGTGGAAGACACGAAATGTTAAACTCAAAATATAAACCAACGCTCTGATACCATGTAGAAAAATATAAACAAAGAAAGACGACTAGAGTTTTATTAGGCTTTAAACAGTACATCGTCCCTCGACTATCGCATTTGGTGACAGATAGTCCCTTGACTTTCAAATGTCCGTTGACAGTCTCTGGACTATCGCGTTTGGATAAAGTTAGTCCACCAGATCCTCTGAGCCATGAGAGGCTGCCACGTGTCACCATAGTCCCCATATTTTTGTATCACCACTAGTCCCTTGAGTTTAATTATCCGTAATATTCTACATTTTGGGTTTGACCTAAACTCAAGGGACTAGTGGTGATACAAAAATCTGGGGACTATGGTGACAGGTGGCAGCCTCTCATGGATCAGAGGATCTGGTGGACTAACTTTATCCAAACGCGATAGTCCAGAGACTGTCAACGGACATTTGAAAGTCAAAGGACTACCTGCCACCAAACGCGATAGTCGAGGGACGATGTACTGTTCAATGCCGTTTTATTATTTAGATAGTGTATCAATTACAATTAGTTTAGATTATTATTTATAGACAAAACAGATGAGCTAATGTGTTTTGCCCTAATATCTTTAACATGTAATACGTCAAGGTCAACTAACATATGAAGCAAACCAAGAATATAAGAAAATATGTGGAAATGATAAAACATATGCAAAACAATTTGAAACTTCCATATACAAACAAATGCCTCGTTTACAAAATATTTGTGTAAATTTACTTGCCAAAATTGGTTATTTTTTAAGATAATCCCTTGGCTTATTTTTCAAGATAATCCGTTATTTGTGACAAAGGTAGGAAATATGGAGGCGTCGTCAGTTAATGAAAATGTGGTTTGACGTCAAGAATATTTGTTGTTTCCAAAATATTAAGCGTTAAAGCTCAAACACAAACATTAAGATTGAAGCAACAAAACATGATTTTTTATGAGCTACTTTGTAGAAAAAGCATAACAAGACCAATTTGTAGATGTTTAACCAAATATGAGGCTTTATTTGTCTTCAAATATCTACACAAAAAAGTATACTATTATCTTACTTTAACAGCTGATACCAAACCATGTCTATTGAAATCGGAGACGTAGAGTGATCCCCCGCTTTTTTTCACTATCGTCTTTATCTTCCATCATATCTGAAAAAATATTGGTTTACAAATGAATAAAAGAGACAAAACACAAATTTATCAATTTTTACGCAAACCATACATTTTGAACTATATATATGCATAGGATAAGTGTCACAAGACGTAAGAAACAAGTCAACAAAATATGTAGGGTAGCAAACAAAAAAACTCATATAAACTGCACGTTATATGAGAAAATGGTTTAGACTGTCGTGTGAATCACACGATGAGTATCAATGCAATCACATGAATGTTTGCGGCAAAAACGTTGTCTCTGTCGCACGACATACACGATGAATAATATCATTGTCACGCGACTTATACGACGAACATCTGTTAGTAGAGGTTCAACTTAAAAACCTCAAACGTTAATTCCCTCAAATCTTAACCATTTCATATAAAAAAAACATCATAAATCTAGACCGATCACTTTCAAATAATAATCGACCAACAAACAAATAGAAAAACATATATAAAAAAAAAATTTGTATTTTTTTAAAATTAAAAATTAAAATAAAATAATTTTAAGTTAAAAAACAAAACAAAATAATTTTAAATTAAATTAAAGAGTAAAATCTAACCAATAAAAAATGCGAAATCTAAGGGTTTGAAGACCAACAAACGCAGGTCGAGATCTAGGACTATCCATGTCAAACGCATTGGGCTTTTTGTTCAGCCCAAAGTAGACGAGCTCAATTTTCTATCACTCCACTCTCTAGATATATACCTTCTTCGGCGACAGATGATTCTTTCTTTTCACTTGTCGTTAATTCAGTTTTCGATTTGTTGTGATTTCACTGGGAGGTCTGACCTCAATCGCTGTCAAAAGATTAGTAGCGATGCGTAAATGAAACCCTAACCCTAGCCCTAGATCTCTCTCAGTTTCTCATTGTTTTCTTTGGAAATTTTTGATTTGTAAAGAGGAAGCATGTCGTTTGATCTGATTTTGAAGCCTTCGTGCGGTGGTTGTGGTTCAACATCGGATCTTTATGGAAGCAATTGCAAGCATATGACTCTGTGCTTTAACTGTGGCAAAACCATGGCCGAGAATAAGGCCAAGTGTTATGATTGTGGCACCACCGTCACTCGCTTGATTAGGGTTCCGTTTCTTCTCTCTCTCTATATATATGTACACTATGTGTATACGTTTAATATTAACCTGACTGGAGAAAATTATAATTCCGATTTGTTTATAGGTCCTTTTTCTGCAAAAGAAATTAAAATCTTGTTTGTAGTTGTAGTGGATTGGTTTGTTCTTGGTATAATCTACGAGGTGATTGTAAGTTTGTTTGGAACCTTTAGGAATACAATGTGCGAACCAGCGTGAACAACGACAAGAACTTCTTCATCGGTAGATTTGTGACTGGTTTGCCAAACTTCTCCAAGAAGAAGAATGCTGAGAATAAATGGACTCTCCACAAAGATGGATTACAAGGAAGGCAACTTACTGACGCCCAAAGGGTATGAGTTTAGGATCGTAGATGTTCTCATAAGGTGATCAAATGATCATAATTGATATTAAAATGTTATAAGGTGATCAAGTGATCATAATTGATTAATCAATAGGTAAAGAACCTACATACGATGAAACAAATCATTTTATGTTTGGTTGTCGACTACTCAATATCACATACCTGTTGTATGATATGCGGCATATTGTGATATGTCGGGGCTATTGCTAGATAAATGGTGTATCTTAAGATTCACTATCCCTATCGTAAGGTTCACAAGCTTACAAAGCTATGCAATTATTCACCACAATTGGTATTGCCTAAGTTTGAAATGATGTGTATTGGACAAATTGCAATATATGTATTTGGATACTGATAATAGCCCAACAACTGAAAACTGAGGGATTTACATATAGGAGGAAGAAGGTACAAAGTTTGTAATTGTCATATTTCTGCGGCTTGCTTTCCACTACAGGTGCTTACTTCCATGTGTTTGTAATTGCATTATGTAGGAGAAGTTTAAGAATAAACCTTGGCTACTTGAAGATGAAACTGGCCAGTTTCAGTACCAGGGGCTTCTTGAAGGCTCGCAGTCAGCAACTTATTACCTATTGATGATGCAAGGCAAAGAGTTTTCTGCTATACCTGCTGGCTCTTGGTACGCGTGACTTCCTCTTCTCTTGTTCCCGTTTTATCGTTAGACACATGTCGAGACTAGTGCACGGATTGGTTCATTATAGTGCATCTGTTTCTATTTTATGGTGACTACTATTTAGCTCTTAAATAGTATATATGGAAAATTCTAACTACATTTCTAATGTCTGAATCAATATCAACAGAAAATACATGAAAACAAAGTTTAATTTTTCAAAAGTTACTCGCATTGTTGTAAGTAAACCTTTTCCCTTTTCTTATAAGCAAACATTTCTTAGCCTCTCAGATTATCTTCTTCGTTATTCTACTTTCTGAGTGTGTGGACTTGTAATTTATCTTCCATGGAATTTATAGGTACAACTTCAACAAGGTTGCACAATATAAGCAACTTACACTTGAGGAAGCAGAAGAGAAAATGAAGAACAGGAGAAAAACAGCAGATGGTTATGAGAGGTGGATGATGAAAGCTGCAAATAACGGAGCTGCTGCTTTCGGTGAAGTAGAGAGGGTTGATGAAAAGGAGAGTGGTGCGACTTCTGGGAGAGGGCGCAAAAAAGCAAATGGTGATGATGATGAAGGTAACGTCTCGGACAGAGGAGAGGAAGATGAAGATGATGAGTCAGCGAGGAAGAACAGGCTTGGACTCAACAAAAAAGGTGGTGATGATGATGAGGAAGGTCCAAGAGGTGGTGACTTTGATATGGATGATGATGACATAGAAAAGGGTAAGTGCTTATGTATGTCTTTTCAGTTAGATGTTTAATAGGAGTTGGTTTATTTATGTATTGTAAACACATGTTTGGAATTATGTAAGCATATGCGTAGTAACCAAATTAGAGGTACATACTAAACAAGGCTAATACATCAATCTTTGTCTTTTTTTCTCATGGAGCACTGGTGTAAAATAGTTATGCTTTTCACCACTGTATATTTCTTTGTTCTAGGCGATGACTGGGAGCATGAAGAAATTTTCACAGACGATGATGAAGCTGTTGGTAATGATCCTGAAGAACGAGAGGATCTAGCCCCAGAAATTCCGGCTCCTCCAGAGATTAAGCAGGTTTGTTTATTAGTTTTTAACCTACTGGCATGGGGTTTAGTCACTTACACCGAGGTTGTCTTAGGTAGTATTATAGTAGTGGTGAACTTTTGATATAGTTGCTTACAACAATCTTCTTGATAAAAAAAACATGTTGGTCTCAGTCATAAAATTATGGCATGACCATGTGATTCCCGAAAGATTTAGTACCATTACTCCCGATGACTCAAAGCCAGTACAGTATAAAATTTATTATCGGGGGGCTGAATTATACTGAGTTAAGGGTGTTTCATGAATGTATATAGTTGCACAAGTCCCATTCATTTTCTGAACTTGTTCTCATCGTAGTGAGAGGTCTCTCTGCATGCCCACTTCTCTCCCATTCTTGGAGGGAAACATGATTTAACTATGGGATCTGATTTGCTATCCTTGCTTAAGAACCTATGCCATTTCTATATTAGTATATTAGTTGGAACATGCTAGTATTCCCAGTGTGGCACCTTAACATATGCTTCTTTCAGCATCGTCCATATTTGTTACTTGCCGTTACTATCTTTGTATCCTTACATTATTTGTGTTATAAATTTTCTTTGACTTGTGTAAGTGCCATGGTGCTACCATTTTGATGCAGGACGAGGAAGATGAAGAGGAAGAGGAAGAAGGAGGAGGACTGAGCAAGTCTGGAAAAGAGTTGAAGAAGCTGCTAGGGCGTTCTAATGGTACCAGTGATTCAGATACAGATGATGATGATGACGACGATGATGTGAGTATTTTTTAGGCCTAACATTCTTATCTTGCTAGTGATATTTGCTATCCGTTGAAAGTTTTTTTTGTATAAAATGTGCTTATTTCATGTCCACATGTTGGATATAGTAGAGCATTCTTTGGATGAATATAGTTTAGTTTCCTATTTGACTTTTTACTTTGCAAAGCATAGATGACTTGTTGCTGTAATAATTGAATTCCAATATGCTTAATTTGACTTGGGGGTGGCAGAAAGCAGCTGCGGGTTTCAGACGTGGGGTAATATTTTAAGACATTTCTAATCCCAGTAACTCTAAAGTCTAAACCAGTCTGTTTTATTTATAAATTCCTTAAGGTTTACAAGGCTAGTTTGATCCCAACCAGGATGAGTATTCCTGTTGTCTGTTATTTTTGTTTGGCTTAGCACGGATCGTCGATCTTCAAGTTGCAAGTTGAAGTGGAGTTCAAATGTTAATATTATATTTTAGCATAAAGTTTTACTGTTGCTAATGCTATTGGTGTTTTTGGCTTGTTCAGGGGGACGACGATAGTTTCTCTCCTCCTAAGCCGAAGGATGCACCTAAGGAAGAACCAGTAGATAGCACTCCTCCAAAGCCAGTGCCTTCAGGTACTGCTCGAGGAACGTCAGCTACTTCCAAGACAGCCAAGGGAAAGAGGAAATTAAATGTTGATGATTCTAAAACTCCTCCTAATCCGCCTCCAAAGAAGGTGAAGAGCGAAAATGTAAGCATTACCTTTGAAGAATCTGCATGATTTTAATCAAAATCAGTGCGTTTGTTCAGTCATTAGCTCGTATTGGTTGGTTGCAGGAGTTGAAATCATCTATCAAAGAGGAGAACAGCTCTTCTCTTAAACGTAGTGCTCCTTCAAAGGGCACAGCCCAATCATCTCTAAGAGTTCCATCAACATCAAATACTGGACCTGTGACAGAAGATGAAATCAGGGAAGTCTTACTGAGGTCCGAGAAAGTGACCACTTCAGATCTAGTTGGTTGCTTTAAAGCAAGACTTAAAACGTCAGAGGTATTATTTTTCATGAATCATCTGGTATTCTTATGTTTATCTTTTAAAATTAAATATTTAGAATATAAAATTCATGGGATGAACTTTTTTTTGGATCAGAGCCTTGGCCTGATCTAAAATGCTATATGTATAGATATAAGCAAGTAGATATCATGATATGCTGGATTAAAAAGTAGAGCTTTTTTTAATATTTAGTAAAAATGCCTAGAAACTAAGCATGGTTTGATCTTAACTCAGAATCAAATCAAACCAATTGGATTTGGTTCTGGGTTTAGAAGACCAATCAATTAGATTTATTTGTCTCAGTGTTTACTATAAGAGAGACTTGAAATATTGCAGGACAAGAAGGCCTTTGCTGAAGTCTTAAGAGGCATCTCTAAAATACACAAAACCAGCGGACCTCTAAACTACGTCATCTTGAGAAAGAAATGAGAAATAAACTAACCGCACAATACTTTTATGCTATGTTGTTTGTTCAAATATTCGCGAGGTTTGAGAAATCATTCTATGTTGTTGAGCTTGATTTAACACCTTTGGTATTTAGTTTAAAAGGTAAAAATTACTATAAAAAAGGCCTTGTTCTTTTTACTAAATTTTGTTCTGAAAGGGGACAGAAATTTACCTAGGCAGTTCGTTGTCTAGGCAAATATATACCTAGATAATGGTTTTCAACGG
This sequence comes from Limnanthes douglasii subsp. nivea, assembly GCA_036936605.1. NCBI lineage: Eukaryota > Viridiplantae > Streptophyta > Magnoliopsida > Brassicales > Limnanthaceae > Limnanthes > Limnanthes douglasii. The sequence goes on from JAUPFV010000001.1 coordinate 367,756,524, forward strand.
AACTCTGGAGAAATTTGTAAAGTTGCTATATTAATTTTTAGACTATAGTTACAAGTGAATTTTTGGCGGGGCCTGAATATAAAAAGAGCGTTTTTACTATTAAATTGACTATATGAGGCCTCTGTTTTTGTTTACAGCCTTCTTTGTTCAAATATCGCATTTGGTTGACGTTGGATGCTCTGTTTCAAATGTGCATCCAGAAAAAAAAACAGTATTTAGTTTTTATCTTTTAATATTAGTGTTTAAAATCTTAAGAGTATGTAAAATCGTAATATACATGGTAATTATTTACACTCAAGAAAAAATAAGTAAGAATAATATTTTAAATTCTTTTTAAAAAGAGACTTATTGCGGACAAAGGCTCAACAAGATTAGTAAATTTTATATTTAAAATATTCGAATATAATTGTGCATAATAAATTATGCGTAAATCTTTTTATTATTATTTAATATAAAATTTTAATGGTTTAAAAAATTTAAACGGTAATTCAAAAAGAAAAACTGAAAATATAATTGGTTTTATTTTTGTAAGAATAACAAAACTAGATTTATGGTATAATTATAAAAAATTATATTGGTTTCTTATCTATCATAATTAGTCTGGTTTTTCATATATCATATTTGGTATGATTTCTCATCTATATAATTGACATGAAATCATAATTGGTCTGGTTTCTCATCTATCATAACTGGTCTGGTCTGATTTCCATCTACCATAATTGACATGCTTTCTTATCTATCATAATTTGTCTGTTTTTCTCATTGATGAGTCTGATTATTTGGATCACTTTAATAAATGAAAGAAATAAAGTTTTAGAGGGAGAAATGGATTCTAGAGAGAGAAGATCAGAATGCTCAAAAAGCTAACCTTATTACATCAGCTTTGGCCTTTATATAAAGGCACAAGGACTTATAGTAACTGAAAACGGTTACATAAAAAGGCTTATTACATGTAGTCCATAACTAAAATATATAGTTTTCAATTCTTCCTCTAACTTTATAATCTCCTATATAAGGTTTTATTATTTACATTTTAGTCCCTAAAATTTCACTTCCTTATCAGTAGCCCCCTTAGTTCTCATGTCAGTAAATGAATGAGAACTAATCTACTTCGAATTTAAACTAAAGCAATGACAATTTCCTCTTCCATAATCTGAAGTACATTAATCACTTCGTTATATCATTATTCGTTCCAAACAGATCGAAATATGTTAAAATATAATTAACCTTTTGTATCATAATTCGAAGCAACAATAGTAATCCCAGGTTTCAAAACTACTTCTCAGCAAATCATGACCTTTCTAGGTGACAAGTCTACAACTAGGCCTTTAGATTAACAAGTGTTAATCCTTCTTCTACGTAACCGCTTTGACTTTTGTCCAATTAGCATCCACCTTTTCCACTTCTCAACACGTTTTTTCTCCCTTTATAAATTCTATTATGACCCATTCTTTGATCCACAAGCAAAATTCCTTGAGAGAGAAAGCGCAAAAATCTTTAAACTCCTTTGCTACCTTCATCGATTTCTTCAAACTTATTGGTTACCTTCACCGGTTTCTTCAAACTTATTGGCTACCTTCACCGAAAAATTCATATTTTTCGATCAACCTTCAACCAGTTTATGAGAAGGCGCCCAAAATCCAGAAAATCCAAGGCCAAAATTTCCAAAGATCTTAAATCCCCCAAATCAAACAACAACGTCTTCAGAGCTTACGATTATTTGTGCATCAGCGGAAGAGCAGAAAATTAAAAGATGTTGGGTTAATAAGCAACACTCCCCTTGGAACATCTACAAAGACCACCTATTACGGTAATTTTGATCCTTCTAAATTTCATGTTTTTTATCCTTCGCCTATTACAGAGGAAAGCCAGACTTCAAGAATTCGAACACCAAAATCACCTCGAATTTATCCTTCTCTTAACAAATCATCACCTCAAATTAGTCGTGAAATACATAGATCTTCTTCAAAACAATCTGAAGCAACCCTTTTTTTTAACTTGTCCCCCATGAGCTCCTCGAAAAAGGACTTTCATAGCTATGGGAGACGATGCTGATGTTACGTTAAATCCTTCTACCAATTCTCCTCCATCGAGGGAGATTGTCGAGACAATTATAGTATCTCTACAAAGTCCCTCGAATAATCCTCTTCGATTGAGAGATGGAGCATCAGAAGCAGAAGTCGATTCCGATGTTACTCAATTAAATAATGAAGCTGTTACAGAAGAAAAAGCTTAAAAGGAATCAGAAAATACTACACAAGAAAAAATCCACAGACCAAGAGAAAAAAAAGCTCTTATTACCATTTATGAGGAGGAAAGAGCGTTAATCGGTGAAAATTTGAGAACTCTTGATGCCAACTACGTCGTGGCTCTAAACAATCATTTCATATATATATATATATATATATATATATATATATATATATATATACATATACTATGAAGAGATCCAAACAAGTGATTTGAAGAAGCAATGGGGAATGAGAGACAACATTACACTTCGTCTTCCCAAAATAGGGGAAACACCATTAGACTGCAAAAAAGACGAACTGGTTGTTTACATAAAAATAATCAACTCGGGGCTTCGATTCTCACTAGACCCTATGATAGTGGATCACTTCGAACTCCTTAATTTGTGTCTGACCCAAGTAACACCAAACCAGTGGTTCACACTTCTTTCTGTAATCATGGCCTCTCGACTATCCAAAATCCCCATCTGCATCGAAGATTTCATATCTTTAACCAAATTGTCAAAGGGTATTCTACTATCTTACTTTGGGCGATGACTTAAAAATCATCAAAGATTTCTTTGAAGCAGATAAATTCTGGAAAATTTATATCCAAAGTCAACCCATTAAGATTGAACCTCGTCTAGAGGAGTAACCGTAAGTCTCTTATATTATTTTTTCTAATGTAAATCTTCAACTAATGATATCCTTATTCGTTATCAATTTATATATTCCGAACAAAATTTTCGAGGCGTTATGCCATTCAACGAGAAGAAGCCAAAGAAACTTTCAAGAAACTTGTTGTTTGGGCTGAAAAGAAATAGAATAACTTCTTCTACACGACCCTCGAACCCATTAATTTCCTTACCAATCATTTATTTTCGATCACCCCTGAAGCCTTTCCCCCCGAAAACTTGATGGAGCCACCAGATCCTCGACAAGCTATGAATAGGTTGGTCTATCCCGACTGCAAAGTGTTCTTACCAATCCAGAATAAATCAGACAACCATCTTTCCAAGAAAAAGAAGGCAAAAAAGAATGAAAGACAGTTAGCACATCTGGTGCTAGCCCTTCAACAGATCCGAAACCGAGAGGTTCGTAGCGAAAAACAAAAGAAAACACATTTTCTACCATTGAAGAAAGAATTGAAGAGGGACCTTCTCCAAAAAAGATGAAGATTGCGGCGCCTTAAAAAAAATACTACTAAAGTACCTCCTGAAGAGAGAAAAAAAATAAAGTACTGGAGATTGTCAAAGAAGTATTGTCTGATGCAACGAAGTTGTTGCTGTATATAATCAACAAAGTGGTCAAAAAGAGAATGAAGATAGTGCGGAAAACACCACCAATCAGCAAATGGAAATGCCGTTGTAGAAGATAACCAAGGTGATGATCACTTCGACCCTGACAGTTTCATTAACTTCAATGAATCACAAAAGCTTATTGGAGAAGAGGATCCCGTCATTCAAGAAATTCAAACTCTGTTGCATAACTTTGGTAGGAGATTTGCACCTGCTTCCTCCAAAGCTGCATCTCATGAGGTTATTGTTCATAAAACTTCTTTAGACCTTATTCCTCGGCTTAGTCCATTAGTTTTTCTTCCTGAGATTCCTTCCGAAGAAGTCATAACTGCTCTTCAACCTTTTTTCCAATTTCAATACTGCAGCGAAAAGACTTAATGAAGAAATTGAGGCCTCTCAAAATCACCTGAAACGTATGGCTAAAGATATGGTTGACTATAAAGGTTTTGCTGAAGCTGAGAAAAAAATAAAAGAAAGATTTGGCGACCAATTAACAAATCAGTTTCATGGATTCCAGATAGAAAGGTCTCAATATTACTGATGACTTCTTTATGCCAAAAAGTATCTCCGAGAACAACATCAGATCGAGAAAGAAGATCTCAACACCTCGCATCAGGAAGAAATTGACCGACTCAAAACCAAACATCTTGAAGACTTAGCTGCTAAAAGAAGAAACTCGATGACCTTCAAACTTCTCTCAGCAAAAGTAAAGCAGAAAAGAAAAACTTAACCGATGAAACGACCACTTTCAAGAATCACTTCAAAAAAGAAAAACAACTTGTTGTCACTGCTGCTAAAGATAAGTGTACCAAAGATATGTTGGCAGCTATCAGTGATGGTAAAGAAGAGAAATCCATCACACTTCTTTGATAAATTCACGACACATATCCTAAGATAAATCTTTTGAGTTTTTGGAACGAAATTTCCATCGAAATGCACCTCAGCGAAGCCTTCGATCCTATCCCAAGTTCTTCGTCCAAAGAGGAATCATCCGAAGAAGGATATGCAGACGAATAGTTTACTATCTTTTTGTACCTGTCATATTAGTATTACAACTCTTGTACCCATCGAATTATTCAGAATGACAAAGGTTTTTGTTTACACGTTATATTTTATATCAAGTTATGTTCACGTTTAATTTTTATTTATATTAGTTATTCGAGGTAAAAATATAATATAACACTTTTAAATAATCATCTTAATACGTAACAGCTCAAATACTATAGTGTGCTTATTGAACGTAGCACTTTGAATATCATAGAGTGTTCAGTGAACGTAACACTTCGAATATCCTATAGTCTTTAATGAACGTAACACTTCGAATATCATAGAGTGTTTAATGAACGTAACACTTCGAACATCATAAAGTGTTTAATGAACATAACACTTCGAACATGGTTGCTTCTTCGAAAAGTGTACACAACACTTTGGAATATTCTACTATTGGTCAACCTCAAAGATGATCAGTCTTTGGTCGGTTACCAAAATAGTTTAAATAAGCACTTGTAAACAACCATTGGCCAAAAAATTCATTTTATTGATAATTTTGAATATGTACATAGCGCCTCGTTAAACATTCCCTGGGCCAACAGAGTAGGAAAGAGTGCGCTAATCCACCAGAGGAAACAAATTCAAAATACAACACAACTATTCCTAGTACAACTTCGGATACTGTATGTTCTATAGGTGTTGAATCATCCCCCCTGATTATCACAAAGGCGATAAGAACTTGGTTTTATCCTTTCAACAACTATATAAGGTCCTTCCCAATTCTGGGGCATTTTTTTTTAATATCTTCTCCTTTGTATGTAAGAATATTTTTCTTAACACTTTATCACCTACTTTAAGCTCCCTCTTTTTTACCCTCGAATTATACCTATTCCTCATAAGAGTTTGATAATGGATTACATTTAAATGAGCTCGAACTCTTTTCTCATCAATCAAATCCAAACTTGTACTTATGGCTTCGTCATTGGACTCTTCAGATTATGGAGTTATACTAAAAGATGACATCATAGATTTCACAGGGCTTACAGCATCCATTCCATACGCTAAGGAAAAAGGGGTTTCTTTAATAGCTTCCTTATGAGTTTTTCGATGAGCCCAAATTACCTCTTGCAAATAATTGGGCCACTTTCCTGCCGCCGCTGTTAAATTTTTATTCAAACTTTCTTAAATAGTATGTTTGTCACTTCCACTTTTCCATTTTCTTGAGAATTAAAAGGTGTTGAAAAACATTTTTTAATTCCATTCGAAGCACATAATGATGTCATTTCTTTATTATTAACTTGAGGACCATTGTCCATAGTAATTCTTCTAGGCACTCCAAAACGAAAACAAATACTGTTTACAATGAACTTAATCACATCCTTCGCCTTCGTTCCATATAACGGTTCTTCTGCCCACTTCATAAAATAGTCCACTGCAACAATTATCATTTTTCTCCCTCCAAAGACCATCGCAAAAGGACCAACTAAATCTATTCCCCATCTATCAAACGGAATGGATTCGGTGATAGACATAAGTGGAACTGCCGGCTTATGAATAGAATTAACAAACCTTGACAAGTATCACAACTTCGAACCAAAATCTTAGCATTGTTCATAATCGAAGGCCAATAAAACCCTGCAAGCAAAACTCGACGAGATAATGCCTTAAACCCACAATGTGTTGATCCTTCTCCATCATGCAACTCTAATAAAACTTCCTATGATTTTTGTCTATTCAAACACCACAATAATGGCCTACTCAATGCTTTCTTATACAGAATTACATCCAAAACTATGTATCTAAAATCTTTACCTCGCAATGTTTTGGCCAATTTTGCATCTTCAGGAAATTCTCCTCGAATTAAGAAATTCAAAATATCAGTTCGCCAATCACCTCGGACGGCTTCTGAGGTGATAAATAGTTCCTCAATATGTTCACGCTGGTCTAATTGAGTTAAAATCGAAGGAATTTCTTGCAGTAAAATTCACGGATACTCTTCTTTATAAGTAACAGTTGCTAATGAGTCGCTCACTGTATTACTTCCTCGACTTATATGTTCCACAATAACAAGATCAAATAAGAGCATCAAATTTCGAAGCTCTCGAAGATACAAAATTAAAAAAATCATTTTTTTCTTCAGAATTCCCAGATACTTGATTTGCTACTAATTAAAAATCTGTCTTTAAGCGTACTGAAGTTGCTCCACATATCTTCGCAAGTCTCAAACGAGCTAAAGCAGATTCGTATTCAGCTTCGTTATTCGAAGCATGAAAACCAAGTTTGATACACTGGAGCATTATTTCTCCAGATGGAGCAACTAGTTGAACTTCAACGCTGCATCCCAAGATACTAGATCCGCCATTTGTTTGAATAACCCACGTCGAATTCTCTGGTAAAACATCATTGATATCTTCTGCATCTAATCTACTTGAATGAAATTCAACAAGAAAATCTACCAAAGCTTGCACTTTAATTGCAGTTCGAGGTGTGAATGTAATATCAAAATCTCCAAATTCCACTGACCACTTACTCATTCTCTCTGAAATAACAGGACGTTGTAAAACATTTTCCAGTGGATATGAAGTCAAAACTTCAATGGTATGGGCTTGAAAATAAGGGCGCATCTTTCTAGCAGCCACCACCAATGCCAATGTTAATTTCTCGAGTTTCAAATATCTCTTTTCTGCTGCTACCAAACTTTTACTGACATAATACACCGACTTCAGAATTCCTGAATCTTCACTTATTAATACTGCACTTACTACAAAATCTGATACCACAATGTATAAAAAGAGTAGTTCTCCACTTCAAGGCTTAGATAAAAATTTTGGTGATGACAATAAAGCCTTGATGTTTGTAAATGCAACTTCGCAGTCTGAAGTCTATTCAAATTTCTTTGGCCCTCACAACACTTGAAAGAAGGAAAACATTTATCAGAGACTCGAGAAATAAATCTGTTAAATGTTGCTAACCTTCGTGTCAAAACTTGTACTTCTTTGATGGTTCGAGGAGATTTCATAGACACTACAACTTTCAATTGTTATGGATCAGCTTCTATCCATTTTTCACTGATAACATAACCCAAGAACTTCCTTGATCGGACTCCAAAAGTACATTTTTCAGGATTGAGCTTTAGCCTTATCGCCTTTAAATTCAGAAATGTCTCCTCTAAATCTTCCAAGTGCGCATCATCTACTAAGATTTTTACCACCATGGCATCAATGTAAACCTCCATGTTTCTTTCGATCTGGGTAGCAAATGCTTTATTCATTAACCTTAGGTAAGTGGCCCCGATATTTTTCAATCCAAAAGGCATGACCTTATAACAATCTAAACCCCCGTTAGTGATGAAAGTAGTACATTCTTAATCCTTCAGATCCATCTGGATCTGATTATATCCCGCAAAAGCATCCATAAAAGTCAATATTTTGTTTCCCAAAGTGGAATCAATCAGCTGGTCTATTCGATGAACGGGGAATGGGTCTTTAGGACAAGCTCGATTTAAGTTTGTAAAATCAATACACATTCTCCATTTCCATTTTTCTTCTTGACCACTACTAAATTCGCCGTCCATAAAGGATATTGTGATTCATTTATATGTCCGACCCTAGATAAACGATCCACTTTGGAAACAATCGCCTCTGCTTTTTCTGACAAAAATGCCCACCTCTTTTGAATTACAAGCTTCACCCTCAGATTAACAGCTAAACTATGATAAATTACTTCAACCGTTACACCTACCACAGCCTCTGTTTTCTAAGCAAAAATATCAAAATTATGAGACAAAAACTGTAACAGTCGTTGACACAGAGATGGGGTCGATAAGATTCATATTTGAAGTGTACTTCCCTCAGAAAAAGTATACTTCTCAATTTCTTCACTTACTGTCAATGATCCTAGGTTTTCCCTCCGATCATCAACCTTTTTTTATCAAAATCGGAGGCAACCCCCCTGACTATTATTCGTTCATCATATCACCATTGCTGGATCATCAAATCCGAATGACCCCCACACGGTCTCCAACAACATTCCCTTGCAACTTTTTGGTTGCTTCGAACGACCCCCACACGGTCTCCAACAGCATATTTGAAACACTGATAGACTGTTGACACAACGTCATACATCCTTGACAACCATGACCTTTCAAAAATAAAATTTTAACTTATGGGACAGTCCACCACCATAAAAATCACTTGAACCTTCTTATTTAAAGGTCCCTTTCCTAAAATTACCTCCCCCTCGAATTCTCCTATTACCCGTGCAATCACTCTAGTAAAACCAATTATTGTGCGCTCTAACTGAGTAATTCGAGGAGGATTATGCATCATGTCATTGTGATACCTACATAATTTGTTGTTTCGCTCCTCTTTTGGCATATTGATTGGAGTGGGCTTCCTGAATTTTACGTATCCTTTAGTTTTATCAAAACTTGCATCCACACTTTCAGTCAAATTCGTATAATATTCAGGAATTAACCACTAATTTGGCCTCGACCTATTGTATTGATAAGAAGGAGCTTGATTCGAATATCCCCCGGTTTGAGGTTATTAATTGTTATTCCTCGGATGCGCTTGCTGAGTAGCAGTTGAAGATTGTCCTTGGTTATGTGGCACTTGTCCCGAATTATTTGGAAAGTTAACTGCTGCTCCTCAGACCCTAGTTGATTCTTCAACTTTAATTTGATCTTCGACCTGAGCCCTTAATTATCCAAAAGTTAAAGCCCTCATTTTTGTTGTCTCATTAGCCAGATCCTCTGGCAATAATCCTTGGAAAAAAGCTGGCATCACCATCGATTCTTCACAGTTATCCAAACTTGCATTTGTCAAAATAAATCGCTTCGTGTAATCCTTCAACTTTTCTCCAACGGCTTGCTTGCATTGGATAATTGTGTCACTGTTTGTTCTCATATCTTTACTGCCAACGAACTGTCTTCTAAAGGCAGTGTAAAAATCCCTAAAATTTGAAATGGATCCTTGGAATTCATTTATACCGTTTCAAAGTTATCCCTTTAAAAGTCTGTGAGAATGCCTGACATACCAGCCTGTCGTTGTCCTTGAAATTCATTATAAATTTTTGAATTGTTCGATGTGATCATCTGAATCCTGCATCCCATCAAACTTTTCAACTTTTTTTATGTCAAAACGCTTCGGAAGTGTAATAGATCTGATTTTATTTATCAATGGAGAATTCCTCCAATCGATACCTTAAACATACTGATCTTCAGTTCCCATTACCGCACATAAATTCCGATCAGCCCCATCATACTGATTCGACGTGTTTCCTTCACACCAATTAGACTCCCTCAAACATCGAGGTACATTATCTCTCCTAGATTTATGCTCTTTCTTGTGCTTTTGAGGTTGATCTTTCTCTTGTTTTGAAGAAACCATGTACCTTTTAAAACCTGATCGAGAGCTCTCAACCTCCTCGTCACTAGATGCGACACACTTTTATTTATCTTTCTTTTCTTTTCGAGAAGAATGACGCTCTTTTAGAGATTCACAGCGCATTTTATTCTATTCACTCCTGATTTGACGATCAGTACAAGACCGATCAGATTGGTTTCCAGCTTCATTTTGTTTCTCAAGATTGATGAAATTCTATCTAGAAAAATAGGCACCGATTGTTAATCGTCCCCGATGAAGTCGCCAATTTGGTGAGTCTGATTATTTGGATCACTTTTATTAATTAAAGAAGTAAAGTTTTAGAGAGAGAAATACATTCTAGAGAGAGAGAAGATCAGAATGCTCAAAAATTCAACCCCTTTATTAGATCAGTCTTGGCCTTTATATAGAGGCGCAAGGAGTTTGAGTATAACTGAAAATGGTTACTTAAAAGGAATTATTACATGCTAGTCCCTAACTAAAATACATAGTTCTCAATTATTCCTCTAACTTTATAATCTGTTATATAAGGTTTCATTATTTACATTTTAGTCCCCAAAATTTCACTTCCTTATCACTCATCAATCATAATTTGCATGGCTTCTCATCTACCATAAATGACATGATTTCTCATATATCATAATTGGCTTTGTTTCTCATCTATCATAATTGGTCTAGTTTCTCATCTATCATAATTGGTCTAGTTTCTCATATATCATAATTAGCATGGTTTCTCATCTATCATAATTGGTCTAATTTATCATCTATCACAATTGGTCTAGTTTCGTACATAAAATCTATCATAGTTGGCATGGTTTCTCATCTATCATAATCGGATGATTCTGTTTAGCTTTCTTAACATCTTTAGGCATCAAATCAGAATCTGTATTGCACTTTGCCTTTGTAGGTTTTTAATTTGAAACATTCTTGGATTCTTTGTCGGATTTTGAATCCAAAAAGTTCGATTCATCCGCTTTTATTTCACCCGATTAACTCTTGCAAGCTTTGTAATTTTTAACAGAAAGAAACGGTTTGCTAAGAATAAGTTAGCAACAAACATTGTAACCTGCTAGACTCGTACTAGTGCTTCAATTAATGCTAGTATAAAGGTTTTAGAGGAATTGTACGGACAGTTTTTATTATGGATATAATTAAATGTGATGTAATTAAATGAGAGATAGATATAAAACAATACATAAATCTACGACATCTACAAGTTATGGGGATTTGCATTCAGAGTCTCCAAAATAACCTAATGCTTGAACATACGAAAGAATTATTAAGAATAAGTAAGCAACAAACATTGTATATATATAAAAGTCGTCTACCATTATATATATATATAAGGTATGAGGTAGGAGAAAGAAATAGAGAGAGAATGAAACAAAGGAAAAACAGTTGAAGTAAAAAATAAAAAACGTTTTATATAATTAACTAAGGGTATTTATGGTATTATTAGATCTTATATGGTAAATATTTTAGTAAAATAGGTCTTTTTCATAGATACATGAAAATATGGGTAGTAAGTGAATAATATTATTCCTATTGGGTCTTAAATGGTATTAAACCCCTTTTAAAATTTGATTACAATAGTTATTTAAAAAAAATATGATTTAAAAATATATATGTAAAATACATGAACATGTTAATTGTTTTTGTTAATTCGCCGATTAAATTTGTAAAATACTTATTTATTTATTGAAGAGTTAGTGTCTAAGATCCAATCCAAAAACTTATAACGGTCCAACAAAATTAACAAACTTTTTATCTAAAATAGTCTTTCATATAAAATCAGCAAACACATATACAGATTATATTTCTTTTATTTTTTTTAACTTAAAATTTTAAAGGTTCATATCTTTTAAACTGTAACTGAGAAGAAAAAAATCTGAAAATACCATTGATTTTATTTTCGTAAGACAAACAAAAGTAGATCCATTCATGATATGTTTTCAATTTTTTTTAAAAAAAATACATTGGTTTCTCATTATATGGTTTCTAACCTATCATATGTCAAGTCTCGCATCTAGCATCTAGCATCTAGCATCTAACATCTAGCATCTATCATAATTGGTCTGATTTCTCATCTATCATAGTTAGTCTGGTTTCTCATCTATCATAGTTGGTCTAGTTTCATATCTAGTATCTATCATAGTTGTCTATTTTTGCATCTACTAGTAAAAAATTAAAAGGTTTCGCATCTAGCAAAAAAAAAGGTCTCGCATCTTTTTCGTAACAGTCGTCTTTTTTCTGTTACATTTTAAAGGTTAAAATTTTAAAAGCTCGTATCTTTTGAACCGTAGCTCGGAAAAAAAAACTGGAAATACCATTAGTTTTGTTTTTTAAGGCGAACAAAACTAGATTTGTTCATGATATGTTTTAAATTTGTTTTAAAAATAATAATGTTGTACACTATTTTCTTATTATATGGTTTCACATCTATCATATATCTGGTTTCGCATCTAACAGCTAACATATATCATAGTTTGTATGGTTTCATATCTAACATCTATCATAGTTTTCTTGATTTCGCATCTAGCAGTATAAAAATTAAAAATGTTTCATCTAGCGAAAAAAAGATTTTGCATCTTCTTCGTAATAGTTATCATTTTCGTTTACACTGTAAAATTAAAAAAAATAAAGTTTTTTTTAAACCGTACCCCGGAAAAAAAATCTAAAAATATCATTGGTTTTTTTTTTATTTTAAGACGAACAAAACTAGATCATTCATGGTATGTTGTGATTTCCATGAGTACAAAGACTACACATATTTTGCATCTATCAGTACAAAGAATACAAACGTTTCACATTTATCATTACACAAGTTTTACATCTATCAGTACAAAGAATAAACATGTTTAGCATTTATCAGCATTTAAAGTAAACAAGTTTCGAATCTTCCAAACTTTATATTCATCGTTTAAGCTGTAAATCCTTTTCCAAACCAAATATTCCTGAAACACAAAAATACACTAAAAATTATCAAAACCTTACTGCAATACAACAATTTAATTAAAAAATCAAAGTAATAGCAGATAAATACCAAAAATCACAAAGAAAACAGAAATCAAATTACCTATTTTAAAATAAAAATAATTATAAAAAATCGAGTTACATGAACAGAAAAATTGACTTACCTAATTAAAAATAGACCATTATATAAAGGATAGAGGAATCATTTGGAAGTGTGGTGAAAATTAAAGAGAAAATAGATAGTGAATACAAAGTGTCATTGTAATTGTAATTATCTTTACGAAATAAATATAAGTAGTATTTAGAAAGTTTATATTATATTTGTTTTTTTTATCTTATTTACATCTTATATTTAAAGTTTCACTTGTTAGGTAAGTCTTTACCTCACCATTTTGGTTCCGTTGTGGGGGAACGAGTGCAACCAACATCTTAAGCTACCAATTACAACTTCTTTGATCCCTTATCCATAGTGAACTTGAGGCCCAATAGGATGTCTGCAATCTGATAAATAATATCGGCGTTACAACTAACCTCGCCAGAAAAATAGGAATGGAAGACGAGCTGGACCTCCCCACATGATATGGGAAGGCTTCAACACGAAGAGGCAGTCCTAGTGTCTTGGCTATTTTAGCAAGCGACGTTATTAGATCGACGACTTAGCCCAGCAAATGAGCGAGCTGCCAAAGATATAGCTAGTCAGACGTTCCCTCCAACTCTCGGTCAAAGGGGGACGACCCCGGCATAGCCCACGATAACATGGCCAGGGAAGAGCAACATGGTCATCCAATGACTATTGATCAATGAGAGCTCGGCTCAGACCTATTTTTCAATCTAATCATCCAGATTAGTGAATGAAATGATTAAAAAAGTATGTTTCGTAACTAATCATGTACAACATACTCCTTAGCTAAGTTTTGAATAACAAAGATAGTAAATGATCGTGAAACCCTTAATCTAAGTGTGAGCACCGTCGACCATGCAAAGAAATGCCTATATAAACCAGTTCTCTCTTATTGAGAGGGTGACATAAGCAACCGCGTCCAAATAACGAGGGAAGGTTAAGGGATCACGACCATAATATATGAATAATATGAGGAATTCATAATTTGTACAAGCGAGGGTTTTTTAGAAGCTCTCGAGAAATCGTCACAATCCATGTAAGGATACAACAGACACTTGTTGGCTGGCATAATGGTTCAAACAACATTTGCACGAACAAGTCTAGGAAGTCTAAACATTGGCACATGGAAGGATGCAATGGGCACTCACCGAAGATATTTTCTCTCTTCTATCGTATCTAAAAAATTCACGTCATATTTTAGTATAACCTATGTTATCCCGCTCTCGTTATGACTCATTTATTTTAAATGCAGAAGTTCAACTCATTTTATTGTTATGGTAAACCTTAAATCCGACGTAGTTTTTTATACAAGTTTATCCATCAACCTTTTTTTTACCAACAGTGGGTATAAGCTAAATAGATAACTTGTTCGGTTCATAAATCGATAAATCAATAGAGCAGGGATAACTGTACACAAAAGAAAGCCCACCTATAGAAACCACCTTATGGTTAGTCCAACTCAGTCTCAGTTTTTTCTGATCTCAGTTTTGTATGGCCTCACCTCAATATAGTTCAGTCTCAATAAAGTTTCACCCATAGATATCAATTTAAGGTTATAGTTCTCCTTCGATTCTCTCACATAGACTTGGAAAAAACATGTAAAGTTATAAATTTAAAGGGTTTATGCCATTAAGTTCTAGCTACGGATAAGATTTAATCAGTTTGGTCTTTTTTTAATATTTAAACTAACATGAATTAATTTGGTTTGTAAAAAACAAAACCAATTTTAATAAAATAATTTGGTTTTATCGGTTTTAGTTTGATTTTTTTTATTAAAACAATTATTTTAAAAAATTTAAAAATAAAAAATCTATAGAGTAAAAATATTATATAATTAAAAATATTGAATTTAATTATTGAAAAATTACTAAAAGAATATATATATATATATATATAATTATTAATAAATTTTTTTTATTATTTATTTTATATATAATAACTCAATGATATAATTAAATGTAGTCAATGTTATTACTATTATTATCATAAGTGATAGAAGTGTAATTAGTTCAACCCGAACTTATCTATTCATTAGTTTATCCATATGTACAGATATTTTACGAGATAGTCAAAGAAACTCTCACCTTTAAGTTTTAATAGTTAGAGAAATATAAATTATTATCTCGAGATATCATGAAGATATTTATTGTAACACAAGGCCTATAAATAAAGGCCTCACAATCATAATTAAAACTAGTATTCTTTTGTCTACTATTTATGTTTTTTTACTTAGGTTATTCATGTCCATTCTCATTCCAATTCTTTTATAGTCATGCTATAAGTCTGATTAATGATTTGACTAAGACTGCGGTCTAAAATTATCGACATCATATAATAATTCAATTAATTTTTTGATAATAGTGAATTTGTTTGTATTGAAGCCCGTTATAAATTTGTTACATGTAACCTAAAACGTAGGGCTATAACTTAATATTTTTTGTGTAAAGGCATAAGACCCATAATGTAGCACTTGAAGATTTAGGCCAAAATCCCAACTATGCTTGCGACTCAAGTATTTGCCTATAAATAAAACAAGATTACAATCCAGGGAATCAACTTAATATTATACTAAGTATAGTTTTATTTTTTACTTTTATGTTTTCCTTTGATTAAAAAATATATTTGTCCATAACCAACTCTTTATTTTCTCTCTAATAACCATAGCAACCTTCCTTCATTCAGCTATTACACTATTTCATCTTCTTCTAAGCTTCATTTGGCGTCTCTTAAGTCTCGGTGAGTCTCAACAAAAACATATTCCACTAGTTTATTCACCACATTGACCATCTAAGTTTATCAAATAATACTCTTACACAAATTTGCCTCACCAAATTGGCATTGTCTGTATACCAATGACCTCTGATAAGAAATCTTGTAGCATATTAATCCTCATCTTCATCAATATTATGTGCGTTGGATCTTAGATCTTAAATGTGATTAATTAGAATGCTCTTCCTTTATTTACTTTATTGATTGCACAACGTCCACATGAGGAGAATTTGTGTTACCAGGAGCAGCTGGTGGTTTTTTATGTGTTTCCACATCAAGAGAGTGATTGGTTTCCACATTCGAATTTATTATTGATTATTTTTGGTTTGTCGATTACTAGTTTTATTTCGTTGTAAAAAAAAGTTAAAAGAAACTTATCAAAAGAAATGAAGAATGTTGCATTCATTGTAAACAAAAGTTAAGGAAAAGTTTGTGAAACTACACAATGAGATTTGTAGAAACCAAAAATGAGTTAAAATATTATTATGATTTATTGGCAGTGGCTGCATACAGACAAAGTATTTTGTCAAAACTTCTATCATATTACATTGTGAAAAAGAAAATACTCAACTATATATATTTATTACCCAAGTGGAACACTAAATAAAAGTGGAAGACATTGTTAGATACATGATTAATGAAAACACTGAGAATCCAAATGTATATCATCGCTATCATCATTTGGCTAACACTAATGAACCTACTTTAATTGTGCATGTTAATTACAAGTTTAATAATGAATTTTTTACCTCTAAGTATAATAACAATGAATCTTTGCCTCGACCACAACATTATGAACAAGGCCATATATTAAAAGGGAACAACAATGCAAGCCAAAAGTTTGAGCGTGCTAATAAAGGTCCTTACACAAAGTTAACGGAGACTTTGGGGTGTTCTCTACTAATGAACATATAGACAATAAAAATTCTATAAATTGTATTATGACATTGGGTATTAAACTATTCCACTGGGCTTTCAAATATGAAGTCTAAAATATGGTAGGTAAGGGAAAACTTTCATATTTTTTGAAAAATAAAACCAATAAATAATTTGAGACATGTTGTGGCTGAGTGTGATTCGGTATCAAGGCAAAAAGAAAACTTTAGTAGCAGATGATAAACCAAAAGTTTTGATAACACTATCATCATTGGATAAAAGACGAAATATACTTGGACTTAGATCCTAACAGATAAAATGTTTGTGTAATTACAAGAGGATACTCAATTATGTGATCTCCATGAATTTTATAGACACGTAGAGGATCTAGAAGTTAAAAATAAAGTAAATATATCACCTCACTTGTACATGAATCATAACCTAGTGCACATTACAGTTGAGCCGACGGTAGTAGAAATAAAGAAGGTGATGATAGATATAAAAAGTTCAACAAATATTTTGTATTAATATATATATATATATGATAAAATGAAAAGAACCCTATTTTATATCATCACGTATAATTTTTAATGGGTTCACTAGGGCAAATGCTAATGTTATAGGATAATTAAATTTGGATGTGGTATTATGAAAGCAAAAGCTCATGAAGAACATTCGGTGTTTACTCATCATAATTAACATATTTTCTTCATACAATGTAATTTTGGGAAGGTCATAACTAGAATAAATTTATGTTATGGTATCAACATTATATTAGTGTCTTATTTATTTATTCAATGTGAATGTAAGATTAATCATAGAAAATCAAAGAGCTTCGAATAAATGTTATAATGATTTTTTTAACGCTTATAAAATAGCAATCATGATTTGTTCTTGTCATCTTGGATAACATGGATGAACCTAGGGAGGCCGCGCATCTTATAGAGTAACAGGGTGAAAACAGAAAGCATACAAATAGTATGAAATAAATTCTTAAGACTTGACATATAAATTCCTACCAATATCATGTATAAATTATTAATTATTTTACAAATAAATTAGAGATGTTTTATTGGGCTGCCCATTATGTAACATGAGTCATAGTAGAAGTCGTGTATCTTAAATTGTTCATAAATAGTAAGTTATGGCCAACCAAGCAGAAACAGAGATCACACTTTAAAGAAAAAAATATAAATGACAAGGGAAGAAATAGATAGAACTTACAATAGTAGGTCGCATTAAGGAGTCATAATCCAATATGGACAACAAATCCGATGCAGGTGAAGAAATGTAATGACAAGTGGAGAATGTGTTTAAACTTTACAGACTTAAATAAAGCATGCCTGAAGACCTTATATCTTCCAAAAATTGATCAATTAGTATATGCAACGTCAAGGAATACGATTTTTATCTTTTATGGAGGTATATTCGGGATCCAATTAAATCTTAATACATTAGTATAATCATAAACACGCTACCTTTATAACAGAGAGGGGCCTTTGTTAGTACAAATTAATTACCTTCGGAATAAAGAACGATGAGGATACATATCAAGACTTGTTAACAAAAATTTTGCAACACACATATATTGAAGCCTACAAGATTATATTGATCATATATTGGTTACCAACATTCAAAATAAAGATCATTTGGCTAACTTGGCCGAGATATTAACAAACTTAAGAAGAGTAAATATGAAGCTAAATCTAGAAATTTTACCTTCGACATAAGGTTTGTAACATTTCTAGGTACATGGTCAGCGAGAAAACATAGAAGTAGACCATACTCAACTATCAAAATTAGTTATCGTGGATCCTCTAAGAAACATAAAAGAAGTAAAAATTCTAGTAGAAATATTGGTTGATGTGAACATATAAGTCTCATCATTTCTTTCAAGAGTTAAAAATATCAAGGAAGTTCAATTTGAGTCCAGATTATGAAGAAGCCTTCAACAATATCAAAAAGTTATTGACTTTTCCAAAGGTATTGGTGAAGTCGAAGCCATGTAAGTCTTTATTCTTTTAGTATTTTTGGATTTTTTGTTAGTTTTGTATTAATAAAAGAAGAAGTAAATGAATCTAAAGCAAATCTCTACTAGATGTTAAAACTAGCTATCTATAATTAGAAGAACTTGACTTAACACCTGTAGTCGTAGCTTGGAAAATGAGACCTCACTTCTAGAATTATATAATTATAGTACAAACATCTTCCAGTTTAAGAAATATATTACAAAAATCCATATGTATATCCATGGCAGGCTTTCTCATTGAACTTCAATAAAAAAATGCATACACCTTCATATGATGAAAAAAAATCTACTTTTAAAGTAAGAACTAAATAGATGAAGTAATAATTTATGTTATGTTGCACGAGTGCAATTAATATCTCCATTAAATAAAATTAGGTTTCTCTGCTTTTAACAATGAGGCAGAATATGAGGCTGCAAAAGTAGGATTTCAGCTAGCATATGTAGAGCTTATAGGGTTAAGTAGCAGAAGCCAAACCATAATACCTTAAACAATACTTAAAGAAGCTTAAGAGACATACAACTCTCTTTGAGAATGTCATTTCTGAACAAGTACCAATAACATAAAATGCAGTTACAAATGCATTAACTTATTCTAAGTATTCAAACACAACACCTTAAGTAATCCTTCAAGAAAATTCATTCATTACACCATCCAACACGTTCCTATCAACAGTCTTGGCTTTAGGGTTTATGATAATTGAAGGGGAGAAAGAAAAAGAATATTGGAGTACTATAATTATTGAATATATTACAGAACAAAACTTACATAAGATAGGACTAAACTTAGGAATATAAAAATAAATTCAACATGATATGTGCGAAAAGTGCATACCTTGTACAAGTAGGGACTCGCCAAACCTGTGTTTAGTTATCTTGTCCTGATTGAAGCAACGTGTATATTTAAAGAGTTCTATAATGAAATACCCTCATAAAACATGTACTAAATTGGATTATTTTTAAGTGTAGACTACGAGTAACTCATCAACAGAATTTATACTGATGGACTATTAGGTTAAAGGTGAAGTTTGGTGCTGCTAGGTCGAATGCATAAAAATTGAGTTTAAGCATGTTCCAAATATTTTGGCCGAAACTATTAAAATGTTGTATTTTGTTCCTAATGGAAATAGGATTCTTCCTTATGAAGTGCCTGATTGAAGTAAAGTTATGGTTCTTCTCTGGAATCTATAAATAGAAAAAACAAGACATGGATCCAAATGTAGTAGAACTTGTAAGTGAGGGTGAGTTTGTATTCTATATGTGAGAGAAAGCTCACTTCTTAGATAGATTAGAATGGTAAGAGAGATAAACACTTATAGTAAACTTTGGATTCATATTCCTTTTGTAATCGGTGAGCATCTGTAACTGAGAGAGTAATTTAATTTTGTTATGTTTGATAGAGTCTTCCTTAACACATAAGACTAAACTATAAGTTTGAAGAATAATTTGTAAAGAAAAATAGTCAAGAGTTTACCACATATACTTAAAATAAAAGTGGATTTTTGTTAAGAAATATATATATATATATATTATGTAAGGAAGGAAAGAGATCATAATATAAGGTGATCTATCGATGAGGCCTAATTATGTAGCAAAATAAATTCATTTTTCACAAACTATGAATTTTTTTTATTTCATGTTAACCCTTGGATCAATGGATTCTTCACATAAGTTTTATATATTGTATATTAGGAAATACTCAAACACTTTAGGTTTAATTTAAGTAAGGTTCAAACGAATTTAATCCAACACGGTTAAGATAAAATATCATAACAAAAACATAAAACTTAATAAATTACACTTTGAACATGTCTTTGAATAAATAAATTAGACAAATATTTGGAGAAAACATGTTTTAGAACGTATTATAAAAAGTTATCGAGGAACTCAAAGCAACTATAATCATTGATCTTTACTAGTAAAGAGGAAATATTGTTGTATGTTCATAATCGTTATGAATTTTACTTACATATATTAAAAATGTTATTGATGTGCGTGCTTCCACATAAAAAAATATGGTTTATGACAGTTGCTATAGTCTATTTGAGCTCTCTACATATGTGGTTTACGGGAATTGATAGCCAAAATTCAAACTAGGAGAATTTATATAAAACTGTTTACAATTGACATGATGTTAGATACCTGCTTGAGAAGTTTGATTATTTCGCCCTCATAAACCATGTACTAAATTGGATTATTTTTAGTTTTAGAGTAGAAATAACTCGTCAATGGAGGTACCGCAGAAATACTGGTAGGTCAAAGGTGTAGTTTGGTGCTACTAAGTCGAATGTGTAAAAATTAAGTTGAATCATGTTTCCAAATATTTCGGCCAAAGCTATTCAAAATTTGTATTTTGTTCTTGATGGAACCGGGATTCTTCCTTATGGAGCGTCTGATTAAAGTAAGGTTATGGTTTCTCTTTGGAATTTATAATAAACAAAACATGGTTTTAAATTTAGTTAACGTATAAGTGAGCGGTAAGTTTGTATTCAATAGTTGAGAGAAAGCTATACTTCTTAGAGAGATAAGTATGGTAAGAGAGATAAACACTTAGAGTAAACTTTGGATTCCTATTCCTTTTGTAATTTGTGAGTGATCTGTAACTGAGAGAGTAATTGAATTTTATTGTGTTTGATAGAGTCTTTCTTATAACTTTCTTAATAATAAAACAGAGTATATGTTGCTTGTCGCCGGAGGATTTCTTTATAATAAAACCGCATAAAATTTTGTCTTGTATGCTCGGTTTATTTTATGTTCCTTTCTCTTTTACTGTTTTCATCAAACATGGTGATATTTTGTCTTACAACAAATAGATTTCCCAACAAGTGGTGTGGTGAGCGTGAAGCAATAAAGAAATATGTAGATCGATTTACGACTTGCAGGTTAGATATATATATATCACCTTGAAACCAAAAAGTTACAACAGATGAGTTCAATGGAGCCTAACCTAGACAAACTCAACAAGGAGAATAGTTTTTTATACTTTTAGAATTAATGTTCAAGTTTACATAGACATAATTGATTGGTTATTGTCATTGATGATAAATTTACATAATTTGATGTAATACTATTATTTAAAGCTCATACTGATTTTGGAAGATGAAGTGATGCGTGAGGTATTTGAAGAGCTTATAACACTAGGGATATGGAATCGACTGGAGGTGATTTACGTGAAAAGTCATTGATGAGTAGATTGTATCTCAAGAAACAGTTTTAAACACTATGAATGGATGGTATCAAGGAAATATGGATCCGCCTAGATGATTTCCATATAATCACTCTTGACTTGAACGTAGTTAGGGTAAAGGTGGAGGACTAAGATAAGAAAATTATCCTTATAAGTTCTTTATCAAAGGTATACGAGTACTTTGTGGACATTTTGATTTATGTCAAAGATTCCCTTACGATGACATAATTAAAGAGTGCATTAAACTCAAAGAATTTTCAAAAGAATGTTTTTTTTTAAATGGTGATTATGTTAGTCATGATATCTTTGTGAGAGGAAGGATTAGAAAGAAAGATTCAAGCAAGAAGAGAGGAAACTCTCGAGCAAAGTCCAAAGAGACTGGTATAGTATCTATAGTATCATGTTGGACATGCAAGAATAAAAGAGTATATCAATAGGAACTACCCAAGGGAAAAAAGGGAAATAATAATCTGAAGACCGAAAGAGAATATATTGCAATTGTATTAGATGATTGTGAGTATTCTAATGGTTTAATGTTTGTTTCTTCCTATATGTACAACAATACATGGATGTTGAATTTGGGTGCATCGTTCCACATGACTTCTAATAAAAATTGGTTTGAAAACTTATAATTTTATAAAGGTGGAAGGTGGAAGGTTCATCCTAGGGAATGATGAATATTGTATTTTCAAATGGGTAAGAAATGTTCAACACAAGTTTCTTACATTACTTAAGAAGGTGGTGAATAGGGTAAGTTGTCTACCCAAAGTTATATGTAACCTTATTTTTATTGGGATGTTAGATGAATAAATGTATACTTATATGGGTGGAGATGGTAGACTTACGGTCTTGCAAGGCTCCTTTGTTGTTATAAATTTCTATATGACTAATGGTGTATTAGTGATTGACGGATATGTAGTGTTAGAGGGTGTGTCTAGTACAAATAATCATTTAAATAGGTTGTGACATCTTTGGCAAGGGAATTTCAGTGAAAAAAACATAGGTGAACTTACTGAACATAAGTTATTGGATGGTAGCACAGTTCATAAGCTAGAATTTTGTGAAAGTTGTGTGGTGGGTAAAATCAAAAGGGTCAAGTTTTCGCCTAACAATCATACAAACAATGGTGTGTTTGAGTATGTTAGGTGTATGCATGAAGTAACTCGTCAACTGATTATATGTCGACGGACTGCATGGACCAAAGATGAATCAACCAAAAACATGTATAAGCATTAACTTTTGGATTATATATGGACAGATTTGTATCCAAGACTTAGGTGCAAAGGTATTTACTAAACCTAAGAGAAAGCTTTGCCAAAGATTGTGTTGGTTGATTCTGCTGGATCCGAAAGTGTAACTTGTTCCTAATGGACCGAAGTTATACCTTGGTGCTACTGGACCGAAGGTATACCTTGTTTCTACTGAGCCTATGGTGTAGAAACTAAGTCAAAGCATGTTGTTGAAGACCTTAGCCAAAGCAACTAAAACATTGCATTTTATTCTCAGTGGAATTGGGCTTCTTTTCCAATGAGTTTATTATTTAAGTAGGTTTTCGATTTAACTGGATTTCATATTTTGTTGGGTTTCTATTTTTATTGGTTTTATATTTAACTGAAACATTTTGTTTTATCCTCAACTTATCTGGATTTAATATTTTATTTCCTATATTGAAGGATTAGTGATTTATTACAGCCATTGATTAATGAGATTTAATCTTGAACGTCTGTTGAAAGATTAGGGCTTTATTATTTTTATTGATCAATGAGATTTAATCTGAGGCGATTATTGAAGGATTAAGGTTTTATTACAATTGTTGATTGGTAAAGTTTAATACAGATCGCTTGATTAAAATAAAGCTAGGATTCTTTTCTAGAATCTATAAATATGGGAAGCAAGAGAAGATTTCAAGTGTAGTAGAACGTGTAGTTGAGGAAATATTTTGTATTCTCTAAATAAGAGAAAGCTCTCCTTCTTAAAAAGAGAAGTGAGGTATGTGAGATAAACACTGAAAGAAAACTTCGGATTCATATTTATTTTGTAATTTATGAGAAATTTTTAAGAGAGAATAGTGACTCAGTTTTGTTGTGTTTGATAAAGTCTTATATGTTACCTTTTTTATAATAAAGTAGAGTATTTATTGTCCGTGGGCATATGATTTCTTCACAATTTGGACCACGCAAATTATGCCTTGTGTGCTTGGATTATTTTACGCTTTTCTTATTTATTGTTTTTATCGTATATGTTAAAGACGAAAAATTTCTCAATGATGGTATTAAATACACAAAGTTGATAACAAAAAACAATTCATGACGTGTACACTATTTTACACGTAGGTTCAATAATATATTTATTTTCAAAAATATTCTCTATGGTTTGAATTAGATTTGTTATTAGATGATATTTGGTTCATGTAAATAAATAAATTTAACTATATTTTTTTTATCGTTAACATATGAATTTAATTTAAATATACAGATAAACGAGAATATTAACTACCTTCAAAATCTGTTAACTTGATTTTATTTGTGGATAATACAAATAGATTTTAATAATTAAAGATGTAAATTATGTATAAAGGTTTTCAAATTACATACCCGTATTTGAAAACAATCGATGAGATTTATATTACTTAAAAAGGTGGTATGTCATGTCAAATTTATATTTAAATTGTTGAATCGTCTCTGGATCATCTATTTTTTTTCACTTAAATCACCGATTTATGTTTTTTAGACTTGACAAAATCTATAAATTCAATTCATGCGCGTAGTTTTTTTTATGGTTCAGTCACGTGTCCACATAGTCAGTTTGGTACTTGTCACAAATAGTACTTGATTTTTAAGGGGTGAAGCTATTTCCCATCACATTTTGTATTTCCCCATAATTTAAAATAAAAAAACATTTATCACTTACTTTTATTATCTTGTCTTTAAAAACAAGAGTAAATTAACTTATTTTACTTTCTAATTTATAATTTGATGTCATTAACCATTATGAAACACTTATATCAACAAACACATCATTAACCCAAATTAAATCCAACATATATAATTAAGCTTCTAAAATTAAACCTTTAAAACAAAAAAGCTTAATTTTTTAAAGATTATTCATGGAAGAGGAAGCACCCAAATAAAATATTTAACACCGGAGGACATCACTCAATCAACCAACAAGGTAATTTAATCTTGTTTTTTATTTTTACATTCATGTAACTTGAAAATCTGTATTAAAAAAAATTCATTTCGAAAGTATCTCGGAATCAGTTGTTTTCCGCTAAAACCTGCACAAATCGGGATTTTCGAAATAAGATTGGTTACTATGGTGGTAGAAAGTAATGGTGTAGTTGGAATGAATAAATTTTTTTAATGTAAATGGTTGGGATTGTGGTAAAATTTAATGGAGTTGCTGGATTTAATGGGTTTTGTGTTACGGGAATAACAAATGCTACCACAGTATAGTCTTTAGAATTTTAGCCAAGAAAGAGATCAGCGGAAAAAAATCTATTTATTCGTAGATAAGTCTTCCCTATTTATAATACAAAAACTAGTTTAAGCGCCACTATCCCACTAACATCACTATCCATATAATTGTGGAACAAATAACTAACACATTTTGATTTAATGGTCAAAACGTGTGTTTATATAACAAATAAGAAAACGCTAAGTCTAATCTATACTTTAAGCCGAGCTGGGCTACACCTTAAATGCCATCAGGTATGCTCTGGTTCGCAGAGCTCGAACTCACTGGTCACATGCTCAATTTATCCTCTTTAGGTCCTCATTCAATCTTGATCATATGTTCATCGCATTCCTAATCCGGTCAATCAACTCTTTCCCTGATGGCTTCGAGCTCAACCTACCCTTGACTTCATCAACAATGTATTTGTCTTCGATCTCGGTCTTCTGATGAGCTCGATCTGCCTTTGGAACACTACGGGAAACTTTGGTCGATCCACAACTGCTTTACTTCAGGAAACTCGGTGAGATCCCACCTTTGGAACACTACGGGCCAGAGAGATCTCACTTGGGATGAGCTGACTACACCACCTCCTCCGGCCGTTATACCTAAGAGAACAAAGGAGAAGGATGGTAAACTGGCCTTGCCCTCCAGAGCCAAAGCCCCAAGCAAAATTAAAGGGAAGGGCAAGAAAAATAAGGTTGCAGCAGAGGCTGTTAGGGGTGCTGCAGAGGAGATTGCTCCGGAGAGCCAAGGAGGGCAAGCCCAAGGAGGGATTGATGATACTTTACTTACAGTAGTTGAGGATGATTCCGTTAAGGAGGCAGGTGAACCCTAAAATCCACCAAGGCCTCCTAAAAAGGATCAAAAAAGGGAGCTAGCAGCGATGAGAGGACTGCTAAGAAGAAGAAGGTCTCCTTGGGGGATGAAGTAGTCCTCCGCCCTTCAGAGTCTCTACCTCCGGCCAATCCAACTGACCCCACCTTGGTAGAGCAAATCCCCACTGATCTACACACCGGAGAGGGTACCGGAGGGGATATAGAAGGAGTAGACATCAGTGGCCTCCAAAACATTTGTCTTTATTTCTGAGAGTTTGAGAAAGATGACTTTGCTGGCCCCTACCTTCCTCCAAGCTCCTCCAATATGCTGAATTTTAATGGTAAGTCCTTCACTGTCTCAGGGGAACACAATGTGGTGACTCACTCTCCGTTGGGCCATATTCAGCCAGTTCTCAACTTGGAGAGGCAAGTAAAAAGTTAGTATGCCCTCATCAACACCTTCAACACAGACAAGGAGAGTTTGTCTACTGACCTCCTCAATGCCAACCAGAGTATAGAGGCATTGAAGAAGGAGCTTGAGGAGTTGAAGAAGGAGAAAGAAGATCTGGAAACCAAGATGGTCACTTCGGAGACAACTAACACAGAGCTCCGAACCAAATGCTTCGGTTTGAAAAAAGATCTTTCCACCTTGAAGGGAGACATGAAGACCAAGGACGATGTCATCGAAACCTTATCCGGTAACAAGACTTCTCTCGAAGAGGCTGTGTCCAAGGTTACCAAAGAGAAAAAAGACTTGGTGAAATAGCAAGATTAGAACATTCAGGCCCGCATTGATGCATACACCAACGAGGTGACAGATTCCTTAGAAAAAAGGTATGCCGAAGTTAAATCGGATATGGTCTTGCTTTTCCACCAAACGTTTCTGAAGAGAACGCTTGGTACCATGTGGCAATATATTGAATATGAAGATATCCCATTCCATACGATGGTGGATGGTGATAAGAAGAACTATTATAGTGGTATTGATGATACTACCGATGAGGAAGAAGAAACCGGAGAGAGTTCCAGTGATGAACCCAAAGATCCCAAGAAAAAAGACGATGCAGGAACATGCAATGGGAATTGGCCCTGAGGTTTTAACTATCTTTTCTTATTTTGTTTTTCTTAACCTTATGAAATACTAAAGTCCTTGGATGGTCAAGGCATTTTTGTAACTGCGTCCGGTTTGAGTCCGGTTAAGACTTTCTATAAACTTAAAGTCCTTGGATGGCCAAGGCATACTTTATGTTCTAATATTATCATCCGGTTTTTAGCCGGACAGGTTTACCTTGCTAAATTTTAAATTTGTTTCATATTCGCTTAATTTTAATGGTTGATGTTTAAAGAGCCTTTATTTATTTTACAAGTATTTAAGATGAAAGTGTTTAAAATCTCCGATGACAAATGTTAAATGGTCATCATTCCACCAGATAAATTCGATCTGCTAAAAATCCTTAGAAGACTTTAAAGAAATTATAATCAAACCACTCTGAATATTTTAAGAATGCATCAAACTTTACTAAAAAACCTGGGCACCTCATTAAAACCTCCCTGCGCCACCAGGGTAGGAAAGAGTATGCCCCCTAATATTTACATGGACTTTAAACAAGTAAATATTTACACAACTTTCATTCCAGATATAACCGGAGATGTTCAATATTCCAAAGGTGCTTTAAGATTATTCCATCTTTGTCTTGAAGCTTGTATGTCCCAGGAATAAGTTTTTCGGAGACCTCGTAAGGCCCTTCCCAGTTTGGAGCTAACTTTTCGAACTACTTCTCCTTAGTATGCAAGAAACATTTCCTCAATACTTTGTCCCCCGGCCGAAAATCCCTTCTCTTAATTTTAGAAGCAAATATGCTCATCATCAAGCCTTGGTAATGGGTGGCTCTAAGATGAGCCTTAACCATTTTTTCTTCTATTAAGTCCAACTGACTTCTGATTGCCACTTCATTAGCATGTTCGAAAAAATTGTGGACTCTGTATGATGGAAGAGTTGTCTCTATAGGAGTAATTGCATCCATCCCATATACCAAGGCAAAAGGATATTCTTGAGTAGCAACGCCAGGAGTAGTCCGGTATGCCCATAATATGTTTTGCAAATAGCTTGGCCACTTTTCGACAGCCCCTTCTAAATTATTCTTCAGACCGGGCATGATGGTTCTGTTTGCCACCTTAACTTAACCATTTGCTTGTGGATGGAAAGGAGAAGAGAAATAATGCTGAATGCCCCTAGAGGCACATAAACTCTCCACATCCTTGTTATCAAATTGTGGCCCATTATCTGTGGTTATCTTTTGTGGAACCCCAAATCTGCAACAAATATTAGATAGAATAAATTTTATAACAGCTTTTGAAGTAGTTCCTGCCAAGGGAACTGCTTCTATCCATTTTGAGAAATAATCAATGGCCACGATAATGGTCTTGCATCCTCCGGACGTCATTGGCAGAGGCCCTACTAAATCCAGCCCCCAACGAGCAAAAGGCATCGGTTCAGAAATTGATTCCAGAGGAACAGCTGAAATATGAATTTCATTACCATACCTTTGGCATGGGTCACATTTCTTCACCAACTCCTTGGCATCTGTCATTATGGATGGCCAGTAGTATCTGGCCAACATTACCCTCCGGGTTAAAGCTCTATAGCCACAGTGTGTTAATCCTTCACCATTATGTAGTTCGGATAGCACAATTTTGGACTCTTCAATCCCCAAACAACGGAGGAGAGGTCTACTAAACGACTTTTTATAAAGGATATCCCTTATGATTAAAAAACCACGAGCCCTGTGTTTCATTTTTCTTGCCATAGCTTTCTCCTGAGGCAAAATGCCATCAGAGTTGTATTGAAGAAGGGCATATCTCCAGTCTTTGGGTTTAACCACTTGTATACTTAAACTTTCCTCCTCTTTCTTGCCCTAACTGGATTGTATGGATGTTCATTCTTTCACATGAATCCATGGGTAGGACTCAGAGTATGTTATGGTTGACGAAGAGGCTGCTAGTGTGTTCTCCAATCTAGGTATATGCTCATAGCTAATATATTTGAAGTTAGCTGCCACTTCTTTAAGGATAAACAAGTATTTAATCAACTGCTCCTTTTTTGCCTCAGATTGACCTTGGGAATGATGGATAAGCATTAACCTGAATCTTTTAGCCCCACACAGAAAAGCTAATTTCAGACCAGCTATAGCAGCCTCATACTCGAACTCATTATTAGAAGCCCTAAAAGTAAAACATATAGTCTGGTATAACTTATCACCATACGGAGAGGTTAAACATATCCTAGCACCACAACCTATGGTACTTGATCCACCATCTGTCCGGACAACCCATACCTTCTTAGTTTTCTCATTTGCAGCTTGCTTAGTACTTCTGTCCGAATGGAACTCAAACGGGAAATCAGCAATAGATTGAGCTTTGATTGCAGTTCGGGGGGGAGAAATCAATATCATATTCACCCAATTCTACTGACCACTTGGTCATCCTGCTTGATATGTCTGCCTTCCGAAGGATATTTTTCAAGGGAAAAGATGTCTGGACGACAATAGAATGAGACTGAAAATAAGGCCTCATTTTTCTAGCAGCAATCACCAGGGCTAGTGCTAATTTTTCAAGCTTTAAGTACCTTTTTCAGGATCCATTAGACTCTAGGTGATATAGTACACTGGACGAGGATAATTGTCCACCTCTCTTACCAGCACCGCACTTATCGCACATTCAGACACAACTAGATATAAGTATAGTTTTTCTCCATCAACAGGTTTGTAAAGAGTTTTTGGGGAAGATAAATGTTTTTTTATTTCATTAAACACCTGGCCACATTGTGGAGACCAGTTAAAGTCTTTACCACTCTTTAAAGTCTGGAAAACTGGGGAACACCTATCTGAAGACCTTGAGATAAAACGACTCAAAGCAGCTAACCTTCCTGTCAACCTTTGCACTTCTTTAATATTCCGATGAGGATCAATTTTCAATAAGGCATTAGTCTGGTCCGGATCAGGCTGTATCCCTTTCTCACGTATTACATACCCCAAAAACTTTCCGGATTGCACCTCAAAAACACATTTTTCTAACTTTAAATTAACCTTTGTCAAGTTGGCAAACGTTTCTTGAGGATCTGCTAGGTGTAACTCGTCTTCCAAGCTTTTTACCATCATGTCATCAATATATACTTCCATATTTATCCCAACCTGATCAGAAAATACTTTGTTTACCAACCTTTGATAGGTAGACCCAACATTCTTCAACCCAAAAGGCATCACCTTATAACAATGGAGGCCTCTATCTGTAACAAAAGTAGTGTGTTCGTGGTCCTTCGGATCCACTTGTATCTGATTCTAACCGGAGAAGGCATCCATGAAGGATAATAATTTATTCCCAGATGTTGAGTCTACCAACTGATCTATCCGGGGGACTGGATAAAGATCTTTTGGACAAGCTCTATTGAGGTCAGTAAAATCAATACACATACGCCATTTCCCATTCTTTTTCTTTACCAACACTGAGTTAGATGTCCATAAAGGATATTGAGACTCGTTTATGTGCCCCATCTTGCTAAGTCGATCAACCTCTTGAACTATGACATCAGCTTTCTCCTTAGAGAAAGCTCTCCTTCCTTGCACAACAGGTGCAACATCTCTTCGGATGGATAGTTAGTGTGATATAACATTCGCATGCACCCCGGTTACATCAGCATTACACCAAGAAAAAACATGTTGGTGACTTGCCAAAAAGGACAACACTTTCTTCTTCAATTCTGGTGTCATCTTGGAGCCAATTTTAACATTCCTTCCTTCAGCCAGAGAGTGGGTTTCAACCTTTTCGATTGGTATCAAAAAACCAGGGGTCTCTTTAGGGTCATCAATTTCACTCTCACCCCCAGAGGGCCCCACCAACTGCTAATCTTCATTTATCCGGATTGTCCCCAAAGTTTTAGGAGCAAGTGCAGTTGCATAACATTCCCTTGCTATTTTTTGGCTACTCCGGACAACTCTCACTTGCCCTTGAACTGCATACTTTAAACATTGGTGAAATGTTGAAGCTACAGCATGAATCTTGGAGAGCCAGGATCTCCCAAAGATCGCATTGTAACACGTAGGGCAATCTACCACAATGAAAAGTACCATGACCATCTTCTTGAAAGGGCCCTTGCCCAACAAAACCTCTTCCTCAAACTCTCCGAGTACATCCGCAGAGCTTCTAATGAAGCCCACAATAGACCTGTTCGAACGCTGAATCACTGTTGGATTCTTCATCTGTTTATAAGAACTTAAAAAGAGAATGTTGGCTGAGCTTCCAGTGTCAACCAAAATTCGCATGATGTCATTGCCCCCAATTGATGCTCCTATCATCATAGCATCCTCATGAGGACCAGCTATGTCCCTTAGATCATCTCCATCAAAAACAATAAAGGGAAAAGGAATTTGGGACAGATAGGAGGACATGCCTCCCTCTAACTGAGTAGCCAGAGTGTGAACATGCCTCTTTCTTGAAGAAGAAGTCGGCGCACTCATTGTATCTCCCCCAAATATAGTAAGTGACTCAAAAAAGCTTATCAGCCCAGACACTGTCTTGGTATGTTCTGTAATCACCCCCACTTTATTTTGGGTTGGATTAGGATCTAGATATTCTGATTCTACATCAAGCCTTTCAATGATTACCATGGCCCCGTCCGGAGCCGACGTCCCTGCATTGTTTGTTGGACCAGTCCGGTGAGCATTGCCAGGCTTGTTCCCACTTCTTCTCTTGACATAAGCTCCCAATTTTCCTCTTTCGATCAAATTATGTACCTCTTGTTTCAAGGCGATGCGATCCTCGGTGTTATGGCCAATATCATGATGATATTGGCAAAAACAAGTATTACGGTTTTCCCTAGGAGATTGAAATGCTACCGGCTTCCTGAAATGTACCTCATCTTTTGTTTTGTAGATGGTTTCCACATTCTATTTTAATTCAGCAAACCACTTCGTTTGGACTTAAGGTCCCCGTTTATTTCTAGACTGCTGGCTTTGAGCCGGAGTTGGGTGAGATTGAGTCTGTTTGGCCCTATTGGGCCCCTGTCCGGCTTCTTCGGCCTTGTAACCGGACTGGTTCTGGTTTGGTGCAGCTGGGGCAGACCTCACTTGTCGGTTCACTCTTGTCTTTTTTGTTTCATCTAAATTGATTTGCTTCCCCACTTGGTTTAACAAACCTCCCCAAGTCATGGCATTCTTCCTGGTTACCGAATCGGCCAGATTTCCAGGGTTTAATCTTTGCCTCAAAGAAGCTATTGCTACCTGCTTAAAGCAATCAGCTAACCCATTCTTTGTGTTCACGAATCGGATTATATAGTCTTTTAGTGATTCGTTTGGCTCTTGGGCACAATGGATAATAATATCTCCATTGCCCTTTACCTCCTTACTCCCAACAAACTGCCTCCGGAAGTCCATCCAAAATGTATCAAAGTTTCTGATACAACCCTGTGGTAGACTATTGTACAATTTCAAAGCACTCCCCATAAAGGATTGAGAGAAGGCTCTACAAAGCAGTTTTTCATCATCATAAAAAAAATTAAATTGTTCCAAATGAATGTCCGGATCCTTGCTCTCGTCATACTTCTCCATCATAGTACTGTCAAACCTCTTGGGAAGGTTTCCGGACATAATTTTGGAAGACAATGGGGATTGTCTCCAATTCCGGCCACGACTAAAGATAGGGTCTTCATTAGGTGTTGCAAAAATACCTGGCTCATCATGAAAAGCGAAGGGATCCATCAGCAACCGATCCACATGCCTATGTTTATGGTTGTGGCTATGAGACGACCCTTTTCCCAGATGCCTCTTTAACCTCCCATGCCTATCCCTCTTTCTTGAATATTTTTTAACCAACTTCTGCTTCTTCTTGGATATCCCCTCGTCACTGCTGGATGACAAGAACTCCTCAAGTTCATCCTCATTCGAAGAGCTACTAGAGGACTCAGACTCTGATCTCTCCACCGGTTTAGACCGGTGAGATTTCTTGGAACTGACATGGGTCTTTTTTGTACCCAAGTGATTCTTTGCTGACGCGTCATTCTCCCTTGGGTTGTCAGTATGGTGAATGGTTGACACTTTCGACTTTTCTTTTAAACCCATCTTTGCCTTTTTTTTTGCAACTCTCAACGCTTCTATTTCAGTCTTCAACGTGTCTCGTTCTTCGATCGTGTACTCATCGTTCTCACCCACCATTTCTATCAAAGGTGGTGGTACTACTTGCTCCTCCAGATTTATCCGAACTGGTTTTTCTTGCTGGTTTTGAACCCTAGATTCAGGAACTTTCTCCTCCCACTGTGGTCGCCAATTTGGTGTAGTTTATTTTGGTGTGAGGGTAATTTTGTCAGGTGTTTTAGAGAATTTCAAATGTATTAAATTTTTGGGTGTTTTGTAGTGAGAGATTTAAGCTGCCTCGTTGTATTAAATGTTCATTACCCTTATTAATGAAAGTGGTTGGGTATTTATACCCTTAATTATGGATCCATGGGATTTCGGGTCAAGTTGTGAACCTGGGTCGAGTTTAAAGACTCATTAGTTATTAAGTAGATTAGCACCTAGCTTAGTCAAAAGGTGTTTAGTGTTTTAATACTTTTGTCTTGTCCAGATAATTTAGTGGGCAATTATTGTCCGGAT
Organism: Limnanthes douglasii subsp. nivea; assembly: GCA_036936605.1. NCBI lineage: Eukaryota > Viridiplantae > Streptophyta > Magnoliopsida > Brassicales > Limnanthaceae > Limnanthes > Limnanthes douglasii. The sequence goes on from JAUPFV010000001.1 coordinate 367,790,290, forward strand.
TACCCCTGTCCGGTTTCCTTAGTGAGTGGTGGTGAATAATTTCGGACTCATCAGAGTCGACCTTCACCAGCTTCATCTTGGCCAATCTCTTGTCCAAAGACTATTGGATTGCAAACAGAGTTGTAATTTTGTATCACAAACTTTTCGATCAACTCAACAACATATTTTCGTTAACATATAAAGATGTCGTCAGCCTTCTGCATCACTTCAATACCAAAAAAATATCCCATCTTCCTAAAATCACTTATCTCAAATTCATTCTTCATGGAGCGCTTGAACTCATTCAACAATTCCTCATCACTAGTGAACAACAAATCATCAACATAAATACTCACAATTAGGATTTTACTTTGTTTTGTTTTATGAATAATGTTTGTGTATTAGAGCTGCTTAGAAACCCTTCATTGATGATATAAGTCTCAATACAACTGAACCAAACTCTTGGCATGTGTTTTAGTCCGTAAAGAGCCTTATGCAACTTATAAACCATATTTTTCTACCCTGCTACTTTATAACCTTGTGGTTTCTCTACAAATACATCTTCTTTTAACTCACCACACAGAAAAAAAAAATTGAAATCAAGCTGATAGATTCCTCATCATCTTTATGTTGCTACAACAATGATAATCTTTACTAGTATTTATTCAAGCCACCAGTTACCTCTGTGTAATCTACTCCGTACTCTTGAGCATACCTTTTTATAACCAACCAAGCTTTGAACTTGTCTACCTCTCCCAATTCATTTAATTTGGTCTTGTATATATATTTAACCTAAATAGACTTGGCTCCAACGGGAACTGCAGTCAGCGACCACGTGGGGTTCCGTTCGATGGATTGTATCTCAACATCCATTGCGTGTTTCCAATTCTGATGTCATACTACTTCTTGAAAAGTAGTCGGATGTGATATGACCATGAAATCTAGGTTTTAAATCTCAACTCTAGCCAAGTCTTCTTCTTTCTTTGTATCTGATAGCCTTTTCCTGTAATATAATCTACAATCCTTATTAGTGGTTTTCTCACCATGTCTTTTACTATCGTTTTGCCATTTAGCGGATCGTTTGATGAAGAAACACCATCAGTGCCTTCTTCACCTTATTCCGCTTCCTCTGCACTCTCAGCATCTTCGCAATAACCAATATATTCCCAAATCTACTTCTTATTTTCTTGAATATCACATCTTAGCTGATGTGAACCCTTTTTATCCACTGAATCGGATATCTTAAAGGTTTTTTTGGATTCACTACTGAAACCTAACATGACACACTTCATGCTTTTGCCAACAAGTTTGCTTCTTTTAATATAAGAAATATGAACATATGTGATACATCCAAAAACCCTAAAGTATTCGACTGATGGCTTTCTTTCATTTTATACTTCTTCTGAAGTCATATCTTTTACAATGAGTGTAGGAGATTTATTAACACTGTTCTCATCATGTTACCACCTTCTCTAATAACACTGTTCTCATCATTTTCATGATTGTGCGGTTTTTGCGTTCAGCAAGACCATTTTGCTGCATCGTGAAGGTGGTGGTCATCTGTCTTTTGATTTCATGCTCTCCACAGAATTTCTTGAGCTCATTTGAGCTGTATTCTCTATAAAATCATGTTTGTTTTTCCACAAACGCTTTGAATGTTTTAAACTGATTAAATGCTTCTATTTTTTCTAACACAATATATATTCATGTCTTTCTCGAGAAATCATTAATAAAGTTCGTCAAGTACCTTATTTGATTGTTTGATGGTGAATTGATTGGACCACCGAGATCAGAGTGGATATGCTTTAATATTTCAGTGGTTCTTCACTTGTGCTGCTTTGGAAATAGAACATGATGGTATTTTCCTTTGACACACGCCTCACATGTTATATTTACATATCCAATTTGAGGTAAACCCATAACCATCTCTTTACTGCATAAAGTGTGAAGTTCTTGTAGCTAAGATGCACATATCGATGATGTCACGGTTATGTCTTGCATCTTATTAGCACTCATAACATATTCTACTATTTTTCGTCATAAAGGATGAAAGATGTTGCATGTTTTCCGATCTCCTCCTTTGAATAGCATATCTAAACATTTTTTTTGAATTTTCTCAACACTTAACATGTTGTTTTTCAATTTCATGATATAATACACATCATTGACCTCATAGCTTATTACCTTAATAATTATCTTCACCAGTCATTTCCCACCAACCATCAGTTTGTAATTGTTCCCAAACTTGACATCATGTGTTAAACTAGTGTCCAAGTTTGAGAACATGCCTTTTTTTCCACACATATGTTTGAACATCCACAGTCCACGAACCACATATATCCTCTTTTAGTACCTTGAAGTTCCACATACACCATGAAAATAACTTTATCATTTTCTTCAATCTCTGTAAAATGTGCTTCATTCCCATTTGGACATTCATTTTTGAAATGTCCAAGTTTGTGGTAGTTGCAACACTTGATTGTTGCTTTGTTGAATTATCGTCCTCTGCCCCTGCCTCGACCTCTGTATGATCCTGTGTTTTTGCCTCTGACATTGTGAGCTTGATCATCTTCTTCACGGCTGATCTTCTTGATTTTCTTTTCATCTATGTGCATAGAGCTTTGTAGTTCGTCAATCGTTATCTTTCCTGTGTCTTTTGACTCTTCGATGAACACCACCACATATGTGACTTTTTAGTCAGAGTTCAAAGTGTTTTCTCAAAAATATTTGAATCGGACATGTCTTCTCCGTTGCTTCTCATCTTGTTTGAGATAGACATTACTCTTCCAAAGTAATCATCGATGTCCTCTTCATTCTTCACTTCATGAACCTCAAAATATCTTCTTAAGATTCGGAGAAGAGACCGTTTCACCCTTTCATTGTCTTCAAACTTTCTTTTTCTCGAATTCTAAATGATTTTAGATGTTTTGCAATCCAAGATATGTTCAAACACAACCTGGTAAATTGTCTAGAACATGTAGTGATTCACTTGATGGTCATTCATCTTGAGCTCCTCATGATTCTTCCATTGTGTTGTTTCCACTTCGATTCCCTCTTTCGGTTATGTGTAACCTTATTCCCCTAGACTTCAAAAACCCTTAGCACGCAAGAGATTATCCATTCATTCACTCCAATGGTTATAGAGACCATCGAATTATGGAATCTCGGTGAGTGTTTTTTCGTGACTCATCTTCTTTTTCTTGGACCATTTTATTTTGCTATGGCACCAAATGTAAACTGTTATTTCACACTTAGAATTGCACTAGAATTATATCATTTATTTATAATTTCAATATCTCTTATAGAGAATACACGAAAATTTACTCTCAATGACTCAATTAGTAATAGCAAAATAATAAACTTACTCAACTAACTCAGCTCTTAATATGTTACCCAAACAATTCAAAATTAATTTGAAATAGCTACAAAAATAGAATATGGAGCGAAAATAAAGTGCAACTAAAAGTAGTAGTATTTTGAAAATACCTACATTTTATCTTCAGTCTAAAAAATCACAAAAAATTAGTTCAAATGAGAGTATAGCCAATAAATTATTACAACGAATTAAAAAATTAGACATTAATTTGACTGATAGAAAAAATCAAAAAAAAAATATTTTTTAAAAGGGAAGGAAATTCCAAAATTATAACTAAATAATGAGACACTCAGCTCGTAGATTAGAGATAATCCGGAAGAAAGAGAAAAAAAAGACAGATAAAGCAGTATAAGTTGGGTTTTAATTTTAATAAAACTTAATCCTTAATAAAATAAATATAAGATATAAGATGATAGGTGGCTGTTTAATTAGATTATTCGTCCATGTAAATGGTTGGGTTCAACTAGTAGAGATGGAATGGGGCTTATGTTATGGGTTAGTATGCCTGATTATACTTTTGTGATTTTTTGGTTGTGGTCTGACTTTCCTGTTGGAAGTTTGGTTTGAATACAAAAAATGTATTCATATGTTATTTTTTAAAATGTAATCGCATTCGATATATTTTTGAAAACCATTAGAATTATGATTTCGTAAAGTCATTTTTAAAATATTTTTTCCTATAGAAAATCAATAAATTTGATGGCAGATAGTAATAAAATTGAGTTGAAAAGGAGAACGATAATAGAAGTTAAACAGTCCTAAAATATAATTTTAGTTATTGTAGTACGTAAAAAAACAAAAAACATTTAGTTTTAAAAAGTTTAAATAAGAAAAACTATTTAAATCCAAAAAGTAAAATAAAAAATCTTCAAATTTCCAGCTAATTTTGAATTGCTTCGGAAATTTTTTATTACTAGCAAAGCAACTACAAACTTTTCCCTGTATAAAGTTATTTCCTCTGTTTTTTTTTTCTTTTTCCTTTTTTTTTTCCTTTTTCCGGAGGGAATCCGCAGCCGCTACTCAGAGTGCAATGAGTGCGCACAGGGTAAACCCTCAGTCTGACGCGATAGCCTGCAAACCAACGCCAAAAGGTAAACCACACAAGGTGACAGGCTCAGTCGAGAAAGCGTATGTAGAGGGACTCGAACTCATGACCTTTTGATCATAAGAATGCCATATCCAACCAACTCCTCTGTGATTGAAATTATTATATAATATTATTTCTAATACATTCTCATAAATTAGCTAAGATCTGCCATTGACATATAGCAGAAAGCAGAGGAACAAAAAGTACCAAAGATACTAACCCAGGGTACAACGTAGTCACTTTGATTTAGGTAAAAAGTTAAACTAAAAATTGACTGATACAAGATCACCAAATGTGTGCTTGACAAAAAAAACCAAATATAATCTTTGGGTTCGCATCTCATTCTTACCTTCTCTTTCGAGAAAAGAGAATAAAGAATCAATTTTCCATGTGCTTACTTAATGGAGCTTGCCTTAACGGTTGATTGGTGTATGCATTCGCTCTACAATTTTCTCTACAGCAGCACGGGACATCACTAAAGTGTCATGAAGCAGAATGCTGTAAACGTTGAGGCCCTGGAAGATATACACAAGAAAAAGGTTTCACATAGTAACACAAGAGTATTTGGTTTTAAACTTACAATCGAAAGTATCAAATGGCTGTTTCATAACTTTTGATAATGCCTAATGAAAAGACAGAACATGGTTGTGAAATTAAACTTACAATCGAAGGTAGCACATTCACGTAATGTAGATTTTGTGTGGCTCGCTTTAATTTTTCATCTATTGGGCCACCGTCAACTATCAGAAGCTTTTTGGTGTTTTCCATTTGCTGGTAGTAGTTCACAACAAACTTGGTTTTGTGCGTAGGGACATCCAAATTATCAAAGACAACAAGCTGCCACGTAGAATGTGAAGAAGAAAATCATGAGAGAACTGAACACAGTCGGTTAATATTTTTGGGATAAAAAAGTGAGAACGAAGATTGTAGCTCAAAAATTTCCTATGGACCAAAAATGGAACTCATCATATCACGGACAACGTGTTTCACTTAGCAAGTAATGAGTAAGAACTCCAACATAGTTCACACAGTAGGTAGGAGGAAGAAACAGCCAAAATAATGCTATGTTCTGATCTCATAAAATTTTGAAATGGAATGCATGTTTTGTAATTTTCATTAGACTAATGAGAATTACCAAAAACCCATTTGTGATAAACTCAGTTATGATACTACTTCGAGCATGAGTTCAAATAAAAACCCAAACGTATTGAATAATACTACCAATAATTATTCAACTCATATTTAACTTATTGTCTAGGAGGTGTAACTATTATGCCATTCATTAAAGGATTAAAGTTAATTCTGATTTCGTGATCTTTGCTGCTGGCCACGAAGAAAGTTAGTAGATGATAGACACTTTAAAGGGATTAAACTAGACCTACATCTTTCCGTAAGATGGTTTTCTCAAATTTGCCAAGATCCAAATAGACCCTCACCGTTCAGCGCAGAAGTTTGTATATTGGGGCAATTCAGCAGAAAACCAAAAGGAACAGCACAGCAACAATTGTTTATCTAGAGATTCTAACAAACCTTTCCTTCAGCGGCTCGGGCAGTGAGAGCAATTTTCAACCCTAGACGTCGAACCTTTTTATTCACCTTGATAGCATGACTCCGCGGCTTGGGGCCATGCATCACACACCCACCCCTAAACTGTTTCACGACAATCGATCCAATAAGGTCATGCAAAAAAACACGTTAAAAGCAATGAGAATAATCAAATTCACAACTGAATTACAAAGCAACTCATTACCTGCGGACCACGCAACGTTCCATGCCTTGCACGACCTGTACCCTTCTGATTCCATGGCTTTCTACCAGTCCCACTAACCTCACTGATAGTTTTGGTCGAATGAGTTCCCTGTTATTTGAATTATTAATTTTGGGAATTACAAAAGGGAGAGCATTAGCTGTTATCTTAATACAGTATTGATAGGGACAGAGTAGTTACGGAGGAGCCAATAATAGTTAAACATGTAGTAACATAATATAATGTCCAATGTTTTCGAGGAACATTCAGAAAATACAACAAAATAGAAGAGCCATAAGCATAATAATCATAACGAGTAGTAACATCCGTGCACGCACACTGTAACTAAATAAATACCTGTTGTCGTTTTGCAAGCTGCCATCGAACAACTCGATGAATAATATCCTTCCTGATAGGAACATCAAAAACATCCCCAGCCAAAACCATCAAGCCCTTGTCTTCGTTATTAAAATTTGTTACTGAAATCACTAGGTCCTGCTTGAGTCCTACATATAGCAAGGTACAATAGAACACGGTTATTGCTGATGGAGAATGTAGAAGCACTTACTTCATATCTTGTTTTCACACGCCAAACTTAAAAACTAAAACCATTTGGTAATGAAATAATCACTTAGAAGGAAAAGTTCACAAAGGAACGTGGACAATAAACGATACTGTAGGGGTTCACCTCTAACAAAAATAGTTACATTGCTTCTAGCATGAGAAATACTTGTCGTGGGTACATGAAACTTGACATCATTTTACAGGACTTCGGAATCATATATGAAAAGCAATTTCGAATTACAAACACATGGCTGTGCGAAGTGTTCAAATTCATATCTAAGTTCATTACTTGTCTAGCACATAAGTATAAACACCGGCTGCCATAGCGCGATGACGAATTTGCCAACAATCCCACTGATCATGATTTGTGAACCATACAGCATAGAGGCAGCAGAATCCAAAGAAGAAAATTCAGATGAAAAAAAACAAATACTTGGCAAAAGATGACCAGCAAACTTCCCACAACTTCTCAATATCAATAATATCTCATCACATTGTCTTTCCAACTATCATGTATAGATATAAAAGTTTAGAGATGAACATAAACACTTGGCAAGATTAAGGCAACTAATCATGACTTGTAATAGATAACAAATTAACAACAACCATCACAACTTTACTCACCCACAAATAAAAATAAAAAAACTTGTAACATCATGCATGAACATTCAGCTTTTTACTTATACCTATTTCACGTTCGGGAGTTTCCGAAGTCTTCTTTCGCAGTAACCCGGAGGGAAAAGTACCATCACTCGAATCAGGAGTCAAAAGAGAAGTTGAAAACCTTCTATAGGGTAGAAAGGATGATCCATCCTAGTATAAATAGTAGGACATAATCTAGTTACCGATAATCAAATGGAAAAATGCAGCAATAAAACCTCAAAACGGACTTCTGTAATTGTACCTTTAAATAACTAGAGACCGAAGGATATTGATCTCCATTAATATCCCGGTACACATCTGTATGAGTATGAAATAGTAAAGGTAAGTAACAGAAGAAGAAAATTGATTAAATGCCTAAAAAATTGAATCACATCACAACAATACATAATCGATCATTACCATAAGAGCTTCGAACAGACGATGAAGATACAGCGCTCAACGAATATAGAGACTTAAAAGAACGGAAACACTTTCTCGAAATTGACACAGCCATACTCGGACAAGCACCAAAATGACCACCGCAACGAAAAATCTACACCTTCATCTGCACTACATGATTCAAATTTCTTATTACCTACTAATCACTAAACCAGCAAATCTCCAATATAAGACAACAAATTCGCACAAATCATAATAAAAAACAAAATAAATTCATGAGGTAATATCATTCACTTCTACAAAAGTAAACAAACTGGATGTAAGTAATCTTTACAAGGAAAGAGCTAAATCAAGAGAAAACAACAAGCTTCCCGATAGGTTTACTGATAAAATGAGGGGGAAAAGATATCTAAGCATGAAAGAAAGTATCCTTCACGACGTGGAAGAAAACCCTAGAGATGAAATTTCGAAGTACCTAATGGAATGGTCGGTTAAGTCACCGGAGAAAATTAGCCGCCGACGCTGTCGCCTGAGTTCGCAGAAGACAATAAAATGGTGAAGTGAACAAACGAAAAACCCCAAAGCAAAATGGTGGTCGGGTTTAAGAGAGAATCCAAATTTTCGGGTTTGTGTAGGCACAATACATTCGGGCGGTTTAGGCCCAGCCAAATTTCTACAAAGGCCCAGACTAAACACCAAACAATACTTGAGCAATATGGTCAGGATTTTATTCTAAAAAAAAAGGGGGAATTTCTCACCATTTTTTTTTTCGGGTTTCAAATTAGAGTTTCAAAATAAAAAAATAGTGGGAAAGATCTAACAAAATGTGGTTTTTTTTAGTTTTGTCCTTTTAAAATATATGTATCTATATACTTTCGAAAAGAACATTTGAATACGAAATACCATTTATATCTTTTACGCTATAATATCGATATTTTGTTTAATTTTTTTTCGTCTTATTATCAAATTTACTATTTGATATTGAAGTTTTTTTATTTAAACTCGATACTTAAAGTATTTTATTATGAAATACAGTTTTCTAAGAATATAAAATTAAATCGAATTTTTATATAAAAAAACGAATTAAATAAATTTCCAAATTTAAGTTCATAGCAGTATAAAATTTCATAAAAAATTTAACGTACGTGACAAGATTTTAGAGAAAATAAATGGTGAAGAAAAAGTGATTCTTGAAAAGTGCGAGTTTCTTAAAGGATTTCAAGGTGTAAACACAAAGACTTATGTTACAAAAGTCTCCTCATATAAGTATAAATAATGATAAAATCTGATTTATTCATGGCTATTAAATTTGCCGTTAAAAACAAATTTTAAACAAAATAGCATACATGAATGTTTTTTGTAAAATATGTCATATTTGTCTAAAATCTATTATTTGTCTTCGTAATTTATCATAATGGCTATTATAACCCAAAGTATTTTTCTTACAAACAATTACATCACCATATGTACAATCATCATCTTCATTACCTTCATTCATTCTCACAAATGCCAATTCGCATTTATGAATTACCCTGACCTCCATTTCTATAAAGGAGTAAATGTTTGTGGTCGGCGACCATATTAAGTCACAATAGAATATATAATATCTTAAAAAATAATCTATCATGTTTTTTTTAATTAAGTATGTTATTTTTTTGCTTGAGAAATAACTGATCATGTCTTCGTCTTAAGAGATAATATATATTGTATTAAGACAGGTTTTTTGCTTAAAGAAAATTAAATATGTCTTTTTGATGTTTGAGACATAATATATCATGTCTTAAGAAAGTAATATATCACGCATTAGAAAAATAATCTATTATGCTTTAAGAACATAATATAGCCTACCTTAAGAAAAATAGATATTTCATTTCTATGTTTGAGAAATACTTTATCATGCCTTAAGAAAATAATATATTATGCCTTAAGAATATATATTAATACATATAGCTTTATGCAACCGCAAAATGTTTGTTACTTTGTTCAATTAACTATCAGCATCTATTTTTTACTTTCTAAAGAAGTATTGGAGACATTATTAGCACTTGCATTCCATGACACGTAATGTTACTATAAAACAATAAATATTAGATACTAAGAGCTTCATTTAAAAACAATTTACATGTGATAGTGAATTTCTTAGTGTTTGACCTTTACATATAACATTACGTTTTCTTTTGGAAGTGAGTACTTGAATGAAAGATGAAAAATTTATGCAAGAATTATGAGGTGTTTCCAATATCAAGAGAGAAAAGAGGAATAACTTTGTATCAATTTCTGCATATTCCACGTAAATATTGATATGGTCAATTAATTTAATAATTTATACAAGCAAGTTTGGCCTATATGTCATCTCTATGTAAAGTAAGGTGCATAAAATTTAACGACTAACTTGATACGACACAAAAATGTACTTAAAGAAATAAGTTCAATGAACATACGAATGGTATGAAGAAAAGGGCTGAACAAGTTAAAGAAGTTAAGTTAATGAAGTTTTGTTGCCAACCAAAAATATCACTCAACAAGGATCGTTCATATCATATTTAAGTATATGACATCGTCATTGAAAGGGATCTCTAAGATCAATGAACCATTTGTAAGGCCTTGTAATAGGATCCAACAATACATAATTGTGGGGAAGTCGCTCACATGAGCGGCTCATCCCATAAACCTAAATGTATAAGCCTAAATTATATAAAGTTCGTTTAGCTAAACGATCAATCCCATGTACCATAACTTCTAAGTCTAGGCAAACCAATTAATGAGTCCCATTTATAGGCAAGTCACTCAGCTCAATGACCCAACCTTTAAAAATCAATGCATGATTCTTAATTATTGGTAAATTTATCAACTGCGCGAATCATTCTAACAAACTAGACGACCCAACCTAGTTCATAGGGAGGTCGCTCAGCTAAGCAAGCGAACCTATAGTTGAGTCCCAATTATAAGGAGGTCACTCATCTTAATAACCCAAGCCAGAAAAAACCAATTCTTGAGTCCCGATTATGGGAAGGTTCAGTCAGTTCAGCCCAACCTAAATAAACCAATGCCTAAAACCATAGTAAAAAAGGGGTTCCTTAACTGAATGACCCACCCTAAGTCCTCAAAACCAGCAGCATAACCATAGCCAGTTAGGCCCATATAAATCAAAACTATCATAACCATCATTCCGACAACAGAGTCATAATACGGAGGTCATACCTGACAAAGTATGCGCATACCATATGGAGGATTCAAAAACATCAAAGACATCTGAAAAAATTGAAGGAATGAGGACCTTGGGCCTATGATTGTCTAAATACCATTATAAAAGGAAAAAAATGGTAAAAAGTAAGGTGAAAACCTGGAGAAAATAGTGAGGAACAAATAATTAAAGTTGTTGTAATCTAAAATATCAAATAAAGTAAGTATTTTTGTTCAATATATTTCAAAGTTATTTTTTAATTATTTCTTCAATATATTAGGTGATTTTTTACTTCACCAATTCGGTTTCATTGTTGTGAACGTAATTAGCCTCCGAGAATTTGAGACCCGAAAGGTTATCGGTCACCAACTCGAGAGCCCTCGTATTTGGGATGACTTTCGTTGTGGATGTAACCTTAGAAAACGATGGTGTATACTCGATGCAAGCTGAAAAAATACAAAGGGAGCCAATTTGCATGGGTCTAGCGATGACATCTCACACTGATCCATATAAAATGAGCCAATTCGCATTGGTCATAGGCTTTAGTTTCAAGGCATAATATACGAGGCACGATATGAGGTAATGATAGCATGACTAAAGTTGTCAATAGATTTTGTATTTGATATCTCGCAGTGTGCAGCGACTCACAACTATTACTAAAGAAAATCCTAAGGGAGTATGATGATATAAAAGTTAAGATGCAATAATATTTGGAACAAGTTAAATGACTAATTGAGATGTACAAGACTATCATGTTCGATAAAATCAAATGAGAATAAAACGTAGTAGTTGATTATCTCATCTCTAAGGGAAGCTTAAGCGAGAATCCTGAAAGAGGTCAGGTACTAAAATAGGCTTAAATCGTTGATTTGTCTATCGACTATCACGTTTTCTGCCATTTACTCCATCGACAAAAATATTATGGGTGAGGATCCCTTGAATATTAAAAATATATAATTTCAGTCTACGCGCGTGGTTTTTGTCTTGGTGCTGCCACGTGTTTCATAGATAGTCCATCGACTTTTAATTCCATTTTTACCCTTTGACTTTAATATTTTTTAATATTTTTTATTTTTTATTTTTCCTCAAAACAGAGTATATAGCAAAATATCCTATACTCTGTTTTCCTTTTCTTTTGTTTTTCGTTTCTTTTTTCTAAAAGAAAGATTGAAAGACCAGATTATTTACACTTTTGTAATGATATTTCTCTTGCTGATTTAAATGATAAACGTGGCTCTGAAGTGATAGCATCAAGTCATTTATAGCACAACAAGAAAGTAGTCATTTTGTACCTTATGGATAGCATCAATTTCATACATCAGAACTTGATAAAATTTCCCTTCACTCACTCAATCTCTGTAAAACAGAATATAATATATAATTTATGTCGGACGAGACATGATAGAGGAGGAAATGGCAGAAACAATTTACTATACCTGTAAAATATGATTCGTTGAGGTTTATTCCAAGTTTCTCTACGGAAGGATATGGGGAGTTCTCTGTTCCATGAAAGAGTGAAGAGAAAAATCAAGAAAAACACGAAGAAAAAAAACTTCTTATAGACTGTATGAGAACAATAGTCTTACTTAATCATGCCACCGGTCACTGTTCCTCTCACGGGATCCTGATACTGTTTGAATAAATCTTGGATAAGCTCTTGACGATGGGCTTGAGCACAAACCAGGCCAGCATATTTTGTGATCTCAGGCCAGTCTTGAGAAGCTACAACCTGAAATTTACATGTTTAAAATAGCAAAAAATTGGAATCAGCACAAGGCTCACAACATAATCTTAATGAAAAAAATATAAATAAATATAAAACGTACAACTGTAATAGATGGGCTTGAATCTTCCCCAAGATGAGGGTGAGTGACATCAGCCCTAAAGATAATAGTATGCCTATCACTGACAAGAGGTATATGCCTTAAAATTGTGTCAACAAGCACAATATTTCTTCCACCAACCTTGACATTAATTTTTAGAGCCACATTGGCCAGATATTGTTTAGACATTTTAAAAACATGTTTAGTCAGACCAAAAGTGTAAAGAATTTGTTTTTTCAATCTTTCTTTTAGGAAAAAGAAACAAAAAACAAAAGAAAATGAAAACATAGTATATCAAATTTTTATATACTCTGTTTTGAGAAAAAATAAAAATAAAAATATCATGAAACAAAAAAAAATTAACTATGGTGACACGTGGCAGCACTGGGACAAACCACGCACGGGGACTGAAATTATAGATTTCTGATAGTCAATGGATCCTCACCCGTGATTTTTTTGTCGAAGGACTAAATGGCAGAAAACGTGATAGTCAAGAGACGAATCGACGATTTAAGCCTATAAAAATAATAAGAATCATGTTTTATGGTCATGGAATACAAAAAAAATGATTCTATAAAAACGGAGGAGAAGTCTTTGATGACTAAGAGCAAGGAACACTTAAGCAGTGGGGTTGAACCTTTTGATAAAATAGAAGTAAGAAGGTTGAGACTACGGCAAGACAAATATGTCGTGATGGATGAAAAGCTTTTTTAAAGATATTTTCCACCTCTGATCGATTTGTTATTAAGGAAATCAACCTTAAGTCTTGTGTGTGTGAAGAAGAAGGGTCATCTATGTGCAAACACTAGCTCACAAAGCTTTCACCTTCAGGTATTACTAGTTTAGTATATGCAACGATGCAAGGAATTGGGTTAGAAAGTGAGACAACTTTCAAAAATGATCTAAATTTTAACACTAGTATGGGGTAAATTGACCTCATACATGTTATCTTGACTAATGAGGGTTAGGTTTGTTCAGTCTCTCGACAACATTATCAGAGAATGTGAGGTTCGTCGTCATAAAAAATCAGTTATTTCACCAAGTAGCTGGAAGTCAAAGCCTTGAACTAAACACAAAAAATATAAAATTTGGAAGTTCATATGAAAGTAAATAGTGTGTTGGTTTGCTATTCCTATAATATTTATTTTGGATAACGGACTTCAATTTGAAAATGAAAACAATAAAGAGTTTTGCTTTGAATATCAAATTCAACATCATTTCTCATATTCGTATCATCTGCAAGCCAACAAATATGTTAAGGTCAACAACCGGGAAATTATGAATGGTCTAACAAAAAACATGGAAAACATAAAGAAAATTGATCTAAAATACTACCATAAATAGTATGGACATATCGAACTACATTACACAACCCGATGGACGAGACATATTTTTAACTCACGCATGGCGCAAAGGCGGTGGTACCAATTAAAAGTGGAGCCTCAATGATGGGAGACATATATTATAACAAAAAGACTAACAATGAGAGATGTTGAGCAGACTTAGATATGTTAGAACAATGCTGCGACATGGCTCACTTAAAAGATTTCAATATGAAGCAAAAAAACCCAATGGTACATCTCAAAGTTAAAACCAAGACCAATCAAGGTGGAAGAGTTGTTAATTTGACGCACCTTTCAGCATACCCAATATTCAGGAGCATAAAACTGAGGCCTATATAAGAAGGTCCATACAGAAGGACTGAGTGTATTCGACCGTGAACATATGAGTTGGAGGACATGAATGACAATACACAATCCCTTAAACATTAAGCACCTTTGTTTTATATATCGTTTAGATTTTTAAATAAGTGTAATGTCTTATTGTTATCTATAAAAATAAAAGTGTTTTCCTTTCAAAGAAAATCAAAATATTGTAAATTATATTTTTCTTATTTTATACAAGCTTAAGCTTCACTCCCCTGCTTGGCTAATAGTGGGATAAAAACTCAATCGATGAATTGTTCGGTACCTAAACCAGAAAATTGGGAGAGTGATAGAAATCTTACAAAAAAACACCTTTGTTAACGAGATGTCACTCACATGACTTCCAGATAGTTTGAAATGAATGATAGGTTTTTAAGGTAAATTGGCATCACTTAAAGACATTTCAGTCAATTCTAAAGGAAGAAAAGTTTTTCAACGCGAAGAGACATCACTCAAAGACCTTCCAGTTATTCATAACTGAAGAGTACGTTTTCAATAAAAAAAATTACCTCATTAAAAAACTCTCCAGTTAGTCTGAAATATTAATGAGGTTTTCAACACAAAGAGACCTCACTCAAAAACCTTCCAATTGGTCCCAACAGAAGAAGAAGTTTTCAACGCAACTAAACCTCACTCTAAAACCTTATAGTAAGATCTAAGAGGATGAGAGGTTTTTAATGTAAAAGGACCTCACTCAAAGACCCTGAGTTAGTATTAAGGAAATGACAATCTCTCGGGCAGCTCAGCTAGATGGTGCAGCTAGTGCATTACATTAAACGGGGAAATGGTGGCATACTAGGTCGAAATAAGTTGCTCTACAATAAATAAAGATGACCAATGCAATATAACATTCCGAAGAGCAAACAAAAACACGTTTGCCATCATAAGCCCGTTGTGAAAGTACGCCAAAAACAAAAACAAGTAAAACTATGAGTGTAACACAGACCAAAACAAGGTGGACAAAACAAGGTGAACAAAACAAAGATACTGGAAACTTATGCCTTGAAGACAAAACAAACAAAGTATCAAACTTCACGAGTTGAAGCATGATCATCTCTTTCATCTACAATTCCACAATTGGTAGTGGATTTTGACCCCATGAACCCCCTGTAATGCACGATCCAGACGAGTATGCTCGATATACCCCCCCTCTTTTTAGCAACAATCACATGTTTATTTGTATACATCATACTTTTCCTATTGCTAGATGGATAATTAAACATTATAATATCTAAAAATTTCTCCAAAATAGCAACGAGAACTTCATCAGAGACTCGATTGAGTGAATAATAGGACTTGTTTAAGCCAATGGGTTTTGAAGAAACGATATCACCCCGACCCCAACTTCATCATCAGAAATATTAGTTATATTAGTTGGAGAAACGGGCTCGATTTCGCAAATTTGGCTCAAGTATATGAAAGTTATTGTCTCAAGATCAAGCCTTTGATTGAGATCATGATACTTTTCCTTGATTTGTTTGGCATTCAACGCACAACCTTGATTTTCAAAAATGTTTGGGTAAAAAGAGGAAATACCTTTTTATAGGACTTATTACCAAGAATTATGTTGTGTTTCCGTTTATTGATAGCTTCGGTCATTCTTTATTCAAACAACAACTGATTTTCTTCAACATCTTGTCCATAACAGCAACCTTTACAATGCGACTGTCCTCTCCTGCTCCCACACCTTCTTAGTATGTTTATACTTACCTCTAAAATTCTTTTAGAAGTTTAGACCAAAGTTAATGTCTCACCAACGTCGCATCATTGTTAATAGCATAGTAACCATTGATGATAACGATGATCGAGAAAACACCATATTGACTAGTTATCCATGATATTTTAAGCACGGAGTATGTGAGCAGATTTTGAGGACACATTTATCAGTATATATATGAAGTTTATCCTCGTTCTTTCTTTAAAATTTAATAGGAGTCGCGACCACTGCTACATGTTGATATCTGCATGAAGCCAATGTGAAGGAATAGGAGTATAAGGTAAATGAGAGAATATCTCGATATTTTTCTCATGAAAGTCCATTCTCCCCTCTAGCACATCCTCGAGGCGCTAACACTTTGGATCATATGAATTATGGGAGGAATGTTATATATTCTACAAGAGTTTTAACCATGATATCTTGCTATGTAAGATATAATATATTTTATGTATTATGTATATATCCTACCTTAAAAACAATATATCTTGTTATGTAAGACATAATATATTTTAGGCAAGACATGACATATTTTACAAAATATATCATCTTTGTTATCTTGCCTAACATTTTATAAAAACTTAGGTAAGCAATCTAAATTTTATATATTTTACAAAATATGTCGTGTTGGTATGTTGTCTTGTATAAAGTTTTATAAGATTTTAGGTAAGATAATATATATTTTAAAAAAATTGTCATAATTCTTGTCGTGCGTAAAATTTTATAAGATTTTAGAAAATGCAATACATATTTTACAAAATTTATTATATCTTTTTACTTCATTGCATAAGATGTTATATGATTTTAGATAAGCCATCACATATTTTCCAAAATTTGTCATGTTTGCCTTGCATTTTATAGGTTTTTAGTTAAGGCATGACTTATTTTGTAAAATTTGTTCTGCTTGCTGCAGTGTCTAAACTTTTATACGATTTTAGGCAAAAGATGACATATTAAAAATTAAAATTTTATTAAGTTTGCCTAAAAGCTTATGGAATATTCGGTAAGGTATGGCATATTTTGTAAAATCAATCATGTTTTCCTTAACTTTTATAGATTTTAAATGTTGATTTTCAAAATAGCTCAATGAATCTAGGTACATTGCGAATATATTTGTTGATTTTGAGTTTTAAGAAACAAAAACTTTACACCAACAATAATTAACATTATTCCCAAAAATTATATTATTATCATGTGTTGAAATAGAATCACATCTTTAAAGTAGTTGTTGAAACCTGATTATTTATGAATGAAGAGTAGTCATCAACTTTTTCCCTCTTCGATGACAGTTTAAATGATTCTTTTGCTCTCTGAAATTGACAGTCACTTACCATAATTGCAGTTATGTATACCTTAAGAGCTATGATTTTTATTTCTCTTACAATCTCTCAACTTTAACTTTTAAGAACTGTGTATATTTGACTACCTTTCTTAAATAAACATCTTGTGGTAATATCATGTTGTGTGTGTGGACACCAATTATATTATACTGAGTTACTAGATCAGGTCGCGGTACATGTATAAAATGTGTCATTACATGAAACTTACGGTTTAAGACATTCAAAACCTTTAAAAAATTGTAAACAATATGAAATGTTAAACAGTCTTTCATAAATTTCAAAATTCTATTTTTATAAGTATTTTTCTATTAGCGATTAAAACAAAAAAAATCATAATTTCATTGTTTTAATCAATTTCCACACTGATTCGTCCAATATGAATTATATAGGAATCACTGCATCTTGAAGATCTTACCGAACAAACCGATTATGGCGCATAAGTGCAGCGTCAATTGCATGTGGCCCATTAGTAGCAGCCAAAGCAAGATTTCTATGAAAATAAGATAATAATAAAAAGTTACGTGTGTCTACCTTATATGTGGAAAGAAGATAAAGTCATAATTGTTGCATAACTCTACAAATTCGATCTATGGTCATTATACATTATATATAGGATGCATAACTACATAATGTTGATCACTTTGAAGGTTATTATGACACGAGTAAATTATTAAAATAAGAGGTAGAATTTGTATTTTAAGTTACAGTTACCAAAGCTTGAACTAGAGATATTTTGAACAAGTTAAAACATTTTACCTTCAAAATGGGTTGTGCATGTACATATTATACAACACACGATATAAACAACGGTTTATTGAGAAAGTGGTTGTTATGGTTCGTATTGGCCGAATTAATATGGATAAATTGTTTTGGATGACATAGGTCATATTAAGGTGAAAATGATGATGTTACATACATTGTCTTTGTACAACTAGTTAGCGTGAATTTTTAACGGATATTTTTAAAATTATTAATAGGAAAACTCTCATATAAGTACCAATATTTGTTCAAAATCAATATTTAATACCAAATAATATCCCTATCAATATTTGGTACCAAACACCAGACAAACTACTATAATACCCTTGGTTTGTAATATTCTACAATATCTTCTAAACAAAATAGTGATTTTTTTTTTGTTTTTCTTAGAAAATCCGTATATTTTTAAATTTAATTTAATAAAGAATATGAAACCACGGTTGTGTTTCTTTTCTCGAGACGAATTAAACAAGTGGTGCAAATGATATGTTTTGAGAACTTTTTTAAAACAGTTAAAAAAGCCTTGTTTGGAAGTTTTAAAACTGTTAAAACCTAATTGAACTATATAAAACTGTTAAAACTGCTAATTAGCAGTTTAGAAAACTTAAAGCTGCTAATTAGCAGTTTTAAATTTTTAACAGTTATAGCTTTTTGTTTTTTAGCAGTTTTAATTTTGTGTTTGAAACATATCATATAGACCACTTGTTTGATTTGTCTCGTAAATATAAACACAATGGTGCTTTCGGTTTTATGTTTAGAATTATAAATCAAAATATACGAACTTTACAAAAAAAAGAAACCTTATATTTTGTTAGAAGTTACTGAATTATAATACAAAGAAGGGTTAGTAAAGTAGTAAGGGTAAAGTATGTATTTTTGAAATATTTGGTATTAAAATGACTTAAAAGACTTCTTTTATGCCATAAAAGGAAATAGACATTTTAGGATGGACTAAAATTGGATTAGGAATTTATTTTGGTATTATAATGGAAATTAGTACTTATAAGATAATAATGTATAAAATAACTATGTTTCAAATTAAGAGAGTAACCTTAATATACACGATTTTTTATGTTGATGTCGTGTTTATTGCCTCTGAGAACGTTGATTATTTCAAGTGATTGATACTCCATAGTAGAAAAGAACTCGATAGAAGAACCGATCGTAGTTTTTATAAATGGAGATTAAATATTGATGAATGCTCCTAAACTAACACATGTATTATGCTATTGGAACATTAGCAATAACATTTTTTAAAATACAAAGAAATGGATGAAGCATAAAAAATGTATTTAATAACTTTATGGGTTTATGTACTGATATATATATTTAGAGATAAAACGCGAATTTAAAAATTATTAGACGCAGATGAAACTTGAGTTTTTAAATAATATTCATTTTATTTACATTGATAAGTTCGTCACATGGAAACTAACGAAATCATATATCTCGAAAACACAACCATTGACCGATATATTATATATATTTTCAAAAATAATCTTAATACATGCACTATTTTATTTATATATTCACCTGTATTTATATATATATATATATATATATATATATATATATATATATATATATATATATATATATATATATAACAGAGGGAGAGCTCGTTTACCCTAAAAAATAATTGTTACGAGTTAGCTTAGTTTTAAGTTGTTTTAGGATAAGGTGCACTGTTTGGTTAAAATATCACTTAAGGTAATTAAAAGTTCGTTTTGAGAACTTTTAATTAAGAACATAACACAAATATAGATATATGTTGTTTCATGAAATTTTTAATAATATCTCGAAGTTTGTTTTATAAATTGTTTTAAACTCTTTGAAAAGTGTTTAAAATATTGAATTGGATAACAAAAGTTATGATTTTTCTGTTTGAGCAATGCACAGTTTCCCACATTAACACGATATTCATAAAGTTTTGAAATAAAATATTTTATTATCCTTAGATTGCGTGAACAACCACTAGAAAAAGTTAAATATAACAAAATTTGATAAACTTGTTTAAGCTGTGATGGATAATGATGCTAGTTGTATGGATTATGTTTATAATAAATTGTATTAAACAGATTATACATAAACAACTAACATTATAGAGCATATAGAAATACATAAAGATTAAGGTCATTAATCCATGAAACGTAAATTACCAATTTTATTATCCATAAAATGATATATGATGTATTTTGAACGCGTATTAGAACAGGATAAGACGAGTGTACTTTCAGTGAATACATCTTTAATAATACCGGTAAAAGTGCATAAAATAAATTATATTTTATTGGTTCATTTCAAAATGTCAACACGAGTTAGTCGAATTATATCATAATGAAACTTTATGAGTTGACAAAACAATATCAAAGTTGGAAGTATATTCAAGGTTTGCTATCTAAAACATACATAGCATAACTTCCAATGCACTTTTAACTTTTTATCATTTAGTTTACGATGTATATGGTGATGGTGATTTTTGTTTTTTCAATTTTTATATGACTTGCATGACAATCCAGATGAGTGGAAGATAGTTAGACGAGAACTTTACTCCTAGCTCATGGTAACATTGTGTTTTACACGAATATATATAATGGTTTGATGAATTTTATAAGGTCACTAAAAGTCTCAAATACTTTAACCTAATGCATCCTTTGAGTATTGGATGACAATATCATATTGTTACAAAACACCAAATCTTCATTATTCAACAATTACAAGATGCATCACCTCTTCATATACGAGGGCCATATTCGTGTGTGTATGTATGCATATATATATATATATACGCTTCCTAAGTTATTAACGATTTCTTATGAGTTGATATTGTGAATGACATACCATACAAATCGATATATTAATCTTGTATGGCATGATGTTAACCAAAATTAACAAATTGAAAGTACTGATTAACCCTTAGTGCAATTGGATACTGTAAGATTCAAACTCGACCACCAAATGACAATTACGATAAAGTCACATATTTATACGAATTCATATAATTTTTTTATAAACTTATCAATCACTTTAATTTGGTATATTGTGATGAGTCCGAATTCGAAGTGCTCGCCGGAAGGGCAGCCCAATGCAAACCTCTCTGTAAACCGGATAGGACATTTAAACCGGACAGTTGACTTCGAACACTGTGAGCCTAAGGCAGTTCGAACTATGACTAAAGTACTAAAAAACCTAAACACTTCTTGACTAAGCTACCTGTCCTCCTGCTTAGAACTCATGGGTCTTTAAACATGACCCGAGTCCATTAAACTTGACCCGAAAGCCCATAAGGGCCCAAATTTCATACTATAAATACCCAACCACCAGCATTAACTATGGGTAACAAAATTTACTGCTGCCAAGCTGCTCAATTCTCTCTCCACCTTGAAATACCTTGAAACACCTTGAAACACCTTCACACCACCCTGAAACACCCTTACTCCGTTTTGAAACTCTACTTGAAATTACCAGCCTACCCTCAGGCTACTTTTATCCACGCCAAATTGGCGACCACAGCGGGAGCACGAAGGTGCCTGAATCAAGTATTCAAAACCAAGTAAAGAAATTCTGTCCAAATGAATCCGGATAACCCAAAGCTTCCACCAGCTTTGCTTGAAGTGGTGGAAGAGAACGATGAGTATACTGTCTAAGAGCGTGACAGGTTGAGGGTTGAAATAGAAGCTCTAAGGGCTGAAAAGGCCAAGATGGGCGTGAAAGATAAATTCAAAGCGTCAGTTGCTCATCACACCGATAACCCTCGAGAGCATGAGGCTTCAAAAACTCATGTGAGCACTAAAAAGACACATGCCAGTTCTAAAAAGTCTCACCGGTCCAAGCCTGTGGAGAGTTCTGATTCAAGTTCAGAGTCTTCGGACAGCTCTTCGGACAGTGAGGGAAATGAAAAATCCTTGTCCTCCAGCAGTGATGAGGGACGAACCAGGAAAAAGCAAAAACAAGTTAAGAAGTATTCCAGAAAAAGAGATCACCATGGAAGAATGAAGAGGCATATTGGAAAAGGGTCATCTCACAACCGGAGGCATGTAGACCGGATGTTGATGGATCCTTTTGCCTTCCATGATGAGCCACGTATCTTTGCAACTCCTAATGAGGATACTGCATTCAGTCGTGGGAGAAATTGGAGGCAATCACCATTGTCCTCTAAAATACTGTCTGGAAATCTCCCCAAGAGGTTTGACAGCACCAAGATGGAGAAGTACGATGGCAGTACTAATCCGGACAATCATCTGGAGCAATTCAAGAACTTCATGATGAACTTTGATGATGATGATAAACTACTCTGTAGGGCATTCTCCCAATCCTTCACGGGGAGTGCTCTGAAGTGGTACAACAGTCTGCCTCAGGGTTGTATCAGAGACTTTGATACTTTTTGGGTGGCCTTTCGAAGGCAATTTGTGGGGAGTAAGGAGCTAAAGGGTAATGGAGATACCATAATCCATTGTGCCCAGGAACCAAACGAATCGTTAAAGGAGTACATAAGTCACTTTGTAAACACAAAAAACGGGTTGGCTGATTGCTTTGAACAGGTGGAAATAGCATCCCTGAGACAAGGTTTGAACCCAGGCAACCTGGCCGATTCGGTGACCAAGAAGAAAGCCATGACCTGGGGAGGATTGCTAAACCAAGTTGGCAAGCAAATAAATGTTGATGAAACAAAGAAGACCAGGGTGCACAGACAGGTGAGATCCACCCCGGTGGCACCAACTCCAAATCAAAACCAGTCCGGGAACAAAGCAAGAGAAACCGGACAGGGGCATGGAAGGGGAAAAGCTCAGTCTCAACCAGCTGCTCCTGCACAAAGCCAACAGTCTAGAAACAAAAGGGGGCCATGGGTCCAACCGGAGTGGTTTGCAGAACTCAAAGAAAGTGTGGCAACCATTTTCGATAAAACAAAAGATGAAGTACACTACCGGAGACCAGCAACCCTGCAGTCTCCCAGAGAACATCGAAACAATTCTTTTTGCCAATACCACAATGATATTGGCCATACTACTGATGATTGCATAGCATTGAAACAAGAGGTTCAAAACTTGATCGAAAGGGGAAAATTGGGTGCATACGTTAAAAGGAGAGGAGGCAACAGGCCTGACAACACTCATAGGGTTGGTCCAAGCAACGCTGCCCCGGAGGGGGCTATGGTAATAGTTGAAAGATTTGATGTGGAGTCTGAGTATTTGGATCCTGATCCAACACGAAACAGAGTGGGAGCTATTGAGGAGCGTTCTAGATCAGTCTCCGAGCTCATTAAATTCTTCGAGTCGCTGACAATTTTCGGAGGGGACACTATGAGAGCTCCTACTATTTCTTCAAGAAAAAGGCATGTTCATAATTTGGCCTCCCAACTAGAAGGAGGCATGACATCCTATCAATCTCCAAACTCGTTTCCATTCATAGTCTTCGATGAGGATGATTTGAGAGATATTGCTGGCCCTCATGAGGATGCTGTTGTCATAGGAGCATCTATAGGGGGCAATGAGATAAGGCGAATTCTAGTAGATACTGGGAGTTCTGCCAATATCCTTTTCCTAGACACTTACAAGAAAATGAAAAATCCAGCTGTGATTCAAAAGTCGGACAGATCGATCGTGGGTTTCACGGGCAGCTCAGCCGATGTGATCGGAGAGTTTGAAGAAGAAGTGTTGTTGGGCAGGGGCCCTTTCAAGAAAACGGTCAGAATACTCTTCATTGTGGTGGATTGTCCCACTTGCTACAATGCTATTCTAGGGAGATCTTGGCTCTCTAGGATGCATGCAGTGGCTTCGACAATCCATCAGTGTCTAAAATATGCTGTTCAGGGGCAGGTTAGGGTTGTCCGGAGCAGCCAAAAAGTTGCAAGAGAATGCTATGCCACTGCCTTGGCTCCACGAACGCTGGGGGCAGTCCGTATAAATGACCAATAGCATTTTGAGGGCCTTTCTGGGGGTGAGGGTGAAATTGATGACCCCAGAGAGACCCCCGGAGTGTTGATTCCAATTGAGGAGGTTGAAACACACTGCTTGGAAGAGAGAAAAAATGTCAAGATAGGGTCCAGAATACCACCAATGTTGAAAGAAGAGATGTTGAAATTCTTAAAAGACCATCAGCATGTTTTTGCTTGGTGCAACGCCGATGTTACTGGAGTTCCATCAGAGGTGATTTCCCATCACCTATCAGTCCGGAGAGATGTGGCACCAGTGGTACAAAAAAGGAGAGCTTTCTCAAAAGAAAAGGCTGATGTCATTGTACAAGAGGTTGACAGGCTCACAAAGATGGGGCACATTAAAGAATCTCAGTACCCTTTGTGGACTGCCAATCCTGTCTTGGTAAAAAAGAAGAATGGTAAATGGCGTATGTGCATTGACTTCACAGACCTCAATCGAGCTTGCCCAAAAGACTTGTATCCGGTTCCCCGGATAGATCAGTTAGTAGACTCTACTTCTGGGAACAAGCTACTCTCCTTCATGGATGCCTTCTCCGGGTACAATCAGATCCAGGTGGATCCAAAAGATCAAGAGCATACCACTTTTGTCACTGATAGAGGTTTACACTGCTACAAGGTGATGCCCTTTGGCTTGAAAAATGCTGGGGCTACTTATCAAAGGTTAGTCAACAAGGCATTTGCTGATCAAATTGGAAGAAATATGGAGGTTTACATTGACGATATGATGGTGAAAAGCGTGGATGAGCAGTTGCACTTGTCCGACCTCCAAGAGACTTTTGCCAACCTGGCCAAAGTAAATTTAAAACTAAACCCTGAAAAGTGTGTGTTCGGAGTGCAGTCCGGGAAGTTCTTAGGGTATATCATAAGTGAGCATGGAATACAGCCCGACCCGGACCAACTCAATGCTTTGTTCCAAATGGAGCCTCCTCGAAACATTAAAGAAGTACAGCGATTAACGGGGAGGTTGGCAGCCTTGAACAGATTCGTCTCCAGGTCTTCGGACAGATGTGCTCCATTCTTTCAAACCCTGAAGGGTGCAAAGGGGTTTGAGTGGACACCACAGTGTGATGAGGCATTCAATGAAATCAAGAAGCATCTGTCCTCTCCCAAGACTTTGTTCAAACCAATCGATGGGGAGACTCTCTTTGTATATCTGGCTGTTTCAAGTTGTGCCATCAGTGATGTGTTAGTAAGGGAGGTTGATGGGTATCCTCACCTAGTGTACTACATCAGCAAAAGCTTGATTGATGCTGAGAGGCATTACTTGAAACTTGAAAAACTAGCATTGGCTTTGGTGATAGCTGCAAGAAAAATGAGGCCTTACTTCCAGGCTCATCCTATCGTTGTCCGGACGTCTTTCCCTTTAAAGAATGTCCTTCAAAAAGCAGACATTTCAAGCAGAATGACGAAGTGGTCAGTAGAGTTGGGGGACTTCAACATAGACTTTGCTCCTCGGACATCAGTAAAAGCTCAAGCTGTGGCTGATTTTCTGGTCGAATTCCATTCTGATAGGGATTCAGAACAACCTGCTGATTCAAAAGACAAAAAAGTGTGGATTGTCCGAACAGACGGAGGATCCAGTACCATGGGATCTGGGGCAGGAATATGTCTCACTTCCCCCTATGGGGACAACATGTTCCAAGCTATTTGTTTTGCTTTCAGGGCATCCAATAATGAGTCCGAATACGAAGCAGCTATAGCTGGGTTGAAATTAGCCTACATCTGTGGAGCTAAAAGGGTCAAGTTACTAAGTGATTCCCAGTTGCTAGTCCACCATGCCTTGGGCCTATCAGAAGCTAGAAAAGAACAATTGATCAAATACTTGCTCCTCCTTAAAAATGAGGCGCTGAAATTTAAAGCTGTTGTCTATGAGCACATCCCCCGGGCAGAGAATGAGTTAGCAGATTCATTGGCAACGATAGCATATACGGAGTCCTACCCATGGATCCATGTGCTTGAAAGCCCTTCTATTCAACTTGATGAAGGTGAAAAAGAGGAAGTCTTTGAAATACAAGTAAACCGGCCTCAATACTGGAGGTCTCCTCTTATGCAATATCTGTCCGATGGCATCGTGCCCTTGGATAAATCACAAGCCAGAACGTTGAAACACAGGGCTCGTGGTTTCATTATGATTAGAGAAGTCTTGTACAAAAAGTCCTATAGCAAACCTCTCCTACGCTGTTTAGGGGATCATGAGTCACAAATGGTTCTCTCCGAATTGCATGATGGTGAGGGATCAGCCCATTGTGGATTTAGAGCTTTAACAAGAAGAGTGCTTCTCTCCGGATATTATTGGCCATCAATAATGAAAGATGCTAAGGAGCTGGTAAGGAGGTGCGACCCATGCCAGAGGTACAGAAATGAAATTCATGTACCAGCCATTCCTTTGGAATCAATTTCTGAGCCCATCCCTTTTGCTCGATGGGGATTGGACTTAGTTGGGCCTCTCCCTGTGGCGTCCGGAGGGCGTAAGACCATAATTGTAGCCATTGACTACTTCTCAAAGTGGGTAGAAGCAGCTCCCTTGGCAGGGACAACCTCGAAAGCTGTCATAAAATTCATTCTGTCCAACATATGTTGCAGATTTGGTGTCCCCCAGAAAATAACAACAGACAATGGGCCACAGTTTGATAATAGAGAGATGGAGAGCTTCTGTGCCTCAAGGGGTATTCAACACTGCTTTTCTTCACCTTTCCACCCACAGGCCAATGGGCAAGTTGAGGTGGCTAATAGAACAATACTGTCCGGTTTAAAGAAAAACTTAGAAGGGGCTGTTGGGAAGTGGCCTAGTTATCTACAAGAAGTCCTGTGGGCCTACCGGACAACGCCTGGGGCTGCAACACAAGAATCCCCCTTTGCCTTGGTCTATGGGATGGATGCAGTAGCTCCCATAGAGAAGACACTCCCCTCATTTCGATTCCACAACTTCTCCGGACAGGCTAATGAGATGACAATTAGAAATCAACTTGATTTAATTGAAGAAAGGCGAGTAAAAGCTCATCTTAGAATGGCACACTATCAGGGCTTGATGAGAAGCAGGTTTGCTTCTAAAGTTAAAAGAAGGGATTTTCAGCCAGGAGATAAAGTATTAAGAAAAGTTTTCTTGCATACTAAGGAAAAGCTCTTCGGAAAGCTGGCCCCAACTTGGGAGGGTCCGTATACTGTGGTTGAAAGAATCAAGCCTGGGACATACTGGTTGGAAGACAAAGATGGCAGGGTTTTAACTCACCCTTGGAATATTGAACACCTTCGAATGTACTTGGAATAAAGCTTATGTAAATATTTACTTGTTTAAACATCCATGTAAATATTTGGGGGCATACCACTTCCTCTCTTCGGCGCCACGGAGAGCTTTCAATAAAACTTGATGCCTTCTTCAATAATTTTCTAAGTTTTTGCAAAATTCTGTTGCTTGTCATACTACCCGGACTGAAAGGTCTAAGGGCTACTTAAATTCTAGCCAGAGAAATTAAACACTCTCACAATACAATAACTCAAAACTACTTAAACTCCAGCTATTTAAAACAAATTATGAAAGAAGAGGATGGTTGAGCAAAATAAAACATTCATTCAACAACTTAAAATTGCCTTGGCCTTCCAAGGACTTTTTGAACAAGTTTGGGCACAGTACAAAAATCTGTCCGAATAATACGGACACCATCACAAAAAAGGTGCCTTGGCCTTCCAAGGACTTTAGTTCAAAACAAAAGATAAACAAAACAAATTATAAATTAAGGTTGAGCCTTTGAAGATGGATCACCCTCATCTTCTTTCTTGCCTTTGATGTCACTCTTCTCCTCGACAATCTTCTTACCCTTGGGGTCAATCTCTTCCTCACCTGGGCTCTCTCCAGTTTCCTCTTCATCGCCAGACGAGGACACATCAGTGTACCCTTCATCAACCATGGTCCAGTATGGGAGATCATCGTCATCTACATAGCGCCATAAGTCCCCTAGTCTCCTCTTCGGGAACTTCTCGTGAAACAGGAGGACCATATCGGACTTCACTTTTTCAATCATTAATTCTTCACTCCGTATCATCTCCCTGGCATAAGCGTTGATTTTGGCCTTGATCATGGCCTCTTGATCCTTCACCAAAGCAGCTTTCTCTTCAACAGCCTGAGTCACTGCATTCTCTAAAGCAAGTTTGTCAGTAGTTAGGTTGGTGACAAGCTTCTCCTTTGCTGCAGTTTCTCCTCTTGAGGCTGTCAAGTCCTTCTCCAGTCCGGACAGCTTAGCCCGGAGATCTTTTACGGTCTCTTCTAAAGAAGCAACTTTTGTGTTGCTTTCATTTTGATTCTTCTTTAGCTGTTCGTTCGACTCCTTAAGCAAATCAACCTTAGTAGCAGCAGTCCTGAGGTCATCGGACAGCTTCTCCTTCTCAGACTTGAGGTCTTTGATGGTGATTGCCTGACTCCGGACTTGCCTTTCCAAAGTAAGTACTGGATGCACGTTGCTAAGGAGAGAATGGGCTATAACGTCCCTCTCACTGGAAACCATAAAAGTCCTACCATTGAAATTCACTGTTGGAACTACTTGGGGGAACATATGGCCCTGCGAACTCATCTCTGGACAGGCCAAGGAAATAATCACCTAGAGCACCTAGACCGGTGACGTCCACTTCATCCATGTTAATCTCTCCCCTTTCAACCTCATCAGTATGGAATTCCATTGGAATCCCTTCATTAAGATTCCATGGGATCTCTTCGGCTAACGTCGGATCGGTTGGGAAAGTGGGCTCCGGATCCCGGAGAGCGAGCTCTTCTCCTTGGGAAGTCTTCTTCTTTTTGACTTCCCTGTCAGCACTGTCACTTGCTTGCTTACGAGCCCGTTTGGAAGCCCTTGAAGGTTTTGGGGGATTCACTCCTTGTTTCTCGCTCTCCTGTTCTACCACTTGTAGAAGGTTTGCATCAACTTGAGCCTGGGCTGGCACCACTGAGTCTGTTGGGGCCTCTTTCTCAGTATCCTCTACCGCTTTCCTGCCTTTCTTCTTCTTGCCCTTCATTTTACTTGGGGCTTTGGCCCGGGCAGGAAGGAAGAGGGTCCCATCCAGTTCATGAGACCTTCTCAGCACGATGTCTTCATCAGGTGGGGTGGAGAACTCCTCCCAGTTTAAGTCTCTTCGACCTGTGGTGTTCCACAGGTGAGACCTCGCTAGGTTCCCAGGAGTGAAGGCTTTATGAAACCGGTTCTCCCAGTTCTCTGCGGCCCAAGCGTTGATTTTGCCACAGGTGACCTGTCCGGCCTTCAGATAGTCCCCGAACTCCTTTGGCAGCTCTGATAAAATAAAAGAAAAACTGATTAGTATAAACTTAAAGGAAAGAGAGATTCGAACAGAAATTCAAAGTAAAAACTTACGATCGCTCCTCCATCTACTTCGAAGAAGGCTAGGATTCTCCCCGGCTTTGATTTTCTTGCCATTTTCCCATGAGCCACTGACAAACAAGAACTGGCTCCTCCATTTACTCTCCGATTCCAGGAGATCATCAACAGCTTTATGATCGTTCCCCATGTTGAAATGATAAAAAGGGAACTGATGATGCTTGCACAAATTAGCCACAGCTGCAAACTCTTCCATAGGAAGAGGAATTCCAGATAGCCTAGACGCCATAATACATGACATCAAGGTGTACCAACCGTTAGGGCTTAGCTGTGATGGACATAGCTTGACCAAGTGAAAATAGCGTACTATCTCCGGGTCCAGTGGGAACCTAAGTCCCCAGTTGAATAGCTCTGTAAAGGATACTATCTCATTTCTTTTGCAATCCATCGGGGTCTCTGGATCGATGGGAATTCGAATCTTTACATTCTCAGGGATCCCCCACTTAGTACGCAGTCGTCCCAGATCTTTAGTATGGATGAACGCATACTTGGTCTTTAACAGAGATGAAAGATATTTGAGCTCGACCTTATGAAAACATGGCCCTACTCTCCCTTCGAGGCTCTCCGGCAGGTCCGGATGCCTCAGATATAAGTCTTCTTTGCCTTTCTTGACAGCAACTCTAGCAGTTTCAGCTTGTCCGGAGGACTCAGACTCAAATCTAACCACCTCGGTGGAGTCCTCCATCCTCTCCTCCATTATTGTTGGGGGAGCTTCTGTAGAAACAGCCCGGGGAGGGTTGAAGCTTGGCATAGCTAATCCACCGGACTGTTGGCTCTCTGAATGTTTTCGACTTATCACCTCAGTTTGAGTTTCTGAGGTTGAGGTTTCTTTGGGAGGTAGAGGACTGCTAGCCCCCGGACCGGCCGGCCTTTCCCGGAGAGTCCTAATAGTTGCCCCGGACCCTGATTCGCTAGTATTTTTAGAAGAAAGCCCTTTAACCAACCTACTTGGCCTTTTCATGATTAATTTGTCTGGGGAGTGGTCAGAATCAGACCCCATAGCAATGAAAGAGGATTTTTTCCTAACACTTGTGGCAGTGACCCCCGGTTCAACAATAGGGATCGACTCTTGAACTGAAGAACCAGATACTACGGGGGAGAGTGTTGATTGAAAGAGTTTTCTAGGTTTTGTACCTTTAGAAGAAGATGAACCTCTGTCAGATTCTTCGATTGAAGGGGCTGGTTTCTCGACAGGCGACGCTGGAAGCCCTGCTGCAAGTCTTTTTTCTTTTTCAACTCTTTGAGCTTTCTCCAATTCTGAGAGGTTAAGCCAACCGCCCTTGATCAGTGCTGTTCTTGCTGTGAACATAAACAGCTAAGGAAATTTTGAAGTTTTAGAGAGATAAAGCTTTGGGTAAAATGGCAGAGTGAAAGAGATAATGAGGCTGTGAAAGGTGAATAGAATTTATAGTAAATGTGAAAAAGGGGTTGATTCCTAGGAGAATCCGAAAAGTTGGGCAATGATTAAAAGACGGTGCTGATGTCATTTATGGCATTTAAAAGAGGTAACTTGTTCGAGAAAGTGGTGCAACTTTCAAGGAGAAAAAACGGCTAAAGTGACCAACCAGAGGGTGACACGTGTCCCACTAACTCTGACAAGAACCGTTTGGAATTCGTAACGATTGGTCTGTCCGGGTCCGTCCTCAACTCTCTTCGAATTGAAAAACTACTTCCTGTATTACCTTCCTTTTTCTTGAACACCCATTTACTGCCTACTATCTTCTATCCTTTAGGCAAGTTAACAAGCTTTTATGTTTGATTCTTATGAAGATAATATGCAGTAAATGGGTATTCAAGAAAAATGAAGGTAATTCAGGGGTTGAGGCATCTCGATTCAATTCAAGACTGGTCGCTAAGGGTTTTACTCAAACGGAAGGAATCGAATTCAATGAGGTGTTTTCTCCAGTGGTGAAGCATAGCTCGATTCGAGTTTTGTTAGCCTAGTAGTTTTTCAAGATTGAGAGCTCGAGCAGTTGGATGTGAAGACTGTGTTTTTACGTGGTGAATTGGAGGAGCAAATCTATATGGGACAACTAGAGGGATTTATCGAACCTAATATGGAGGATAAAGTTTATCTGCTGAAAAAGTCATTGTATGGTTTGAGAGTCACCTAGGCAATGGTACAAACATTTTGATACATTCATGGTGTCAAAAGGGTTCATATGATAGTTGTGTGTATCATCAAAATATGTCAGATGATTTTTATGTTTACTTATGTGGATGATATGCGTATTGCTGCTTGTAGTATGTCACACATTGTGCAGATAAAGAAGCAGTTTAGTGCCAAGTTTGAGATGAAGGATCTGGGTAGAGCAAAGAAAATTCTTGGTATAGAGATTATCAGGAACAAAAGTGTAGGATTGTTACACTTGTCTCAACGAAGCTATATTGAGAAAGTGTTACAACGATTCAACATGTTTGATGCTAAAGTAGTTAGCATTCTGTTTGCTACTCATTCCAAGTTGTCTGCAATAAGAGCAGGCAAGGACGATGCTGAGTTGGAACAAATGTCGAAGGTTCCATATGCAAGTGCAGTTGGTAGTATCATGTATGATATGGTATGCACACGTCCTGATATTTTACACGTGGTTAGTTCAGTTAGCAGGTACATGGGATGCCCTAGGAAAGAACACTCGCATGCAGTGATATGGATACTTTGGTATCTTAAGAATACTGTGAACGTTGGATTAACTTTTAACAAGACAGATATTGGTGAATCACTGAATGATGTTGCAGGATCATTGGTTGGTTTTGTTGATTCTGATTTTGCAGGAGATATGGAAAAAAGAAGATCTCTGCAGGATATGTATTTACTCTAGCTGGGAGTGCAATCAGTTGGAAAGCACAATTGCAAGCTGTCGTAGCTTTGTCTACAACAGAGGCAGAGTATATGGTGGTAACAGAAGCAATTAGGAGGCATATGGTTGCAAGGTTTGGTGGCAAATTTGGGCTTGGATATGATTACTACAAAAGTGTTTTGTGACAATCAAAGCGTCATACACCTTACATGGAGCCAGATGTACCATGAGCGTACAAAGCACATAGATGTTTGAGATAACATTGTGTTGTGAATGAGTCAATTAGTGCATTGATAGTGTACTGTGTTCGGCGGTACAGTTTTTTATCATTGGCAGTAAGCTGTAATACAATGGATGGTTTTCTTATTAGTGTATATGATCTCATTAGGCCCATTGTCTAGTAAGTCTGTTTATTCCCTATAAATAGACTACTAGGACTACACAAAACAAAATCTGAAATCTGTAACCTTTTCGAATCATAGTGAAACTCCTTTCTCTTGCGGCGCCCGTGGACGTAGACAATTGTCGAACCATTTTAAATCCTGTGTTCATTTCAGTCTGTCCTTCGCATATGTTCTGTGCTTGAGCCATTTTGTGATAATTTCATAGTGATTTAATAACACATTGAAACAAATAAATTGGATAAAAAATTTCATTCTAAAAACAAAACTAAAAAAATAAAATAACAAAAAATGTCAAATAAACAAAGTCCAAATAAAAGCATACACCAAATTCAAACAAAAACATCCAACAAATTATAAACATCTCAATGCTCTTATTTCATCCCTAATGTTTCTTGGTCTTAAATCTTTGATACGTTGAATCACATCGAGTTATCTTCACATCTCAATATCCAAGTTTTATATTTCACCATATTTGTGATTATATATCATTCAGATTTCTTAACGTATTGATTGAATCCTTTACTATTTTATAGAGAAAGTTAATCAATCATTGGGTTATCCGTCTAGGTTAGTATGATAGTTCATTTAAGCAAGTTACTTTAATTTGTACCAGAAGTTGGATGTATATTTTTTTTCTTCTGTATCCACGTCTTATAAATGCGGATAAAGAACATCTTAAATCATTTTAAAGTGTTGTAAAACTCTATCAAATATATACATATCAACTTAATGTAGTAAATAAATCAGATAATCACATAATCTTGTAAACTGGAAAACAAAATTGATTAAAATAACAACTGAAGTTTGATATAAAGATTAAAAAATAAACAAATATAAGATAAATAATAATATATAAATTTTTAAAACATGAAATTAAATTATACTCAGATCCAATTAGTTAAGGGTATAAATGACGTCTCTACATTAATTTTTAGTTGACACTTATGAGATAACAAAAAAGTGATAATAAAATAATCTATATTAGTATTGGTACCACAAAAGTGTAAATCCAAATAAATGTAAGATGTGTGCACACATGATTGCAAGAACCTCAACACGAGTGTTATGTGGGTTCTAGTCAAAATACTTTAAGCACAAAAAACCTTTTCCATAACCAATTCTAACTAATGCATGAGCCAGAACTGATTGCGCACTCGTACTACCTTTCGAAAACCTCGACTTCTAATATATTATGATAGATCAAGTATAGTTCCATCTTGTTTCCAAATCAAGGAAATTAAGATATACTACCTTCTAACGGGAGACTCGTAATTATATGGATATCGTCCAACGTGATAACCATTTTTTAAAACCAAACTGAAAGGTGGTTACTCAATGCTAGTATTTTATACAAAAAAACTTTAACGTAAAATGGCTGTTAAACTTGATAATGTGATTGACCAAAGTTTTGAATGATGTTTCGTTAACAAATTATACACAACTATTTGTCTCGACATATTCCATAATAATAACAACAAGTAGTTGACCCATAAGCATAAACAATTACAAGAGTGAAACAAATTAGGTAAAACAAATTATATATATATAATAAAAATTAATTATTGATACTTTTATTTAATATAAATTGAGTGAATAATTTATTTTTCTGATGTGCATGGTAAGCCTCGTGTATATGAAACAAAGAGAATAGTTGTGTGTTATTATCATTCAAGAATAACTTACTTGTCTTATTTGTTGACAAAAAAGACTTGTATATAAGAGGCTCACCCTATAGTGGTCTGCCATGGAACAAGCCATGTCATCTAATGTATTTTTTTGTTTATTTTTTTGCTTCATGCAACGTATGAATCAATTACTCATATAATTTCTTACACAAACTTTTAAGAATCTGGTAATGTAGCCATGTTATATCGCTGCTCTACTATGACCTATATAGTTAGATGAAAGATAATTATAACCAGTTAGTATGCCTTACACCCCAACTATGTAAAATAGCCAAAAAAATCGTTCCATGTATAGGAATATGAAATCGAGTCACAAAATATCTTGAAATACAATACAATACAGGATATACTGATAAGGTAAAATAAAAACATAAAACAAAGCAATAAATCAAATGAACATGTTGTCTTCTGGTAAAATTCATAATAAAATAATATATATATGTGTGTGTGTGTGTGTGTGCGCGCGCGCGTGTGTGTAAATCCCTACCATAGACGAAATGTTTTCCTTATAAGGCGTAACGTTTTCCCTGATGCTGAAATTATTGTTCCAAGTCAAATGGGCAGAGAACAATACAATCCTTAGCATGCAAACGCCAAATTGCAAATGTGATTCTACATACCATTATCATTAATCAACAACTACAACCTAATCTAACATATACTTAACACAAATCTAACATTGATCCAGCTTAAATCTAGATAAATTAAAATAAACTGATTTATATAATTATTAAAAATTATATACAACTCCACAATTATAAAAAAAACTTTATTCATGATGTTTTATCTTCAATCTAACCATTTTTGGAAAATTTGAAGGAATATAACTTAAACTAATGGCATACAACGAGAATTAAAGCATTCAAAATTATCACAACCTTATTTTGACGCATTCAATTAATTTAGCTTATAAAAATAACCTAACATAAATGTATAAAATTCTAATACTTAAAAAAACCATGATTAAGTCAGCTAATGTCAATTTCTATAATTTTTAAAGATATATTTAAATTAGAGTACTACATGTGGGCGATTAATTATCTCAGGTTATTTGTAGAGGATAACAGGTCTGTATTGTCTAGCATGGTGTTAACATATAAAGATTGGGATTGATGAAAATGATTGAAAAAATATTCGCGTGTGGTCACATATAATATGCAAATTATACATATGCAAAAGTATTTTTTTCAATACTTTAAATTAATGATAGACATCAAAATATTTATTATATTTATATATTTTTAATCTATTAGTTTAACTTAATAAAGATTAATGAAACTTTTATAGAATAGATTAGGGCTATAAAGTACGCTCAAATCTTTTGTAATCCTAAGACGATAAAATTCTATATCTTAAGAAATTTAAAATGTTTAGACACGACGACGGTAGTCGGATATAGTGTTTCATATCTCAATTCGGTTCATTTTGTTAATCCTTAGAAAGATACAATTAAATTTAGAGTGTTTTAAAAAGCTTGATTATTATAAATATAGTTTTAAATCTCCGTAAAATTGTAGAAATATTTTAAAATGAGAAGAAATGGCTAAGGATTTTACGAGTGATTTAAAAAAAAATAGTATTTTTAAATAACTTGGACAATTCTAGTCATCAAAATAAATTGATATATTTTTAAGTGAGAAATTGAAGTACACATTAAAAAATTTAGTACGCAAAAAATTAATATTAATGATGAACTATATACCTCCAATAATATTTTGTATATATTTAAATTAACATTTATGTATTTATAAGATTTACATATTGCAACCAAACACAAGTTTTGTAATAAAAAAACATACAACATATCCGCAATACATAAATATATCTACAAAAAATATAAACACTATGAATATATATATATATGAAACCAATATGAGAGTGTCATAAAAAACATCAATTGTGAATATAAAAAACTCATAATGCATCTAGTTTTTGCACTTCAAGTGTAGTTGGACGAGTGTGGGTCCATACATGTTGTAATCAGGTGATAACTTGTTTTTTTATATTCATGATGCATTATATGAGTTGGTTCATCCCTCATACATGTATTTGAGTTAAGGTTCATATCAAATATTGTGAATCATAATTTATACTTCACGCAAATATTTTTATGTGATTTAGTCGTCGTAATGTTGTTTTTTCAAATATCGAAATTCTATTTTCTTTGCGTATTAGTAAATGTTTCAGTCTTCCTAATTATTTTTAAAAAATACATAGACAATTTGATATTTTTTGTTCGATAAACTTGTTTTTCCTAGCTAATTTAATATTTACTAGATAAAACCAACGACCAAACAACATGGCATAAATAGCAAAATATTATTTTTATTTAGATTTAGAAACATAGTTGAAATATAACTTTAGTAAAAAAATCTATATATTATCATGGACACTCGTCTATATATGCACGGATGTGCAACACGAGTGGGACAAGTCTCTTAGAAAGTTTAATATAAAACTAGTTGAAGATCCAAATTCTCATATCGCCATAAGGTTGTTAATGATCTTTACAACATGCTCCTAAACATATCAACAATTATACATGTTAGCTGATATTTGCATCTCTTACATAATCGCCCAAAAGGTCCATATGTTATAACACTATGAATCAATTAATCTTTAAGCTCACTATGGTTTTGTAGGTGAACAAACAACAACATAAAAAAAATGCATACACCATCGAGCACAACATATTATATGACTCTTCTTTAAAATATATTGTATGTCAAAGTTAAGTTTATAATATAAAAAAATATATAAATTACGCATTTAGAATAAAATGTTAACATAAATTTTATATTTTATCCATTTGTTTTAAATTTTTAATTTAAGTCTATTATTGATTGACTTGTAATACTATTAAAATATTTGAAGGTAATAATTATCTTGCAAAATAATAATAATAATAATAATAGTTTTCAAAATTTTCCGATAAACGGTTCCACCATAAAAAAATTAGGTTTTCAAAATTATACTCAACACAATACATATTCATATACAATATTTGAAAACCCTATTCACATCCGTAACGAATGAACAAAATATCATTCATAATAAAGATAAAGTTGAAATAAAAGTACTTAAGAAACACTTGCTTCTTTTATAAGTAACTTTTAATTTACCACAAGTTATAGAAACATTTTACGATTATAAAAACTGCTTAAGGAGTTCGTGATTGATTTTTAGAATTTTTTTAGTCTTTTTAGTCTTTTCAGTAGTTCGTGATTGATTTTAAAAAGTTTAAATATAAATTAAAAAACTTTATTCTGTAAATTTTTTTAATACTTATGGTAAAAAAAATAACTTGAATCATTTTTTATTAATTTTAATTAACATTTATATATTTATACAAAAATATCACTAAATTGAATAGTTATTGTCGTTTATATAGCCATATCAGATCTCAAGATTCTCAGTGACTTTTCTCGTCTCGAGTTATACGTAAAACAAAATCTTAATTATTAATCAAACATAATGTAATATCGATTTTTAAACTTAACAATTTTTATTATTTTCAACTTCAAAACAAGATATATAGAAAATGTGTTGACCTTCTTTTATCTAATATTACCACCATATTAATAAAATTCAACCTAAAAAACAAACACAAAACAAATTAAACTATAAAAACATATGTTTTGTTTGAAAAGTTTTATAGTCTATTTTAATCATTTAAGTAAAACTTGAAACTAGATATTTTACATAACTGATACCATTAAAACCGTCTAAAATAAACTTGCACTAATAAATTTAATCTCCAATACAAATAAAAGAAAGAAATCTTATATTAGTTGATAACTAAGTAAAAAAATGTGTACAGATCATATAAATATAACACTAGACAATAACTAAAGAAATATATGAGTGATGTTCTTAGTAAAGAGATTGCCTAAAATATTAATGTCCATTTAATAATGACAATGTGTTGCATCCATTACAAAAAATTACTTGTCCTCATATGGTTTCCAATGTCTCTTTTTTGGTTGATGAACCACTTGTTTTTGTGTTTCCAATCCAGCCGCGTCGACTCAGTTAGTTTTTTATTATTCATATTTAAATAATGAATCAAAACCATATAAACATTACAAACACAATATTAAGTCAACGTGCTAGCATGATGTGGTTACAAATATAATATTAAAGCGAATGCATTCTAGTTAGCTAGTTTGAGGCGGTTACACTAAAAATCACTACAAGTGCTCCATATATACCAATTATCACAAAGCAGTCCCTTATGTTTAGTTTTGTATTAAATTTGTCCTCCATGTCTCACCAATGTTGCATTTTAGTCAATCGCCTGTAATTAACGAGAATTAAAAATACAACTTTATTGAAACATGAGAGACTATTTGGTGATACTGGAAAAACCTGAGAGACTATTCGGTGACATTGAATATACATAGAGGACTAAAATTGTATATTGTTGAAAAATGAAGGATAATTTTAATATGAAAGTGAACATGGAGATTCTTTTACGACAGTTGATATACATGAGGGACTTGAAGTAATTTTTAATCGGTGGTTACAAATACAACATTATAATAGTGCATGCTAGCTCAAGGCACTTACAAATACGACATCAAACCGGTGCATGCTATCTTAAGCTTATGTTCATCTTAAAAATATATTTGCTTAAGAGCGATGATACAACGGAAATTCGAAGAAGAACAAAGGATAAATAAACTTTAAAGTTTCAAGAACACGCGGTTCTTTTATACTCAAAGTCTTATTTTTATTATCTTAAATTACAACTAAATTGTTCAATTATAGTTTGGAAACCTTAAATAGGGATCATCCAAAACCTAATAAAAATAAGGAAAAAAAATACTGAAGTCAAATCCTATCAAACCTAAACATAATAAGCTTTGATTTAGTATTTTATAAAATAAAAAAAGTAATAAAATACATTAAAACAACATTTTAAAATCCTAAATAGTAGAATTTAGGATTCAAGCTTCGTGACATGTATTGTCACGTTTTTTTCTCGTTTATGGAGTGGTCAAGATTTTCGATCTGACTACCTGTTTCATCCAAATCTGATATCTGATTGAGAAATAAAACTCACTTGCACTAGTTCATTATTGGTAGATAGTTGCGGACTACCTAGCCTACATCACGCAAGATGTATATTAAAAATTCACAAATATTAATTCAGGTATTGAACTTTCTTTCACTTCAATAAAATGTTAATAGTTGAGCATAACTTAAATTATATTACAAATATATAAAATAAAATTTAAAACGTAAATATACAAAATTTAATATTATAATTTGAGCATTTAACGTTCACTACGAACATAAAACAAATATAATTGTAAACTCTAACATAAAAAGAAATAGCATAACGAAACTTTGTTGATTCACTTAAAATAATAAAAAATATGGTTTGCATAAGTTTTTATAAAAAAATTATTATAAATCTATTAGAATCTAAACACACTAAAATACCAATAAAAACATCTTTAATAATTATATCAAATACATCATCTCATATTTCAATTCAAAAGAATTATTTCATTATATTATTCAAGTAAATGTAGGGAGACTTACCATATAAGACCAATACAAAAGCTTATTATTGATAAAGCCACAAAATACTTAAGAAAAATTATACCCAAAATACCCCTCTATATACAATACAACAAACAACTAGACCCATCTTTTACTATTATTTTTTTCAATTTAGAATTAAAAAGTTCATATTTTATAAACGGTAACTCTAAAAAAATTGAAAATACCATTGGTTTTGTTTTTTTAAGACGAACAAAACTAGTACTACTTATGATGGGTTTTGAATTTTTAAAAAATGTATTTTGCATAAGTTTCTCATCTAGCGAAACAAAGAAGGTTTCGCATCTAGCGAAACAAAGAAGGTTACACTATAAATTTAAGTTTGTATCTTTTAAACCGTAACTCGAAATGTTTTTCCAAAAATACCATCGGTTTTTTTAAGACGAACAAAACTAGTACCATTCATGATAGGTTTTCAATTTAATATATATATATATATATATATTAAACAAGGCTTACGAGGTTAGAGTAGAGGTTTGTAATCTTTGAATTAGAAGTTTTCCTTGCAATGTTGTTTTATTTATGGATCTTGTTACAAGTGGAACATTTTAATACCTTCACTAAGTTTGTTGGATCTTGAATACCAAAATCCATCGATCAAGACTTGTGCTCACGGTTATCATTTTTGTGTAGACTGTAAACATGTATGACTTTCCGTTTTGTTTGATTATTTGGGTATTGTTATTATGTACGTTTTGCTCTATAGCTATAGCTAGTTCATTAAGAAAAACTTGTGACGAACCCTCTCGCTGCAATAGAAAAAAAGGATCCAGTAAAATATAAATGGTTAAGTATAAATATTTAAAGTATTATTCTATATTATTAGATTTTAAATAGTAAATATTTGAATGATATCGATATTTTTCAAAAATACATGAATATATGATAAAAATAAATTTAAATTTTATTACTAATAAAATAAACTTGAACAGAAGATACCTAAAAAGAACTTGATTATTATGGTAGATGTATCCCTATAATTTTTATTATTATAAAATTTCATGGCTTAAAAAGTAATTATTA
The DNA here is from genome assembly GCA_036936605.1 of Limnanthes douglasii subsp. nivea. Classification (NCBI taxonomy): domain Eukaryota; kingdom Viridiplantae; phylum Streptophyta; class Magnoliopsida; order Brassicales; family Limnanthaceae; genus Limnanthes; species Limnanthes douglasii. Next base: position 367,831,407 of record JAUPFV010000001.1, read on the forward strand.
CTAAATATGAAATACATATGGATTTTAATTAACATTTATATATTTAATAGATATTACATATTGATATTAAAAATCACAAACTCTAACAAATTAGTTGAACAGTTTTTGGCCCTAACATACTAGCCCCGTCTGACCTCAGGATTCTCTGTGGCCCTTTCTGTCTCCAGTTGTAGGCCACAAAATAGAATTTATCTGTTAATCATACATTATTTAAAACCTTTTTCTCCAACCAAAATAATTGTTTTTTTATTGAATTCGAACATTTGTTTGAATCCCAATAAAATTGTTCGAAATATACAGCTTGCTAAAACGAAATCCGAAACACCTGCAAACTCTTTCTGTCCATCAACATAATTTAAAACCTTTTGAAACAAATAAAATTTTATTATTTTTATCTAAATTCTCTGTAAAATTATTCCTATTCTCCTCTTGTTTCAAAAAGTCTTTTTTATTCACCTTTTTTCTTTTTATTCACTATTATTTTTATAAGTAGTATTTTATATATTTCTTTTGCTTTTATTTTTCATTTATTTTTTATTTCTAAAACTTTAGATGTTTAACGATTGCATATTTAGTTTTTTATACAAACCTGCCCATTCAAAAAATAAATTATTAAATTTGTATTTATTGTTGAGATCATTTTATTTAAGGAGGTAATTTGGGTCAAATAGACAAAACTTAATAAGCAGTATGCTTAGTAAGTTGGGTGACTCAGCTAAATATCTAATATTTGGTTTATGTGTTTGGAAGTTCACAATATCTAATATTTGGTTTATGTGTTTGGAAGCTCATGAAATTGATCCGAATAGACGATCCGATAAGTTCAGTCGCTCAGCTAAATATCTAATATATTAGGTTAGGTTTATGAATTTGGAAGGTCGTGAATTCGATCCGAATAGATCCGATCCGAATGACCCATAAATTGTAAAAATATAAATAACTCATCCAACAACAATTTTTTTAATATATTAAATACAAACTCTTCTTTTCTTTCCTTAAATTCTATTATAAATCTAAAATTACCTCTATCTTTTTAATATATTAATTAAATACAAACACCTCTTTTATTCTATTATAAATCTAAAATTACCTCCATCTTTTTAATATATTAAATAAAATACAAACACCTCTTTTCTTTCCTTAGATTGTATTAGAAATCTAAAACTACCTCTAGATTTCATCCCTGTCAGGTGACCATATGCATTAGGCATTAGTAAAAGATTGAGAGACAAAAATTCAAAATTTTAAAACCTAGAAGAGAAAAGTGAGAAAAACTAGTTTAATAAAAATAGAATTGCTAGTGGTAATTTTCACCTAAAGACACCACAAATTAGAAATATTTTGACCTTTTTGATGTAATGGTACCACCATATTAATAAACCCAATCTAAGACACAAACACAAAGCTCTAAAAGACATTTTATTTCAAAACTTTTCTAGGCGCTCTTCTTGGTAGTAATTTAAGCAAACATATTACAAGACATTCTCAAGAGCTAAAGACCATTAGAACAGTCTAAAATAAACTAGTACTAATAAATTAATCTCCAATACAGATAAAAATAAAAACATCTTACATTAGCCAATAATTTAGCGAGACTGGTTTAGAACACACTTACACATATAATATAGATATAGCACTAGACAATGAAGATAAAATCAGAGTTAGAGCAATGTAGGAGTGATGTCCATAGGAAAAGGATTGCCCAAAACATTATTGTCCATGTAATAATGAGGATGTGTTGCATCCATTACCACAAACTGCATGTCCTCAGATGGTTTCCAATGCCTCTTTCGTTGGTTGATGAACCAGTTGTTTATTTGCTTCTGGTCCAGTCCCGTCGACTCCGCTAAAGCCAGCTTTTGCTGTTCCTGTTAGAAACAATGAATCCGTACTATATATAAGCGGCTATAAACACGACAGCACGCCAGAATTCTAGCTCAAAGGGGTTACAAATGCAACATTAAGCCTAGTACATGCTAGCTAGCTCGAGGTGGTTACAATTACAACATTAAGCTAGTGCATGCTAACTCGAGGCGGTTACAAATACAACATTAAGCCGGTTCATGGTAGCTCGAGCTTTGGTTCATCTCAATAATACCTATGCTGTAATTCGGGTTCTACATTAGGAATTCATAAGTATTAAGTTTAGGTCTTTAACTTTGTTTTACTTGATTTAAAATTTTAACACTTGAACAGAGTACAAGTATTTAGTTACGGTAAATGTTAAATTTAAGGCTCTAGTACTTTTAACCTTTGAGCCTTGACTTAGGTACCGGGGAAAGAAATAGTCTATTGGACAGTTAACTTTACATATTCTGTGTAGTAAAAGAAATAAATTTTGCTTCCATGGAAGCAAATACTAGTAGTAATGAACTCTAATACACATCTATCAAGAGAGCCTGCAGCATATCAACTTTTAGGATTCATTTAGAGTAAAGACAAAAAGCAACATTTGAGTTTAAGGGGTAATTGGAAATTCAAATAACTAGACAAAAGATTTAAGTTTTAAAATACTTCAATACCTCAAAGTTGTTTCTAGAGAAAAAAAAATATAAAAATCAAGTGAAAAACTAAATATTTCGAAGAAAAGTTTGCACATCAAAACACTTAAATCTTTCATTATATTTAATCTAATTCACTTGAAATAACTTTAGGTATTAGTATCTGTAAGTTCATTAAAGTAATTCACCAAAAATCTAATGTGATTTTGATCAATAAATATATAATAAGCGAAAAATTTAGTTACCGAAGGGTAAGGCCATCTATAATGTCGACTCCACCACTCGAGTAATATCTGCCTTGCTTCTTTAGGCAACTTCCCTTTCTTTCTCTTCTTCATGAACTCCTGCTTCAAGCTCCCTAAATAGCCGCTGTACTTACGAAGAAGCTGGCCTTTCAACTCTTTGTCTTCCGCTTGAGGGTCGACAAGCTCATTATTCACATCAACCTCTTCTTCCGATGATACATTGTTTCTATCGCTAGTGCCCTCTCCACAACCTAAATTGCATATTAGTTTGAATAATATATCTTATTGATCATAAAACATATGACAAGATTTATAAACTTAGTCGACTAGACGAATTTTTTAGAAGTTGGGAAACAAATACAACAACATTGAATATACTCTCCTTAGTTCACTAGACATCACTTAAGGTTTGAACACAAGTATTAAAAAAGCTACTAAATGGTATAAATTAAGTTTATTTCGCGAAAACAACCCTTATACCTCTAAATGTTGAAGAGTTAAAAAGTAGATGAATGTAAGATCAAATGGATAGAAATGTTAATCAATAAACTCATGAAATACTTCAAGAAATCGGAGTTTTCGTGCTCTTTGATCAACTAATATAACTTCATGATTCTTGATAAAATTGAATTCTAGTATACTACTACTATTATTTATATAGCATTTAGAAGACTCAATAATTGACAACTTGATAAAAAGAACAAAGAAACTATGTACCACAAAGTACCAAAACCATTTAATTCCCCAACATCAAGAAGAAAACATGTAGTAGTACTAATAAGTACCAAACCAAATATGAAGGTGCAAATCACTCTTCTCAAACTACAACTTTCTATGGCCCAATAAGGCAAAAGATTGAGAAGTTCTAAAAATATAGTCTTTTTAAAATACAAAAAAGAAACCAAACCCAATATTAATAGTAATAATAAATAGTTGCAGCTAAGATACCTAGATGATAAGAGTACAAGCTATAGCAAAAGAAACCCAGTTTCTTACACCATTGAAAAGAACAAAAGACAAGAGAGAAGTAACCTTGGAAAAGAAAATTAGTATAGGGAGTAGATAAGAAAAAGCAAAGCACATAGGGGAACCAAATTTTAAACAATAATTAATTAGTATTTAAACACTTAAATGTTCCTTGAGAGCATAGACAAACATGATTGATCTTGAATATTAAAATCACAAGAATCTACACAATCATTAAACAAAATATAAAGAGAATTTTTTAGAGAGAGAGAGAATCACCAGAAGCAGATAAAGAAGAAAGAGTTAGGGCTTTGAATTGAGACTCAACCCTTTGAAGAAAAACCATAGCTTCTTTAAAGGGTTTTGAAAGTTCTTGTTCATACTTGATCAACATCTCACAATAAGCTTCCATGAACTGATCAAGAGCTGGATCTTCACCCAAATGACCCGAACCGGTATTTGGGTCCATAGCCGCCGCAGATGCACAAGCTTCTTCTAACCTCGCCACCACCTCCGGCGGTGCTCCCACCTAAACAAATCAAAAGTGAATAAAAGTAAACTCTATGGTCTTACTTGCTTTCAAGGTAAGGAGAAAAACTAAGACCAAAACATGTCTATTTCATGCTATACATTACATCTACTTCTTGTAAGAAAGAAATGAAAAGGCTTTAACTTTCAAGATCTTCATTTTCTAGTGAACTGAAAAAGAAAAAAATTAGCAGAAAACAAACAAAACCCAAGAAAGATCAGCTTAAACTAGTAAAAAAGACATAAACTTGTTAGAAATAAACTTAAGCCAAGAAATTTTCAAAAACAAAACTTTTTTTGGATGAACTTGGTTTTAAAGATCTTCATCCCAAACCCCAAATGGGTTTGTATGCATGTAAAACATAAAGAGAGGCAGCTATGTAAAGAAACGTTTGAAGTGTTTTATACCTTTTGACAATTGACATAGGCAGCTAAGAGGCGGTGATAGTGAGGATGAGCCATGATTTTGGCTTTAGCAGAAGAAGAGGAAGAAGAACCATGATGATGATCAGTAGTAGTATTATTGTTATTAATCTCCATAATATTAAAACACCCAAAAGCTGAATTGTTAGTGTTGTTTTGGTGATTTTCAAAAATCATTGGAGAAAGAAGAAGAAGGAGAAGAAAGAAACACAACAACTAGGGTTAGGGTTTGATGAATGATGATGATGATAGGTCTTACTAGTTTCTCACAAGATGTTTTGAAGTAAGTAAAGAAGAAGAAAAAGGGTATTTGATGTTGATGTCCATGATGTTATATGTCTATCATCACCATCTTACCATCTTATTGATTCACTAGTCCATTACTCTATTGTCCCCTAAAGCCATTATACAATAGAACCAATCTTCATTTTTTCTTTATCTTTCTTTTTCAACAAAAGATTTAGCATATACTACTATATATTATTATATATTTTTGAGGTTGTCTTAAATTTTTTTGAAAAAAATAAAGAATCATGAAAAGAAGAAGTTACTACAGTTTTTACTCTACTTCTTATAAATTCTTTTGAAAGGAAAAGATGAGACACCCAAAATGAAAAAGGTTAGAACTTTATCTCTGATATTAGTATATTATTAATAATAAAAATTGAAAGATTTAAAAAGTTAAAAGCTTTTTATCTCTCCTACGCAATACATGAGGGTTGCCCTAAAAGATTGTAGTTGCATATGCAGTGGTCTCCCGAGATTTATGCTTCAACAATCAGTGCTTTTACAGGAAATCCTAAATAGTGATAGTGGTAGTAGTCAGATTTTTTGTTTTCTTTTCACTGGTTAATATTCTACAGTCATTTTTAAGATTGTATTACTATCAATTACTCCACTACTATGATCTATACATATAGTCTGCCAATATAATTATTGAATGTGTACATAAAAAAGATGAAATTAAGTTGAGTTTAAATTTTAGGTATTTTGCTGTGCTGAACACTTGACCGGTCAAAATTTTATATTTTATATTGTTTAAGTTGGTTAGTTGTGGAATATTAAATATACGTCGGTTTTGTTATTTATATTATGAAGGTTATATTTGTTTTGGAAGGGAATCGGTTGCATAAGAATATGTTTGTGAGTTTTTTTCAATGTTTTTTAGGTTGAGTTTGTCATCTTTATATATGGGCACTCATTACATTTTAAGTAGCGATTTTCTAAATAAAAAAAAATATATATATTATAAATATTAATTCATTAGCAAAAGGATGAAATCCAGACATATATATAAGATTATATTTATTAACCATTTTATATTATATATTTAAAATATTAATTAAATAAAATTATTTAGACGAACAAATCTAAAAGATAATAAAAAAAATAATCATCAATAATAAAATGATAAAAGAATTTGGGGTATCCATAATAAAGATGGGTTGATTATTGTAATTTGAAAGGAAAAGTTTAGTAAAAAAATTAGATTTTTTTTAGATCTCATATCTCTATTTTATTTTATTTTAATTTAATTTAAGAATAAAAATCATTAAATGTCAAATATGTTTAATTTTGAACGGTTAATATATGGTATTCAGATAATTAGTTTATTAGTAATTTTTTCGAGTTGAATTAAAAATAGATTAACAATAGCGCAATAGCACGAGAACTAATAAAAACAGAATTAGATTTAACCCCGCCATTTTAAGATTTAAAACTATTTTTTCTACTACCTTCAATTGTTTATGTTCTAGTTTAATGATGATAAATTTTTATTGTGACAATATGAAACACAAAACTCTAATATGATTAAAATTATGATTAAAATTAATTCAAACTTGTTTATTGGGGTAAAATTTAATCTTATCGCGCCACGTGATATTTGAAAAGAATATAGTTTTACCTATTTTGTTTAAGAAAGCAATAAAAAATTTAAAATTTCAAACATCATCAATGATAGACTTTCGGACTGGACATCTAATATTAGATTTATAAATACAAAAAATTGAAACAATTTTTGAGTAATACACAACTTTATCATTTTCTTTTTTACCCAACGGCTTCTACAACAATGTTCATTACTCAATTGCTATGAGGGATAATCATAAAGTTCACAATTAAGAATATCTATAATGTTATTCGTATGTTCATCACATGTATCGGATAGATCGGGTTAGTATGATGTAAATTTATTATTCGTTTAGATTGCTATCCATGGCAAACTTTCCAGGCCGTGACAAGCTTATGAGTTGGGGATCAAATTCTCTTTCGGATTGTGTCTTATGCAACTCTGGACCTGGAACAATTAATCATATCATATATGACTGTAGTTTCACCCATAACATATAGGGTTAGTTCCAAGCTTGGGCTCTATATAAGTAATACTAATATTTGGGTCTCTTAGATTTATGAGAAGTCAAACGGATCTTCCTCCAATTTATGTTATTTTTAACGTTTCTATTTTCGCAGGGTCGATTGCTACGTTTGGCAAGAGAGAAATGCTAGAATTCATAACTTTCATCGTGTAAAACTATATATTACATCACATGTTTTCTTACACTCAATTCAATTTTTTTATGTAGAAAAAGATAAACAAAGAAAGACGAAAGATATGAGTTCACGAGGTTGGACCTAATTAGAGGTGTCTAATGGTTCGGAACCACGGTTCAAAGCTGACAACCTGCTTAAGAACTTGCGGTTTACCTGCGAAACTGACCCATTAGGACTGCAACATGGCAGGACCGCAACCCGCCAGGACCGCAACCCGCCAGGACCGCATAAGGAGCAACCCGGCAGGACTGCAACCCGGCAGGACTGCAACCCGCCAGGACTGCAACCCGGCAGGACTGCGAAACCACGGTTTATTTGTAAAAAACCGGCGGTTTATTGGTAAATATTATGCTGATTTTATTTATTTTATAACCAAAATGTTATATTTAAAAAATATTGAGATATTGCATATTATTATAGAATTATTATTACATTTTTGTTAATATTAATTTGTTTTGGTTATTAATATTTTAAGTGTTGTAATTATTATATAGTCTAAAATTTTAAATATTACTTATGTTATTATCATATTTTGAATATTATTATTATTATTATGTTTTTAGATCTAATACAAAGCAAAACTATATCTTATCATGTTAAAATATTACAAATTCTATGGTTATAATTTTAATATTACATTTTGAATTTTATTATTGTGATTTGGTTTTGAATATTACAAGTGTTATATATTATTTTTTAAACCAAAATCATATTTTATCATGCAAAAATATTACAAGTTATATTGTTATAATTTTAAAATTACATTTTGAATTTTATTATTGTGATTTGGTTTTAAATATTACAAGTGTTATTTATTATTTTTAAGTTATATTGTTATAATTTTAATATTACATTTTGAATTTTATTATTGTGATTTGGTTTTAAATATTACAAGTGTTATTTATTATTTTTAAGTTATATTGTTATAATTTTAATATTACATTTTGAATATTATTATTTTGATTTGGTTTTAAATATTACAAATGTTATTTATTATTTTTTAAACCAAAATCATATTTTATCATGGTAAAAGATTACAAGTTATATTGTTATAATTTTAATATTAAATTTTGAATTTTATTATTGTAATTTTAATAATGATTATAAAATTATCATTACATTTTGGTCAGTATTAATTTGTTTTGGTTATCACAAACATCATTCATTACAAGTGAAAATTAGCGGATTGGTGAGTATTAGTAAGTCTACGATTTATAGGCATTTTAAAACTTAAAACAACGTTTTTTTTAAATATGCAATAAAATACTAATCGAAACTAATTAATATCGCAAATAATAAAAACTAAATTTAGACTAATACCAACTAATACAACTAATAACAAGCAATATGCCAATAACAACTAACAACAACTAATAAAATTAGAATTAAAAGAACTAATTTAAATTACTATAACAATTAAATAACTTGATAAATTATACGAAGCTCTTAATTGAGCTATTATAATGTTATCCCAACGTTATTTAAGTGTTTTTATCAAATAGAAACAATTTGCGAAAAAAAAAATCAAACAATTCCGAAAGTAGGACTACAATATGTAAAATAAGAAATTTGAGTTTTCTAGAATATTTAGAACAAGTAGAGAGATTTAGAGAGACGTAGAGAGGAGTATATGAATTTATGAGTGTGGAACCATCCGGATGGTCCGGACCGGACGTCCGGATGGTCCGAATTGCTAGTCCGGGCGTCCGGACCTTACGTCCGGATGGCCCGGACTTATGAATTTTTTAATTTTTTTAATTTTTTTTTAATTTTTTTTTAATTTTTTTTTAATTTTTTTTTTAAATTGTTAAAAACCATGTTAGGCACCATGTTAGGCATTTTAAGAAAATATTAGGCATTCAAGTAGTTGCCCAAGACTACTTTAAAAAAATTAATTCGAAATTTTTAACTATTAACCACCATGTTAGGTATTCAATTTGAAATTTTTAACTATTAACCACCATGTTAGGTATTCAAGTAGTTGCCCAAGACTTGGTAAGTGAGAGGGTGTGTTTGTGCCTCCTTTTATATAGATTGACACTTTCATCTTCTTTCGGAATGTTTTTATATTAAATAAAATAAAATAAATCAAATCTGCACATTAAACGAGAGAATCTTTCCTGAAGAAGTAATTAATTTCTTCAATAACCGGTGCCATGGGCACCGGTTAGCCAAACCCACTAACTATATATATGGGATTCTTTTAAACAAAACTCGAGTTTTGTTTAAAAGAATCCCACATCGATAGTTACCATTGAAGATGAAAGTGTCAATCTATATAAAAGAATCCCAAGTAATCTAAGATTATCCACATTGTCAATGATATTATTTAATTATTGATTATTCGGCTTTTATATTTTATTATTTTTTTATGATTGGTTTTGATATTAAACGTTTAATTATTAAAGACATACTACTAAGTACTAACTTAGTCTTAGTTATTAATATTTGTCGGAAAAAAACTTAAAAATATATATTTCCTAAATTAATCTCTTATAATTTAAAACAATTTTGTTTGTTAATTACAATCGAAGATTTATTACGGCATTATATTTAAAATACATTAGTTTTAGAAAGTTTTTAATAATTTTTTATTTCGATTCCGAATCGGTTCTAAACAATATACAAATCACCTAATAGTTTAAAATTAGAATACAATTATATGTCTAATAGGTATATATTATTTAATATGTACATAATATTAAATATAACATCTTAAATATCTAGTATGTTAAAACAATATACAAATCATTTTACAATTATATTGTTTACGATATCTTGTTTAAGACAATCAAATATTTATTTTTATATTTTTACAATTATTGAAAGTTGGTGTGGATAAAAGTAACCTGAGGGTAGGCTGGTAATTTTAAGTGGAGTTTTAAGGCGGCGTAAGGGTGTTTCACGGTGGTGTGGTGATGTTTAAGAGTGTTTTGATATATTTCAAGGTGTTTCAAAGTGTTTCAAGGGTGGAGAGAGAATTAAGCAGCCTGGCAGCAGTTAATTTTTCTTACCCAAAGTTAATGCTCGTGGTTGGCCATTTATAGTGTAAGATTTGGGCCCTTATGGGCTTTCGGGTCAAGTTTAATGGACCCGGGTCATGTTTAAAGACCCACAAGTTTTAAGTAAGTGAATAGACAGCTTAGTCAGATAGTGTTTAGGTATTTTAGTACTTTAGTCATAATTCGAACTGCTTTATGTTCGCAGTGTTCAAAGTCTCCTCTTCGGTTCAACCAGTGCTGTTCGAACTGAAGTCATGGGGGTCTGTCCGGATTTACGGGGTGACTTTACTTTGGACTACCCTTCCGGGGGGGCTCTTCGAATTGGGACTCATCAGGAGCCCATTTTTTAGGTATTTGAACAAGTGTCCTTGTTAAAGAACTGAAAAACAGTCCGATTTGAGAAGTGGTTTTCCGATTCGAAGAGAGTTGAGACAGGCCCGGACAGCCCAACCGTTACGAATTCCAAACGGTTCTTTGTCAGAAGTAGTGGGACACGTGTCACCCTCTGGTTGGTCACCCCAGCCGTTTTTCTACCTCGATAATTACACCACTTTATTAAATAGGTAACTTCTTTAAATGGTTTTGATGACGTCAGCGCCGTCTTTTAATCATTGCCCAACTTTTCGGATTCTCCTAGGAATCAAACCCCCTTTTTACATTTACTATAAATACTATTTGTCTTTCACAGTTTCACTTTCACTTTTACTCTACCATTTCACTCAAAACTTCATCTCTCTAAATCTTCAAATTCTCCATAGTTGTTTTATGTTCATAGCAAGAACAGCTTTAATCAAGGGTGGCTGGCTCAATCTTTCAGAACTAGAGAAAGCTCAAAGGGTCGAAAAAGAGAAAAGGCTTGCAGCAGGGCTTCCAGCATCGCCTGTCGAGAAACCAGCCCCTTCGATTGAAGAATCTGATAGAGGTTCGTCTTCCTCAAAGGGTACAAAACCTAGAAAGCTCTTTCGAACAACACTCTCTCCCATCGTTTCAGACTCTTCAGTTCAAGAGTCTATCCCCATTGTTGAACCGGGGGTTACTGTTACAAGTGTCAGAAAAAAGTCTACTTTTATTGCCATGGGGTCCGACTCCGATCATTCTCCAGACAAGCTTATTATGAAGAGACCAAGTAGATTGGTTAAAGGACTCTCCTCAAAAAATACTAGTGAGTCGGGGTCCGGAACAACTGTTAGGACCCTCCGGGAGAGGCCGGGCGGTCCGGAGGCTAGCAGTCCACTACCTCCAAAGGAAACTTCGACCTCAGAGACTCAAGCTGAGGTGAAAACCCAAAAACATTCAACGAGCCGCCAGTCCGGAGGATCAGCTGTACCAAGCTTCATCCCTCCTCGGGCTATTTCTGCAGAAGCTCCCCCAACAGTAATGGAGGAGAGGATGGAAGACTCCATAGAGGAGGCTAGGTTTGAGTCCGAGTCGTCCGGACAAGCTGACACTGCAATAGTTGTTGCCAAGAAAGGCAAAGAGGACTTGTTCTTGAGCCGTCCGGATCTGCCGGAGTGCCTCGAAGGGAAAGTTGGGCCCTGCTTTCACAAGGTAGAGTTTAAGTATCTCTTATCTTTGTTAAAAACCAAGTACGCATTTATTCACACTAGAGACTTGGGACGGCTTCGCACTAAGTGGGGGATCCCTGAAAACGTAAAGATCCGAATTCCCATCGATCCAGAGACTCCGATGGATTGTAAGAGGAATGAGATTGTATTTTTTACAGAGCTGTTCAATTGGGGACTCAGGTTCCCATTGGACCCGGAGATAGTGCGCTATTTCCACTTAGTGAAGCTATGTCCATCGCAGCTGAGCCCCAACGGATGGTACACCCTGATGTCATGCATTATGGCATCCAGGCTGTCCGGAATTCCTCTTCCAATGGAAGAGTTCGCTGCTGTTGCCAGTCTGTGCAAACACCACCAGTTCCCCTTTTACCACTTTAACATGGGGAACAACCTGAAAGCCGTCGATGATCTCCTAGAGTCGGAGAATAAATGGAGGAGCCAATTCCTGTTTATAAGTGGCTCATGGGAGAATGGGAAGAAGATTAAGATTGGGGAGAATCCTAGCCTTCTTCGAAGTAGATGGAGAAGTGATCGTAAATTCTTTCTTTAAGTTTCTATTCGAATCTTCCCTTCTTTAAGCTTTCACTAACTTAATTATTCTTTTGTTTTGTTAGAACTGCCAAAAGAGTTCGGAGACTATGCGAAAGCCGGACAGGTTACCTGTGGCAAAATAAACACATGGGCCGCAGAGAACTGGGAGAACCGGTTTCACAAGGCTTTTACTCCGGGAAACTTAGCCAGATCTCACCTGTGGAACACCACAGGTCGAAGGGATTTAACCTGGGAGGAGTTTTCCACCCCTCCCGATGATGACGTTGTGCTGAGAAGGTCTCATGAGCTAGATGGGACCCTTTTCCTCCCTCTCCGGGCTAAAGCCCCAAGTAAGATGAAGGGCCAGAAGAAGAAAGGGAGGAAAACAGCAGGAGATTCAGAGAAAAAGGCCCTAACTGACACAGAGGTGCCAATTCCAGTTCAAGTTGATGCAAGCCTTCTACAGGTGGTAGAAGTGGAAAGTAAGAAACACGGAGAGACTCCATCAAAACCTACGAGGGTCTCCAAACGAACCCGTAAGCAAGTAAGCGAGGGTGCTGAGAGAGAAGTAAAAAAGAAGAAAACTTCTCAAGAAGAAGAATTTGCTCTCCGGGACCCGGAGCCCACTTTTCCAGTTGATCCTACGTTAGCCGAAGAGATCCCAGAAAACCTTAACGAAGGGATTCCAGGGGAGCTTCACACTGATGATATTGAACAGGGAGAGATCAACATGGATGAAGTGGATGTCACCGGCCTGGGTCCTCTAGGTGACTACTTCCTTGGTTTGTCTAGGGATGAGTTTGCAGGGCCATATGTTCCTCCAAGTAGTTCCAACACAGTGAACTTCAACGGTAAGACTTTCTTGGTTTCCAGTGAAAGGGACATTATAGCTCACTCCCTCCTTAGCAACGTGCAACCTGTGCTCACCTTGGAAAGGCAAGTCCGGAGTCAGGCAGAAACCATTAAGGAGCTTAAGTCTGAGAAGGAGAAACTGTCCGATGACCTCCGGGGTGCTGGTACCCAGATCGACTTGCTTAAGGAGTCAAACGAACAGCTGAAGAGGAGTAAAGATGAAGGCAACACAAAAGTTGCCTCTTTGGAGAAAACCCTAGAAGATCTCCGGGCTAAGCTGTCCGAGTTGGAGAAGGACTTGAAAACTTCAAAGGATGAGACTGCAGCAAAAGAGAAACTTGTCACCAATCTGACCACTGACAAACTTGCTTTAGAGAATGCAGTGACTCAGGCTGTTGGTGAGAAGGCTGCCCTGGTGAAGGATCAAGAGGCCATGGTCAAGGCCAAAATCAATGCTTATGCCAAGGAAATGCTACGGAGTGAGGAATTATTGATTGAGAAGGTGAAATCTGACATGGTCCTATTATTTCACGAGAAGTTCCCGAAGAGGAGACTTGGGAGCTTATGGCGTTATGTGGATGATGATGATCTCCCATACTGGACCATGGCTGATGACGAGGGGTATTCTGATGAGCCTTCATCTGGTGATGAAGAGGAAACTGGAGAGAGCCCTGGGGAGGAAGAGATCGACCCTAAAGGCAAGAAAAAAGTCGAAGAGAAGAGTGATATTAAAGACAAGAACACGCATGTGGGTGAGCCGTCTTCGAAGGCTCTTCCTTAGTTTATAACTTGTTTTGTTTAATTTTTGTTTGAACCAAAGTCCTTGGAAGGCCAAGGCACCTTTTTTGTGATGCTGTCCGTTTTATCCGGACAGAGTTTTGTATTATGTTTAAAGTTGTTCAAAAAGTCCTTGGAAGGCCAAGGCAACTTTAAGTTTATTGAATGAATGTTTTATCTTGCACAACCTTTCTCTTATTCCACGGTTTGCCTAAATACTTCGTATTGTGAGAGTGTTTAATTTCTCTGGCTAGAATTTAAATAGCCCTTAGATCTTTCAGTCCGGGTAGTATGGCAATCAATCAGAATTTTGTAAAAACTTAGAAAATTGTTTAAGAAAGCTCTAAGTTTTATTGAAAGCTCTTCGTGGCGCCGAAGAGAGGAAGTGGTATGCCCCCAAATATTTACATAGATTTTATTCTAGGTACATTCGAAGGTGTTCAATATTCCAAGGGTGAGTTAAAACCCTGCCATCTTTGTCTTCCAGCCAGTATGTGCCAGGTTTGATTCTTTCAACCACAGTATACGGACCCTCCCAAGTTGGGGCCAGCTTTCCGAAGAGTTTTTCCTTGGTATGCAAGAAAACTTTCCTCAATACTTTGTCTCCTGGTTGAAAGTCCCTTCTTTTAACCTTGGAAGCAAATCTGCTTCTCATCAAGCCCTGATAGTGTGCCATTCTAAGATGAGCTTTTACTCGCCTTTCTTCAATCAAATCAAGCTGATTTCTGATTGCTATTTCATTAGCCTGTCCGGAGAAGTTATGAACACGAAAAGAAGGGAGTGTCTTCTCTATGGGAGCTACTGCATCCATCCCATAGACCAAGGCAAAAGGTGATTCTTGTGTGGCAGCCCCAGGCGTTGTCCGGTATGCCCACAAGACTTCTTGTAAATAACTAGGCCACTTCCCAGCAGCCCCTTCCAGATTTTTCTTTAAGCCGGACAGTATTGTTCTATTAGCCACCTCAACTTGCCCATTGGCTTGTGGGTGGAATGGTGAAGAAAAGCAGTGCTGAATACCCCTTGAGGCACAGAAGCTCTCCATTTCTCGGTTGTCAAACTGTGGCCCATTATCTGTTGTTATTTTCTGAGGGACACCAAATCTGCAACATATGTTGGATAGAATGAATTTTATAACAGCCTTTGATGTTGTTCCTGCTAAGGGGGCTGCTTCTATCCACTTCGAAAAGTAGTCGATGGCTACAATTATGGTTTTACGTCCTCCGGACGCCATAGGGAGAGGCCCAACTAAGTCCAATCCCCATCGAGCAAAAGAGATAGGCTCAGAAATTGATTCCAAAGAGATGGCTGGTACATGAATTTCATTGCTGTACCTTTGGCATGGGTCACACCTTCCTACCAGTTCCTTGGCATCTTTCATTATTGAAGGCCAATAATATCCGGAGAGAAGTACTCTTCTTGTTAGCGCTCTAAATCCACAATGGGCTGATCCCTCACCATCGTGTAGTTCGGAGAGAACCATTTGTGACTCATGATCTCCTAAACAGCGTAGGAGAGGTTTACTATAGGATTTCTTGTACAAGACCTCTCTAATCATGATGAAACCACGAGCCTTGTGTTTTAACGTTCTGGCTTGTGATTTAACCAAGGGTACGACGCCATCGGACAGATATTGGATAAGAGGAGACCTCCAATCCTGAGGCTGATTTACTTGTATTTCAAAAACCTCCTCTTTCTCCCCTTCATTAAGTTGAATAGAAGGACTTTCAAGCACATGGATCCATGGATAGGACTCCGTGTATGCTATTGTTGCCAATGAGTCTGCCAATTCATTCTCTGCCCGGGGAATATGCTCATAGACAACAGCTTTAAACTTCATTGCCTCATTTTTCAAGAGAAGTAAATACTTGATTAACTGTTCTTTTCTAGCTTCTGATAGACCCAAGGCATGGTGGACAAGTAATTGGGAGTCGCTTAGCAGCTTGACCCTTTTTGCTCCACAAATGTAAGCCAATTTTAACCCAGCTATCGCTGCTTCGTACTCTGACTCATTATTGGACGCCCTGAAAGCAAAACAAATAGCTTGAAACATGCTGTCTCCATAAGGAGAGGTAAGACATATTCCTGCCCCAGATCCTATGGCACTGGATCCCCCATCTGTTCGGACAATCCACACTTTTTTGTCTTTTGAATCAGCAAGTTGTTCTGAGTCCCTATCAGAATGGAATTCGACCAGAAAATCAGCCACAGCCTGAGCTTTTACTGCTGTTCGAGGAGCAAAGTCTATGTCGAAGTCCCCCAACTCTACTGACCACTTTGTCATTCTGCTTGAAATGTCTGCCTTTTGAAGGACATTCTTTAAAGGGAAGGATGTCCGGACAATAATAGGGTGAGCCTGAAAATAAGGCCTCATCTTTCTTGCAGCTATCACCAAGGCCAATGCTAGTTTCTCGAGTTTCAAGTAACGGCGTTCAGCATCAATCAGGCTTTTGCTGATGTAGTATACTGGGTGAGGATACCCATCAACCTCTCTAACTAACACAACACTGATAGCACAACTTGAGACAGCCAGATACACAAAAAGAGTCTCCCCAGTAATTGGTTTGAACAAAGTCTTTGGAGAGGACAGATGCTTCTTAATTTCATTGAATGCCTCGTCACACTGTGGTGTCCACTCAAACCCCTTTGCACCTTTCAAAGTTTGAAAGAAAGGAGCACATCTGTCCGAAGACCTAGAGATAAACCTGTTCAAAGCTGCTAACCTCCCCGTTAACCGCTGCACTTCTTTAACATTTCGAGGAGGCTCCATTTGAAACAAAGCATTGAGTTGGTCCGGGTCGGGCTGGATTCCATGCTCACTTATAATGTACCCTAAGAATTTCCCGGACTGCACTCCGAACACACATTTTTCGTTATTTAGCTTTAAATTTACTTTGGCCAAGTTTGCAAAAGTTTCCTGGAGATCGGTCAAGTGTAGCTGCTCATCCACACTTTTCACCATCATATCGTCAATGTAAACCTCCATATTTCTTCCAATTTGATCAGCAAATGCTTTGTTGACTAGTCTTTGATAAGTAGCCCCAGCATTTTTCAAGCCAAAGGGCATCACCTTATAGCAGTGTAAACCTCTATCAGTAACAAAAGTGGTATGCTCTTGATCTCTTGGATCCACCTGGATCTGATTATATCCGGAGAAAGCATCCATGAAGGAGAGTAGCTTGTTCCCAGAAGTAGAATCTACCAGCTGATCTATCCGGGGAACCGGATACAAGTCTTTTGGGCAGGCTCGATTGAGATCTGTGAAGTCTATGCACATTCGCCATTTACCGTTTTTCTTTTTTACCAAGACTGGATTGGCAGTCCACAAAGGATACTGAGCTTCTTTAATGTGCCCCATCTTTGTGAGTCTGTCAACCTCTTGTATGATGACATCAGCCTTTTCTTTTGAGAAAGCTCTCCTTTTTTGCACCACCGGTGCTACGTCTCTCCGGACAGACAAGTGATGAGAAATCACTTCTGATGGTACTCCAGTTACATCAGCATTGCTCCAAGCAAAAACGTGCTGATGGTCTTTTAATAATTTCAACATTTCTTCTTTCAACACTTGTGGCATTTTGGACCCTATCTTGACAGATTTCCCTTCTTCTAAGCAGTGTGTCTCAACCTCCTCAACCGGGATCAACACTCCGGGGGTCTCCCTGGGGTCATCAATTTCACCCTCACCCCCAGAAAGGCCCTCAAACTGCTATTGGTCATTCATACGGACTGCCCCCAGCGTTCGTGGAGCCAAGGCAGTGGCATAGCATTCTCTTGCAACTTTTTGACTGCTCCGGACAACCCCAACCTGCCCCTGAACAGCATATTTTAGACACTGATGAACTGTTGAGGCCACTGCATGCATCCTAGAAAGCCAAGATCTCCCTAGAATAGCATTATAACAAGTGGGACAGTCCACCACAATGAAAAGTATTCTGACTGTTTTCTTGAAAGGGCCTCTGCCCAACAATACTTCTTCTTCAAACTCACCAATTACATCAGCTGAACTACCCGTGAAGCCTACAATCGATCGGTCTGACTTTTGAATCACAGCTGGATTTTTCATTTTCTTGTAAGTATCTAGGAAAAGGATATTGGCAGAGCTCCCAGTATCTACCAGGATTCGCCTTATCTCATTGCCCCCTATCGATGCTCCTATGACAACAGCATCTTCATGAGGGCCAGCAATGTCTCTCAAATCATCCCCATCAAAGACAATGAATGGAAATAGATTTGACGATTGATAAGAGGTCATGCCCCCTTCTAGTTGGGTTGCCAAATTATGAACATGCCTTTTTCTTGATGAAGTGGTAGGAGCCGTTACGGTGTCCCCTCCGAAAATTGTCAAGGACTCAAAGAATTTAATGAGCCCGAAGACCGACCTGGAACGTTCCTCTATTGCACCCACTCTGTTCCTTGTTGGATCAGGATCCAAGTATTCTGACTCCACATCAAACCTTTCAACAATTACCATGGCTCCTTCTGGGGCAGCATTAACCGGACCAGCCCGGTGAGTGTTATCAGGCCTGTTGCCTCCTCTTCTTTTGACATACGCACCCAACTTCCCTCTTTCAATCAGGTTCTGAACCTCTTGCTTCAAGGCTATACAATCATCAGTAGTATGGCCAATATCATTGTGATATTGACAAAAAGAACTGTTTCGATGTTCTCTGGGAGACTGCAAGGTTGCCGGTCTCCGGTAGTGTATTTCATCTTTAATTTTCTCGAAAATGGTTGCCACACTTTCTTTGAGCTCTGCAAACCACTCCGGTTGGACCCACGGCCCCCTTTTGTTTCTAGACTGTTGACTTTGTGCAGGAGCAGCTGGTTGAGACTGAGCTTTTCCTCTTCCATGCCCCTGTCCGGTTTCTCTAGCTTTGTTGCCGGACTGGTTTGGATTGGGAGTTGGTGTCACCGGGGTGGATCTCACCTGCCTGTGCACCCTGGTCTTTTTTGTTTCATCAACATTTATTTGCTTGCCAACTTGATTCAGCAATCCACCCCAGGTCATGGCTTTCTTCCTTGTTACCGAGTCGGCCAGGTTGCCCGGGTTCAAACCTTGTCTCAGGGATGCTATTGCCACTTGTTCAAAGCAATCAGCCAGCCCGTTTTTTATGTTCACAAAGCGACTTATGTATTCTTTCAATGATTCATTTGGCTCTTGGGCACAATGGATTATGGTATCTCCATTGCCCTTGAGCTCCTTGCTTCCCACAAATTGCCTTCGAAAGGCCACCCAAAAGGTATCAAAGTCTCTGATACAGCCCTGAGGAAGGCTGTTATACCACTTCAGAGCACTCCCCGTAAAGGATTGGGAGAATGCCCTGCAGAGTAGTTTATCATCGTCATCAAAGTTCATCATGAAGTTCTTGAATTGCTCCAGATGATTGTCCGGATCAGTACTGCCATCGTACTTCTCCATCTTGGTGCTATCGAACCTCTTGGGGAGGTTTCCGGATAGGATTTTAGAAGACAGTGAAGACTGCCTCCAATTCCTTCCACGACTGAACACGGTATCATCATTAGGAGTTGCAAAGATACCTGGCTCATCATGGAAGGCAAAAGGATCCATCAGCAACCGGTCTACATGCCTCCGGTGAGACGACCCTTTTCCAATATGTCTTTTCATCCTTCCATGACGATCTCTTTTTCTAGAATACTTTTTAACTTGCTTTTGTTTTTTCCTGGTTCGCCCTTCGTCACTGCTAGAGGACAAGGACTTTTCATTCCCCTCACTGTCCGAAGAGCTGTCCGAAGATTCTGAACTTGAGTCAGAACTCTCCACAGGCTTGGACCGGTGAGACTTTTTAGAACTGGCATGTGTCTTTTTAGTGCTCATATGAGTCTTTGAAGCCTCATGCTCTCGAGGGTTATCAGAGCGATGAGCAACTGATGCTTTGGATTTCTCCTTAACGCCCATCTTGGCCTTTTCAGCCCTCAGAGCTTCTATTTCAACCCTCAATCTGTCACGCTCCTGGACAGTATACTCATCGTTCTCTTCCACCACTTCGAGCAAAGCTGGTGGAAGCTCTGGATTATCCGGATTCATTCGGACAGAATTCTTTTACTTGGTTTTGAATGTTTGATTCAGGCACCGTCGCCTCCCACTGTGGTCGCCAATTTGGTGTGGATAAAAGTAACCTGAGGGTAGGCTGGTAATTTTAAGTGGAGTTTTAAGGCGGCGTAAGGGTGTTTCACGGTGGTGTGGTGATGTTTAAGAGTGTTTTGATATATTTCAAGGTGTTTCAAAGTGTTTCAAGGGTGGAGAGAGAATTAAGCAGCCTGGCAGCAGTTAATTTTTCTTACCCAAAGTTAATGCTGGTGGTTGGCCATTTATAGTGTAAGATTTGGGCCCTTATGGGCTTTCGGGTCAAGTTTAATGGACCCGGGTCATGTTTAAAGACCCACAAGTTTTAAGTAAGTGAATAGACAGCTTAGTCAGATAGTGTTTAGGTATTTTAGTACTTTAGTCATAATTCGAACTGCTTTATGTTCGCAGTGTTCAAAGTCTCCTCTTCGGTTCAACCAGTGCTGTTCGAACTGAAGTCATGGGGGTCTGTCCGGATTTACGGGGTGACTTTACTTTGGACTACCCTTCCGGGGGGGCTCTTCGAATTGGGACTCATCAAAAGTTGTAATCGAAATACAAGTAGATGTACATATTTTATTTAATATCTACATAATATTAAATAAAATATCTTAAATACATAAATATAAATATATAATCAAACGTATCAAAATCAAATTACAATTATTTTTTTAGAATTATTTTTTTAGAATGTAATTGATGATTATAAAATTTCGATTAAAATGATAACATATTTAAATTAAAATACATGAAATAGAATAATTAACTCAATTATTGAAATTAGATTCAATTAAACACTTACAAATTAATTTTAAATAACATTATAAAATATCCTGATAAACGGTTCTTAAATGGTTAAATGGTTTAGCTGATGGTTTGAACTGGTAAACGGTGCTTAAATGGTTCGTCTGGTGGTTTGAACTGACGGTTTAACTGTGAAACTGACCCATTAGGACTGCAACCTGGCAGGACCGCATAAGAAGCAACCCGGCAGGACTGCAACCCGGCAGGACTGCAACCCGTGGTTCTGATTTAAACGGTGCGGGTTGGTGCTGGTTCAACCCGTTTGACCCATCTAGACCTAATATATCTGATGTCTTCGTATTAAAATTATCTAGACAATTCGATCTCCATCATTTCTAAATTAAACTTTTATTTTATGTTGTTTGGAGTCATTTCTTACATGTTTATTTGATGTATTTATTTGTTTGTCTGTCTTTGGATATTCATACTTAGTCTATTTTGATTTTCTTTTTTTGATTTTCTTTTTTTATTTTTACTTTTTTAGTTTTATTGTATTTTGTCTATAATATTCAATAATAAGTTTTTTTTTATATCATGTATTTGTACGAAATATATTTTAATTCAAGACATTTCAAACAAAAAAATATATATAACTGAGATGTCACGAGGTATAAACAAATTCAAATGATAAATATATTATTAAAAAGATGATCCGATGTAATTTTTTTTTAAAAGACTATAAACTTATACGTGTGACACATAAAAGTATATCTGTCTCAAATAAATTACAAATAAAAAAACTATTCAGATTTGAGATATCTCACCGAACCGGAATTTGGACTAATTCAGCGATTGAATTTGGATACCCAATAATTGAATTGTTTATTACTCCTACTACAATTTTGTTTATACGCAGTGTGGGTTTTTAGTCTCTTGGCATATTATATCTGCCAAAGCCTGCTCTTCTTATTTTATCTTTCTGCTCATTACCAGCATTAACTTGACTCTTCTGCTTTCTTTTTCACCTAAGACAAAACCAACTAAGAAAGAGAGACACACACTTGAAATACTCCTACTATACTATACATTCATTACTCCTACTACTAGTATTTCTTTAGTTTTCTATCACATCACTCTCTACATTTTGTTCAATGAATTCAGTTTTGCTTAATTAGTGTAGGGTTTCCTAAATTTACAAAGCAACATCATCTAAAAAAAAGTTCTTGGAATGACTAAAACCCTAGAAGTAAATGACAATTCCAGTTTGATAAGTATTTTGTTTAATATTTACTACAAAACTATAGGAAAAGCTGTAAAAATATGTCCTAGAACAAAAATATTAGGGCTAGAAAATAAATAAATAAAGAAGATGGATAGTTTGAGGGGTTAACTTGTGTTTATAACCAAAATGTTTGTTTTGAACCTTCCCAATAAAAACTCTCAAAACCTTCTCTGCTAAATTTCCTGCCAGGTGCCAGCCTAAGATAAAGAAGTTATCATCAAATCGAGGAAAACTCAAATAATAATATTTTATTATTTATAAGTAATTACTCTACTACTAACTTCTACTACTACTACAAGTTATTACTGTTGAAAATATATCAGAGAAGGAGAAAGACTTTGAGGGTACGAAATCACCTTTTTTCTTACTTTCTCTTGTGGGTACTTGGTTACTGTATGTATGTTTTGTTTAGTGATAAATTTAACCTACTCAAATTAATGAACTCTGTTTACAAAAGTTGGGGTTGAATATACTAATATTATAACATGTTGTTTAATGATAAATGAATAGTACTATGTATGATTATGAATTAGGGGACTTGTATTGGCGTGTAGTTTGAGATTAAACCATCTTTAGTATGATGTGATACTACTAAGTATATCTCCATTTTATATGCTTGATAAAAGAAATTGACATTTATATTTCTATTAAATATTTTATCTATTTATATGTCTATTCAATATGTTAGATAGGGTAAGTTTAATATTAAATTATTGGTCTTGATAACTTGGTGTTAACTTTGATGTTAGTTATTGTTAATTAATGTTCAATTTGGTAACTTAAACATGATAATTAATATGAAATTTGATTTTTTTAAACGTATTTAATTTGACACCGAAAGAGTATACAATTTTTAAAACCGTTGTGAAATCAATAAACGATTGATAAATGGATATATATATATATATATAAAATGCAATGGAGGTGGTTAATACTTTTAATTTTTATTCCGGAAATTTTTTGTTTTCGCTTAAATTATCAATAGTTCAATCTCGAAGTAAAATTAAAATTGATAAATGGGAGTGATGTATCAAACCTGCAAAAAGATATTTGAAATTTAATTTTGATGGTTCGTGCTGAAATGGAGAATGTATTGTTTGATAAATTAAATGTGATTCGACTGGAGTATGGTTGTTGATTTTATTTCCTTTATAGGAGATGAAAATGCTATATGGGCTGGATATCGTGTTTTACTTTTGGGGTTGCAAATTGCTTATTCTTTATCTTCGGTTGTTGATCTTATTGAGGAAGATTCTCAACTTGTGATTAATGCTGCAAAATCTCAATCAAAGGATTGGGTTCTAAGGCATGATTTTTTATATATTCATGATCTTAGTTTTTGGGCTCCATTTGGACATGTAGGTAAAAGAACCAATCACGTTGTTGATTTGTTGGCTAAATGGGGACGTAGAGTCCGTGAGGATATGGTTATATATTTTTATAGATGATGTTGAGCTAAAAACCCGTATATGGAATGATTCGTGGGGTTTGAGATCTTTTCAAAATGGCTAACGTTCCATGTTATCATATTTGATTTGTATGCTATACTTATTGTTATGCATTTTGGATCAGGCGATGTCGATGTTTAGATTCACGTTTACTTCATGCAATCGTTTGTGGAGTATCAAAACTTGACTTCTCCTCACTTTACTTTATTGTTGCTTTAAGGTTGTTATGTTCTTGTTTTACATATTTTGCTTTTTAAACCCCAATTATTATTGGGTTGTTCTGCCCATTTACTTTTATATTTTATGAAGTTTATGCGAAGGTGTCCACAAATAATTATATTGTTTCTTGCAGGCGGGTATGTTGAAAATATCGAAAGGTCATGTCTGATTTTTTTTAGTATCCTTTTGAGAGTCTTTGAACTAATCATCTATCCAATTTGTAATTTCTATTTTTATTAATAAAATTATACTCGCATTGACGAGTTTTATAAAAAATACAAATATATGTGTCGAGAGATAAAACTACATTTAATTTCGAATAGGAGGAGTAAAATTTAATATTTAAAAGTGATAAACTAATCATAGATACCTTTACTAAAGATAAAACTCACGAATTATTATCTTCTAATTTTTAACCAAACATTCTCTTTTTATTCTCTTTTTATTTCTTTAATCGTATATTTCAAACCGTAGTTCGAAAAACATCTGAAAATCTCATTGGATTTGTTTTTTTAAACGAACAAAACTAATTAATGGATGATATTTTTTTTATCAGTCCCAGTATTCATGGTCTCGCATATTTATCATCAAGTAGTACATGTCTTGCATCTCTCCGCTTCATTTTACCTAGTTTGCATCTATCCACTTCCATCATGCATGGTATCACATGATGTAATATAATGTATGGTATAGTCTCACATCTTTATCATCAAATAGTACATGTCTCGCACCTCTTCACTTCAACATTTTTGGTGTCGCATTTATCCACTTCATCATGTAGGGTGTCGCATATATCCACTTCATCATGCATGGTCTCACATTTTTTTATTTCATCATGCACGGTCTCTCACATCTCCATTTATCATGTATGGTCTCGCATATATCAAATTTATTGTGTATGGTCTTGCATCTCTCTATTACATCATGTCTGGTCTCGCGTCTCTCTATTACATCATGAAAGACCAGGATAAAATGAAGTACGAGATGCTAGAACATGCAAACTTAATGATAAAATATACGAGACCATGTGTTTATAGTGAAGAAAGAATATTCAACATTTAACATATTTGTTTGGCAATATACACTATTTGTATGTTGTTTGTTAAGTACTTTGCATGTTGAGTATGAGTCGAATAATGTCTTCATAGTGTGCCGTTTTGTGTCATTAACAATTTTGTGTATATGAGCTCATTAGGCCCATTATCTAGTAAGTCTATATATTCTTTATAAATAACTTAATATGGTTACACAAAAGTTTTTGTGATCTGAAAATTTGTAACCCTTTTGTATCATAGTGAAACACTTTTATCTGTTGGCGTCCGTGGACGTAGAAAATTTTCAAATCACGTTAAATTTTGTGTTCTTTTCTTTTATGAATTTTATTTTGTTTTGTGCTTGATCATTGGTGATAAGTTGCATAGTAAATCATAAAACAAATATTAGCGGGTATGGAGAAAAAATATATAAAAAATAACAAAAAATATCATCCATGAATCTTGTTTTGTCGTCTTAAAAAACAAAATCAGTAGTAATTTTGGATTTTTTTTTCCAAACTTCAACTTGAAAAATACAAACTTTTCACACAAAAAAGCTTTTGTTCAAAAATGAGAAAACTACGTAATAAAACATAGATATTTTAGGTATTATTATAGAATTTTATCTTTAATTTGGAGTTAAAAAAATATGCGATATCGATATTTAATATACTTAAAACGAAGGGGATGAGTTTTATGCAGAAGTGAACGAAAGGGACTATGTTGTTCAAGTGGTAAACATGGAGGACTAACAATTACCCTAAAAGAATGTATACATTTGCATACCTAGTAAGATATTGAACTGATTTGAAAAATAAATAGATCTGCATACCTAGTAAGATATTATTTACGGTAAAGATTTGTAAACTGTTTGAACTATATCATTTATACAACCGCAAAATATAAATTTTTTTATTCTCTTACTTAATATAATAACCGTAGTGTGTTGGTTTCCGAATGAAATTCGATAGTTAGCGTTGTTGGCTCATTACTGAAATTGTAAAAATGATATAGGGAAAAAAAATGGTCAATCGTAATTGCAAAATATGAAAATATGAACGAACGTTATAAAAATGCGAAAAAATTGGACACAGAAAAAAAACATGCTAATTATTAAAAGATTTATCTTTTTAATAAAGAAGGTGATTGTGTTTTGGATGATAATTTAAATATATTTGGTTTATGGAAATGTTTGGTTATATATTTTTAATTTTAACGTATGTAAAAGATATTCGATTATTTAAAAAAAGTTTTGAAAAAATGTCGGACTTATGTTTTCTATACAATATGAGTGCATGTAGTAAAAAGTTATCCTACATTGGTGTGACACACTTATATAGTGTATATAAAGAATAAGATTAAGAACAAGTTTAAGAACACTCGTTAGTCGCAATAATAGGTCATATGTATCAAAATAGTTACTAAAATTTTTTGTAACAAAATATGCATTTTTTTTTGTTTTGTTTTACTTTTATAGTTACTCACAGTTGACTACATACGCAAATCAAGATAAACAAAAGTGACCAGAGATGCAAAATAAGACCAACAAAAATGATTTTGATATAAAAAAGATATAAGTGATTGTTTTGATGCGCATGACCAATTTCGGTGACTAACCAAATTGTTTAGCCGCGAATAAGTAACTTTATTCTCTTAAGATATTTATTCAAAAGTATTAGGTTTGTGCAATGTTAACTATTATACATGCAAGAAGTCATCATAACCAAACAATATCACATGTAGTCATTGCCATAACACGGTACTCAGCTTCATGAGAAGATCTAGAAATAACATCATGTTTCTTGTTTTTTCATGAGACTAATAAATCTTTAAAGATAATACAGAAACGAGTAATGGATTTACAATCATGAGGATCGTTATTCCAATTAGCATCACTATCGGAATACAGTTCGAGTGGAGATGTCTAAAGAAAAAAAAATTAATTGAATTGGGTGCTACAAAGATATCTTAATATTCGAATTTGAATTATTTATTTAATCACGTTTGAATTTGTGGTGTGATAATAGAAAATTCTGCTATATCACACATCATATGCCGAATTGACGTACCGAAACAATTATGGTTTATTTTTTAGAGTTTTAAGGTTTACTATTTTCATTGTTGCCTCGTTTAAACTTTTACGACCAAAATTTTATTTTTGGAATTTTTTTTAACTTGCTGGAATAAAAATTGAACAAGTGCGAGTAGTATTTTCTGTATTTTTATATCATGACAAATAGTGTTTCATAATATATATTTAGAAGCGCATCTGAATTTGAAGAAATTTAAGAAACAATTACTTGAAAATTAATTATATATCAGTCAATCGTAGCCTTCATAGCACTTCAAAGTATGAAAATGACTAAACACACAAAACAAAATTGACTTAATTCCAACAAAAAGACATATCTTTGATCTTTGCAACAACCAAGCCAAAATATATGATGACTCAAATGATTTGAGTTTCAAAGCACAACAGATGAGTTGGAAACCTTTAGAATTTATGAACTGTATAAAATCTGAAGTGTCAGTGAATAGTCATTCTAACCTTCAAAATAGGTAAACTATTTGTATTCCAAAGTGTTATATATCGGTCATGCCAAGTTTTATAAAGGCCAAACTATATGAACTATAAGAAGCCCAAGTATATATCATGTGAAATTAATGATCAAGCCTCATAAGTAGAGTTTGTACATATTAGTTAAAGGTTGGGTACAAATGAATGTGTCTCTTTATCTTGGATAAAGTTATCAATTAAACACATGCATATTGGGGGGGTCGATTCTCTATCAAACTTGAGATAATAATGTAATATTTTTTCAATGTAAAGGTTCGGTCGCCAAAAGCTAGTGGTACTTCGGTCGAGGTATCATCTCACGATATGGTATTTTTTACTTGTTTATTTAACATTGAGATCCGATTAGACATACATTTTCAATTCTGTAAATATTTAAATTTTATTTAAATGTGTCTCAATCAATGTATGCCTAATAGGTGAAACATATTAATTGTCTATGTAGATCATCTAACATGTCACATTGTTTTTTGATAATGAATAAATTTCTCTCATTACTAGTATAAGATCTCTTAACAAGAGCCCACATTTATACTGTTTCCAACGATCACCGACTTTATCGACTCTCAAAAGTTATGGAAGTGATAAATTTGTGTTCATAAGTGGCAATTGGGATACTGATCAACTATTTGATCAATCACATCTCAACAATGGTCTTACAAAATTAAGATTTTCCCTTATTTTTCTTACTTTATAGTGAAAAACTATTGTGAACCATGATCGTGATGTTATTCTTTTTTATGTAATTTTTGGAGTGCATATATCAATTCTACGAGTAATTGAATACAAATAATATTTACCATGTTTGGGGATATTGTTTACACCATGTGGGAGGAAAATGTATCAATCTAAAAATTTAATTGTCCAATATGGCTTATGGCCACAACCAAACTAGGTTGAGATGACTGTAGCTTAAGCGAATGCTCTTAAATTAGTAGGCGAGCCACTAGACACTCTAATTCTAATAACTATATATAATACTGAAAGGATCAAATAAGTCGCGCGCTCTCCCCACTGATTTTTTTAAAAAGATGATCATTCGGGAAGACATGTGGATACAAAACAAGCAGTTCTAACTGCAAGGAAAAACAATGAGAAAGTTTATAAATGTTTCATCTTATGTAAAAGTTGACTTGCAAGCAAGTGTACGAATGACCTAAAACATGGGAAAATATGTTGTTATAAAAGCTTAAAATGCCCAAAGCCACAAAAAAGTTTGTATGACCTTAATATATGATCGGTTTTCAGATAGTTAAGAATATTGGAACCTAAATTTTTAACAAAATACCTAACCAGGTATCCTAAGCCAATATTTAAAACATTTCTTTTCAGTTTGTTTTTAATACATAAGATGGGCAAGCCAAACATGTAGTCTCGATAGTTGTGTTCAAAACGTCTGCCTGAATATTTCATGTTATTAATCTACCCACCTAATAATATATTATTGGTTCAAGGTTCACTTCTATGACGAGAATTGATGATTATCTCGTGATTATCTTGTGGAGCTAGCACGTATGACCAGGGGCCTCCATTTTCGTCCGAAGGTGTGTTGATTGCTGAAAAAGAATTATAACACGTGGACCAACTTCTTATTGCTGAAAGAAAAGGTGAAGCCCCTCTATTAGAGGTGAATCCAAATGTGTACTTCAGTAATTTAAGGAGAAATGTTGTCATTATTGCTGAAGTTGAAGCTTTTTTTGTGTTAGAGAAACTAACCACTAACAAGCGCAAATGAGCTATTGGTAAGAGATCTTCAAGTATGAAAAAAACAAAGACTAAACGGTGAGATAAAAGTCAAATAATAATTTAATTAGGATCTTATTCAAGTTTCATCTTCGAAACAGAAATTTGCAGCTACAAAAACCCGTTGATTAATGGTCTGAATGATACATAACATGTTTTTGCCTTAAGTGAGAGCCCAAGATGTTAGAGACTCTTTTAGAGTTTTCGTATCCATCACGACCATTAGTGATTGTAAAGTGGAAAATTAAATTATATCAAACTCCAAAACTATTGAACAACTTAAAGATTATATTACTTAACATAGTGTCTTCATCTCACAGCTTCAGGTGTCTTCAAGAGCATCACTGGCTCTTACCTATAGATTTTGGATTTTGCGACTTTATTCAAAATGAAATTATTTTTCGAGTCAAGTGGATCTCCCATTTGACCAAAAAATTTGTTGATGCCGAACTAGAACTAGCGAAAGACTAAAAGTAGCGGGGAGTTAAAATATAATATTGTACATATGAAGAAAAATGAGTTGAGGGTGTTGCTGTCTCAGAAGAAGAACGTTGAAGATAAATTGGGTGTCGAAGAACCTGAATAAGCCAAATAAATTGTGGGTTTCGAGGATTCCATAGTTGAAACAACTGATGATGTTATGCACCACATAGAGAGGAACTTGTATTGGGGTTCTATGAAAAGTTTCATGACTACAAGCTAAATACTTTGTGGAACTATGTTATGAAGGTTTAAATACCTAAGACATGCAATTTGACTAGTTATCTCAAGGACAAATCTCTAATATCGTTAAAAGATAATTACTAAATGCATGTACATATTAAACAAACACAAATGCATGGGTTACTCCGGATTTTCAAAGAAGAGAAATAACATTGTGACATCATTGAGACAAGGGCAAACACTAATATGATGCCTCTTGAGTAAGTGGTTATTTACATTTCTTAAGTGTTGGTGGTGGTACTGTTGGAAAAGAGGACCCTGCAACGCAAATAGAGTAAGGTGAAGGTTCTAATAGACATGGTGGACTTTGTCCTCAATATCTTGTAATATAACTTGGTTGTATTTTTAGTGACCTTTTATGAATTGTTACGAATAAAATTCCCATCTTTTGGGGTAATTTTTACAAATCAATTCCTCATGTGTGAGATATTATGGTATGATTTTCATCACTCATAACTGTTATTGAGTTACGCTTGAATTAATGTTATTATTATTCTCTGTTTTGTTTAATTTATTCGCAAATAACAACACGGTGTGTCCCAGTCTTTGTTGCTCCCAAATGGGATAATTAGTTCCAAAAGACCGAGACTTTACTAAGGACTATATGGGATACTTTTTCTAGCTTATGCATATATATAACCGAAATTTATTTCTTTTAAAGGATGCATAACTCTCCCGAGGATAATTATCCTGAAATATTTTTATCTTTATTTATTTATTCTCGACTATTGGTGACCCAAAGATCCTAAAGTGCTGAAGGTCATGTCCAGTCTTACCTTTACTTTTTTTTTCCATAATATCCATTGAATATCGAAGCTCTTCAGGTGTTTAAAATCTTATTCAGACTTACCCCAAGTCAATTTTGACATTATTTGTATGAAAGACGAAGCTCTTAAAAGTGTTGCATGCTTGTTCAGTTGTATCCTTTTGTTATGCATTGAAGCGAGGTTGTAGTTTTAGAAGATGTTGTAAACTACCCATTCGTATCCAATGTTACCCTTTTCATATGGATATCTTCTTACCTTGTAAATATATGAAAGAAATAAAAAAGTAAACGTTATACATGTAAAATAAATAGTAGACATTTATTGAGTACTTTTTAAAACCTTTTTGCGTCACTGAGATAGAAAAAATACACTAAATGTATGATAAATCGTTTTCATATATTTATAAACAATGTGACTGAAACTTAAGAGTAACGATAAAGTTTTAAATACTCATTATTCCAGAGATGTCGAACCTTTTTCACTTTCTTCATTCAATAACTTGTACATTCATAGAGCCATCGATAAAGAGCCTATGATGTTTAAACCCCATATGCCCAAAACATGGCTTCAGAAATGATTTCAAGTAATACATATATAACATAGGATAATCGTGGACATGTATCATAGTGCTTCATTTTGTTCTTTGCATCATATATTATGGTGGGCAAGTGGTATCCTTATATCAGGGTCCTTCAGTAGAGTGCCTTGTCACCAAAATTAGCGCCTCCTTATGTTTCATAAAATTTGTCCACCATGAATGCGACTTCATATAACCCAAAGCACTTGAGAAAAGGTTTGGTGAACCTGAACTTATAGAGGTTGTCTGATATGCAAACAAAGAAATGAGATTTTATATTTATTTTTTTGGTTTTGATCCTACTTTTTTTAGGTATCTCTCATATAGGAAGTAGATAATTGGTGTTTGCCAACCTTATTGAGGAGGATAATGAGGGTCTTATGTTAGAGTATCACACTTGTTTCTGATGCCGCACAAAACAATTACAAAAATATGTCCACTTTGGCAATTGTTTCATTCGTACTTGCTTGAAAGAAACGTCATCGAATAAAGATTTGTAACATCAATGTTTTTGAGTTACTAGATTGTGGTATCTTCTTATACTTGACATGTACAAGTAATTAATGATCCACTAATTATGATTCTATGAGTAACCTAATGCTTATTGATCCACCTACGTGTACTAGAAAAGTCTTACAATTGAAGCCAGGTATTCTTATTTTTGATTTGATGTTGAGAAGCCAATCTTAATGGATCATGTTATGATGTATTCTGTTGATGATATGATCTGGAATCATTTCCTCAAGCCTTGGTTATTATTTACACCATTTGTTCATACTTCTATGTTGGTTTAGCATGCTTTGTCGTATCTATGGTTCGCTTAGACATAAAATCCATTAAAAATTCCACCAAGCCTTGTTCTTTTGTCGTCGTTCATAGTTCGAACTAAATGTCGTATTTCCAAGATTCACATACTACCTGATCGATTTTCTATATATGGCTGGCTTGTGTATCATACTCTGCATAGGGAATGATGTTCACAAAATTATGGTATGAGTTTGAAAATTACTAATGCGATGACCATGTTTTACATGTGCAAGTAGCGAGTTCCAACATCAATTAATGAGCCATAGAAATACTAGATTGCTTTTGATTCCTTAATTTCCTCCCAGATTAACACATTTTTTACTGCTTAATCAGATATTTCAAGTTACATACATAATATTTCTTATGGTCGCGGTTTGGGCGATGCCTCCAGTGAAGAAATAAACTTCTTATTGTTATGGAAAATTTGTCAGAGTTCACTGGAACTTACTTGCGCATATCAAGACTTGGAAAAAGGATTGACATTTTTCAGAGGATTTAAAAATAAATATATTAAAGATCTTGTTGATAAGACGTTGATAGTTGGATCATGCATTCTTCAACCCAAATGAAATCACTTTGTAACAGTATAGTCCACTATTTGTGATGAAATATGTGAGTTCTTGATCATTCGAATGCATTGGTATATGAGTTTATCATGGTTAGACATCCATGAAGGATAACAAAATATATATACAGAGGTTGTATCGACAAGTTTATCATGTTTTGATATAAGGAAAATGTTTTTCTTGCAAACTTTGTTAGGATTGGTAAAATCGACGCACATTCCCTAGCTATAATTTCATTACCAGTACAAGATTGACTATCCAAACTAGATAATATGAATTATAAATATGTTTGATGACAATCAACATGTCCATTTTCTTCATAATGCCTTCGGTCTTTTATTATGAGTCGGAGCTTAGCTTCTGTTTGATCCATCAAAATTTATCGTTGATGGACAACTTGTGACATATGACTTCAGAGGGAACACCTATTATATCTTAGGAACTCTATGTAAATATATGTAAGTTGTATTATAGAATATCGAGGAGTTTGTACCTTAGTTCAGCAAATAGGTTACATCTGATCTATAATATTTTTGTGCATTTCATCATTGACCATTCAACATTTTTTTGTGGTTCAATAAGGTGGGAAGCCTTTCTTAGATCATTCACGGCATGTAATACAATCATCTTCCATGTTAGTTGAGTGCGATGAAAGCCACGTAACGTTCTCTAAATATTTTTTTGTTAATATATATTAATCTTACTTTGTTGGTTATTGGTATCAAATGTTTTTGTTATTTTGGAAACGATAACGTATATTTAGTCTAGCCATAAATTTGCCTTATGTTACGATGTAAGAGGATACATATCATATTGTCTTCCAGAATTGAGTCATTTTAGGTGTGACATCAAGTGTGAGTTTTTATAAAATATAGACATGTGCGTCGGTAATATCAGTCAGTATTATATAGGAAATAGTAAGGACGAGTACACCTTCATCTTATCGTACATGCTATATAGATATTGTTGGTCTTGGTGTTAGAACTTTAAACTGCCCATATGACATTTTTTGGGGTTTCTTGTTACTTCAGATAAGCGATTTACGACAACAATAACTCTAATTGTCTGCTTGTTGGGGTCTAGATCTATATATTGCTCATATTTTCTATCAAATATTGTGTTGTCTTCTAAATCTCGTGATTCAGGGGCTGCAACTTACCTCCTTATACGTGGCAGAGGTTCTTGTTGAACCAAATGGTCTCATTTATTATGTCTAATTCTTTTATGAATAAATTATGATAGTTTGCCTTCTTTGACCATATTTTATACCCGATCATGAAGTGCCCAGTAATCTATGGTATAATTTTAAAATCATTGTGAAACGTACAATATTTATGTTTGTCTTTATGCTCTTTTTAGGCCATCATATCTTATGTTATTTGGTACGTGATTACATCGTTTGTATGATAATAGATAACTTGATCATTATCTCCATGAAAGGTCTTCTGACTGGTTATTTTATCCGGAATGCACTATTATTAGTATTGACAATGCTTTGTGCCTTTCATATACCGTTTTGGGTGTTTTGTGGTCTTGATAAATAGTTTCTTTTGTTTTTAGGACATTTATGTGCTCTCGAATTTACTTGAGCCACTGTTAGCCAAATATTGCTTTGTACGCTTGGGGGGAAAACGAGGAGTTACGTACTTAGTAACGTTGTATCTTTATCTAATAGTTCTTTTTAAGATTATATATCTTTTTAGGACGATCTACATGCCTCAACAAGTCACTGGAGTTAAGTTTATTTTTTTTCGTGATTTCCTCAAAGAGAGGTCTTGGAAGTATACCATGGCGATCTATTGTAACGGATACCATATCGTGACAGTCTTGTAACTCATTCTTGGTGTCTAAGAATCTCCAATTATACTTTTGCGATATCTCATTCGGTCGATATTTGTAGTATATAAAGTAGTTACCATCTCATTTGATCACTTTAGATCCTATAAAATGGTTACGGAATATCGTCATGAAGATCTTTAAACTTTTTATGCACCACGTGGGAAGGTTGTTGAACTATGTCAAGGTGCTTTCCTGGGAAATCATAGAGAAAGTTGGCTGTTTGTCACTTGCTCGTACCGTATTATCTAAATTCTAAATTTCTTGATGATATGCTCTAGATTTCATTTCCTTTTGCACTTCTCCATATTTTGGTGAGAAAATTATATCATAGGTCTTTATATAGGATGTGTGAAATCCAACCGTGAATCTTCATCTTGTACATACTAATCGTTGTAGTTGTCGAAAATACCATTTCACCATTGTACTTTTTTTTGGAGAAAGAGGTAAGCTTGATGTTGTCGTGGACCTTACCATTTTTTGATCGTTGTTGTTGCACCATTCATATTGGTTTATATATGTGGATATCTTTGTGGTTATCGCACATAGTATGGATTCTGCTAAGTTACAACATGTAGGGTTGCTTACAATAAAGTACGACTGAGTCTTGTAGGCTTGAGCTGACATATTCTTCATGTGTGTATCTTGGGGCCATGTTCATGTACTATGGTACGAATTTATGTTAATATTGTTGCATGAGTGTTGTACTTTAAAATGAGCATATTGTACACTTGTTGGTGGTACTAAAGTATGGTAATAAGCGTGTTGGGTCCCTGTTGGAGACGGGTGAAGGTTAGAATTCCTTATAGAGTATTGATGTCATTGCTAGCAGGTCACTGAAATTCTAATAGATATTTGTTAGAGGTTAGGTTATACTACTATAATAAAAGAAAATACACGCTGATTAGTTGGTACGCCAGCAATGTCTGTTGGTGAACTTGTACTTACATCGTTACGTAATTATGACCACTTGCATGAATCACCACTGATTATTGCTGGAGGTCGGTCTAAATCCTTTCATTATTTAGTTGTGCATCCGGCTAGAAAGTTGCACGCAGATGTTGGAGGTTTGGTCGCAGCATCGAGAAAGCCTTTTGGTAACTTTGTTGAAGCCTTAGTGATATTACTGGAAGTTGTTGGTCGTTCGGCTAGGGTTGAATGTAACCCGTCTCTTCGACACGCCTTTCAATTGTCACATGACTGGAGGGTTGTTGTTCACGGACCTGATATTATCTTCCTTCACTAGCGGGTTTATAAATAAGGGTCTTGCTCCTTCGCTTGCTCCTCTTATTTCACCAACATTTTTCGCTCTGGGTGGAGGATCCTCGTCCAGAGTCATCTCTAGTGTGCTCAGATATTTGGTGTGACAGGTATTGCACCTGTTAGTTGCTATCTAGTTGACCTTCTATATCATCAAGATTGTAGCATGACCGTCGTCACTCTGTTATTGGCATTTTAGATGTTGGATCACCGATTTTATTTACGACGGATAACGAGATAACATAACATTTGAAATTTTAAAATTGTTGACGTTCTAATCACACAAGTTCTACGTCAGCTGCTGAAAATCCATTAAAAAAGTCACTGTAATTATTAAATTTGTTGCGATTCAGAAGTGATAGACAAATGCCTGCAACCTTCAATCCAACATATTTACCGAAAATGTAATCGGTATATGTGTTCAGATTAGTCATACTTTTTCTTATAATTGTTGCTTAAATAATAAATCAAAATAGCAAATCACTTACTCTAAAGGGAACCATTTAATATAAATATCTAATTTGATAACTAGTTAAAATTTAAAACATCAAATAAATATTTTAAAATAAGTAGATTAATATTATAGGTAAATATTATTACTTTTTATTTTCCGATCACAAAAATAAAATAAAACTGAAATATAAAATAGCTGTCATTGTCATTTTTCTGTTTTGATTATTGTATTTTTATTTTGTTAAAAGTTAAATAATAAGTTTGAACAAATTTCAACAACATCGCGTATAATAGAATTGAACTTCGTTATTTTAATTTCTACTAAAAAGATCTGCGTCCGCTACTCAATGAACGTACACAGATCTGTGTAGTCCTTTAGATCAGTCAGTTAACCCACTACACTATCAAAGACTGGAAACCGTCGATACGACCTAATAACTAGTAAACCAACACCAAAAAATAAATTTCATAAAATAAAAAAAATTAATAAAATATTTATGAAGAGATTTGAACTCATTAACTTTAATTACGAACATGTACTTTATTTAGGACTTATTTTCAATTTTATGTTTACACTAACCAGACGGCATTTGATCACATATATATATATATATATATATATATATATATATATTATTCTAGATTATTAGGTTCGATTTTAGAAACATCAACTCTAATGTATTTTATTTAAACCTATAACTACGTAGGACTTGTATTTTAATGCCGATTTTGATCACCCTGACTAATTACGGGCTTCCTCGAACAAATACATATTAATCTTCCAAATTGAATTTATAATTTCGAGGGTAAAAGGCTGGCTAGGCTAAGGTAGTGGGACACTCCGAATGTCTCTTCATCTCTTTATATCAAATTATTTATGTTTGGTTTTAAATTATAATTTCTCTCTCATAGGAAAAAAAAAGCATCTCATTCCCTTCTCTTCTCTGTCCCTCTCTATCTCTCTAGTATTTCTCAGTGCATGTGAGAAAGAAAAGAACATAAAAAAAATACATGTATATGCGTATAATGTGTGGATGGGAAACAGCTAAAGTGGGTGATCAAGTTTTTCAAATTGTCTGTTTCCCATTTGTTCCTATACCTTCTCCAGTTACTGTCATTTCGCCAAAATCTATAAAGACTCAAATTAAAATTTGCAGTTTATATATTCACTCTAATTTTTAATTTCTAATCTTATTTGAAAACCCCAGCTTTTTATCTTCATTGTTAAGATTGAAATTGAGTTGAAGATAAGTAAAATTAAAATTTTGGAGATTAGTTTTTAATATTTTAATTTGTGGTTTAAAATTTAGAAGGAATTTGTAAAATATAGTTGATATAAAAATAAATATTTTTAAAAATATAATATATTATATTATTACAAAATATATGTTAAGGTGCGATCAAAGTTTCACATCCTACGTGGGTCTCAACCAGTACGAAACATTTTGGAAATGGACCAAAAACTAAGTCGTGTGGATTTTCAGCTCCAAAACGAACAATACCATACTAGTGTGGAGATCGATTGTTCTTACTTATATACAGAGATATAATATGCGGTAGTCATATTCCCAACAACTAGTATTAGAGCTCCAGACCTAAACAGAACGCAATGTGGATAAAAGTCATTCGATGGTGTTTTGATACATTCATTGTGTCAAAAAGGCCCACAATTAGTCCATATGATAGTTTTTTTATCATCAAAAAATGTCAGATGATTATTATGTTTATTTATTAGTAGATAAAAGTCATTGTATGATTTGAAACAACCACCTAGACAATGGTATTAATATTTTGATACATCTATGGTGTCAAAAAGGTTCCAAAAGGGTTCACGATGAGTCCATATGACAACTGTGTGTATCATCAAAAGATATCAGATGATTATTATTATGTTTATTTGTTGTTGTATATGAATGATATGCTTATTGCTGCTTGTAGTACGTCACACATTGTGCAGATAAAGAAACAGCTTAGTGATGGGTTTGAGATGAATGATATGGGTAGAGCAAAGAAGATTCTTGGTATGAAGATTATCAAGAACAAAAGTGTAGGATCATTACACTTGTCTCAACAAAGCTATATTGAGAAAGTGCTACAACGATTCAACATGTTTGATGGTAACCTAGTTAGCATCTCGTTTGCTACTCATATAAAGTTTTCTGCAGTAGGATCGACCAAGGACGATGCTGAGTTGGAACAAATGTCGAAGGTTCCATATTCAAGTGTAATTGGTAGGATCATGTATGTTATGGTATGCACACGTCATGATATTTCACATGTGGTTAGTGCAGTTAGCGGGTACATGGGATGTCATGGGAAAGACATTACGAGCGTTGGCTTAACTTTTAACAAAACTGATATTGGTAGATCGTTGAATGATACTGCAGGATCAATGGTTGGTTTTTTTTATTTTGATTTTGCAGGTGACATGGATAAAATGATATCTCTGACATGATATGTATTTACTTTAGCTGGGAGTGCGATAAGTCGGAAAGCACAGTTTCAAGCTACTGTAGCTTTGACTATAGCATAGACAGAGTACATGACGGTAATAGAAGTAGTTAAAAATGAAATATGGTTACAAGGTTTGGTGGCAGATTTGGGCTTGGATATAACTACTACAAAAGTGTTTTATGACAGTCAAAGCGTCATACATCTTCCATGCAACCAGATGTAACATGAGCGTACAAAGCACATAAATGTCAAGTATTTATTTATTTGAAACATAATATCAAAGGTAATTGTTGATATTTAAAAAATATCTATACACGATAATCCACCAGATATAATGATCAAAGTAGTATTAGTTAGAAAGTTTAAGGAGTGCCTAAACTGGATTGATGTTTGCAGGGAATTTGATGAGTCAGAAAAAAAAACGTTTCTTTGTTAATAATGAGGAAAGGATATTCACCTAAATGGGAAGATTTGTTGAGAATGAGTCGAATAATGCCTTGACAATGTACAGTATTTGATGGTACAGTTTTATGTCATTGACAGTGTGATGGAAATGAATAACGTGTTATAAAGTTTTGTGTATATGAGCCAATTAGGTCCATTATCTAGTAAGTCTATTTATTCTTTATAACTAGATTGCTAGGACTATGTAAAACGGTATCTGTAACTCTATAACCCTTTTCTATCATAGTGAAACAATTTTCTCTAGCGGCATCCGTGGACATAGAAATTTGTCAAACCACGTTAAATCTTGTGTTCTTTTCTTTTTATGTCTTTTATTCTGTTTTATGCTTGAGCATTGATGATGCATTACATAGTAAATCCTCACAAATAGTAGCAGAGCTTTGGTTGTGAAATTAGGGTTTACAATTAGGGTTTCACAATGACATCTACATCAACAAAATATAAGATTAAACGATATGATGACAGATCCAGCTTTGCATTGTAGAAGATGAAGCTGAAATCTTAATTGGTATTTTAAGGGACGTGGAAGGTTGTGGGGAATAAGTTGCCTGAATAGATAATAGAAGAAAATAAGCAAGATCTTCAAGAAAGGGCTTTATGCTAGATTCTAATGAGTGTGAAAGATAACGTTCTTCGTGAGATTATTAGTGGTGAGAAGACTGTTGCCTACACATGGAAGAAGTTGGGAGAACTTTAGTCAGAGAAACCAGTGCTGAACCGGTTATACTTGAAGAAATATTTGTTTTATTTAAATTGAAAGAAGGTATGTTCGTAACTAAACACTTAAATAATTCTAAACCGATTATAATGAGTTGAAGAACATTAATATCAACATTGAGGATAAGGATCAAGCTTTGTTTGTCCCGAGATCGTTACCAGCTCCACAAGAAAACTTTTTGGATACCATAATGTATCGTAATTATAAGTTATCACTAGCAGATGTCAAAAAAACGTTGAAATCAAATGAGTAAAGATAATTGCAGCTAGATAATCAGGCGAAAGGGAAAGGTCTTATGACTAGGGAAAAATCTATAAGCAAAGCGAGTTCTTTAAAAAGAAAGAACTGGAGGTTCAAATCAAAAGTGAAGAACTCAAACTGTTATGAATGCGGCGAGAAGGATCATTATAGGATAGATTATCTTAAATTGAAAGGTAAGAAGGAAAAATCAAAAGGAAAATACGATGAATCTTGCTCAAGATGAATGATCTGCTCTAGAGATCCTAGTTCGGAGTGCTCGTGGATCATCAAGCAATATGACTTGATTAGAGTGTATCAAGATATTGGAGTGGCGCTAAGGCACAAAATAGTGGTGGTCTAATATGAGGTGATCAACAACATCTGTAATGCCTCTATGATTCAAATAGTATGCGCCCCTGAGTTGAGTAGGCCAAATGAAGTCGATTGAGAGGAGGTAAGGCGGTACTTTGTTCCTGATGAGGATTTTTTAGGGTGCGCCCAAAGTCCCGCATTCATAATGGTTAAACATGGGAAGGATCAGTGATATATGAGTAATAACATATCTCAATTAGTATGAGGCCTTTTGGAAGTGGACCAAAAACAAAGTCGTGCATGCCTTCAAGCCCAAAACAGATAATATCATACTAGTGTGGAAATCAGTTGTTCTTACTTATATACAAAGATAGAATATATCGTACCCATATTCCCAACAAATGGCATTAGAGCTCCAGGCCCGAACGGAACACGATGTGGATAAAAATTATCGGTCGATGTTGAACATCATGAACGAGCAACCATGCTCAAGGTGAATGATCTCCTCTGTACAACCTAGTTGGTAGTACATGTGGTGTTAAGAAACAGACGGCGTAATCAATGGTATATAAATATCTCAACTAATATGAGGTATTTTGGAAGTGGATCATAAGTAAAGTCGTGCAGGCCTTCGGGCCCAAAACGGACAATATCATACTAGTATTGAGATTGGGTTGTATATACTTTTATACAGAGATGGAATATGCGGTACCCATATTCCAAACAATGTAAATAAAAGTTTCTCACAATAATTTTTACCATTTAGTATCTCAAATACCACTATTACCTCCTTAATATTCACATTTTGTATTTAATATCAACTCAATACCCAATGTTCTAATAATATTTTAAATATTCATGTTCCATCATCAATAATTTTGTAACCCTCTTCTATATTTTTTACCAAAACTTTTTATTTTTTAGTTTTATTTTTAATTAAAAAAGTTTGTATCTCCCGAACCGGAGTTTGGAAAAATATGAAAATACTATAGTCTTTGTATTTTAAGACAAACAAAACTAGATCCGCAGATGATATTTTTTTTATTTTTCTTTCGCCATATGTTGTAACCTTGGTCTCGCATCTTATACTTCATTTTACCGTGATCTCGCATCATATAATAGAGGGATCTGAGATCATACATGATGAATTATATATATATATATGTAATACACTGATATTATAAAGTGGAGAGATGCGAGACCAAACATGGTGAAGTGAAACGATGCAAGACATGTATTATTTGATGATAAGGATGTGAAACCAATCATGATAAAGTGAAGAGACCATGCATTATTAAATCATGCGAGACTAGGCATGATCGAAATGGATAGATGTAAGAATATACATCATGAACTAGAAAGACGCGAGACATCTACTATTTGATGATAAAGATGCGAGATAAGGATTAGTGGGTCTGGCGAGAAAAAATTAAAAAATAATTCAATAAATATCATATATGGGTCTAGTTTTGTCCGTTTTAAAAAACCAAAA
Organism: Limnanthes douglasii subsp. nivea; assembly: GCA_036936605.1. Lineage (NCBI taxonomy): Eukaryota > Viridiplantae > Streptophyta > Magnoliopsida > Brassicales > Limnanthaceae > Limnanthes > Limnanthes douglasii. The sequence goes on from JAUPFV010000001.1 coordinate 367,873,147, forward strand.
CCGATAGTACTTTCATATTTTTTTTCCAAGCTACAATTTGAAAGATACAGAGTTTTTAAAAAAATTAAAAAAGTAAGAACTATAAAGTTTTATTCAAAAAATGAGAAGAGGGTTACTTGTGGGTTTTCTCCTTACTCCATGAAACTGTTGGTAGTTTACCAATTTTGGGTATTAGGCGATAATGAGAAACTTGGCTAGGTATTTATGGATAGTTTATCCTAAATTATTATATATTCTATTTATGAGTTATAAACCTTATTATTATAAAACTTAAATAACAAAAACATTTCAAAATTTTCAAAATTTTATTAGTTTGTTTGATATTTTATATGAGAGATGAAATTATGTCCAATAATTTGAAAAAATAGAAAATTTAATTTGCGGTTATTAATCTTATTCAACAACATTTTATAACAATAAATCATAAATTTATTATTATATGATGTACTTATTGTTCTTTACCTACTATACAATTTTAAGTCAAATTATGAAGTATATCTTCCAAACTTATTATTTTTATTGAAATATCAGCATAACCAAGCTCAGCTGAAAAAACAAAAATAAATTATCGAGACTAGACTATAATTTTTATAGTATGAAAGAATGATGTATTTTGAGCTCACAGATTGATGACACACCACTTTTTACTAGAAAATTTTAACAAAATCAACGGAAGTTAAGAAGGATCGGGACATATTTGTGAAGCTATGGAAACAAATAATTTTCTCATAACGAGACTATCAACTCAAGATCTCAATGATCATCGGTTTACATACTATATATATTATCGAAACGAATAATATGAATGAGATTGCAAGTATAACAACTATTAATACATTGTAACAAAATTCATGTAAATCTTGTTCAATGTTTTCATAAATCTTTTACGGATCTTGACATTGGAATTTTATGAGATATAATCCCAAGAGAATTGTCCAATACTTATAAATCGGTTATGCAAAACGATACCTAGTCACTCTTCATAATGCAAAAATGACTCAGTCAGGTCATATTAGACATAAACAACTATCATTCAAAAGTTTACATTAAGAACAAATAATAAAATTTTATTTATTCGCTTTTAGATCAAAATTCATCGCATGATCACGAAGAATATTTTGAAACTAGATGACTTTTTCTTCTTCGTTTTCGATTATATTTCTCAGTTACCAATTAATCGAAATAGTTTTTTACTTTGCATTATATTTTTATAAATTGTTTTATATTGGGGAAATTTTAATCAAATTCTCAAAATATTCTCTCAAACATAATATAAACAAACATGTACTAATGGTAATAATCATTGTCCTTATAACTATTGAAAAAAAAAATTAAATTTGGATGTCTCATCATGTATAGTTGAGGATATTCATGTCTGTTGTTATAATTCTAATTAAAAAAAACTAAAATAATAAATGGAGAATATTAGACTCGCTAATAATATTAATAATATCAATAATAATGTTATTATTATTATTATCATTATTGTTATTGTTTTTTCAGTCTTATGGTAGAATAAATAAATAATGTGTGGATACTAGTTGGGGTCAAATATATTTAGAGGGAGGGTCATTTAACCCAACAATTCAGTATTGGGATATTGAAGGGTTATGGTCTCTAGCTGCAACGAGTCTATAAAAAATATTGCAAGAATACGTGTATTTTTTCTATCGCTTTCAGATCTCTCTCTCTCTCTCTCTCTCTCTCTCTCTCTCTCTCTCTCTCTCTCTCTCTCTCTCTCTCTCTCTCTCTCTCTCTCTCTCTCTCTGAGGCATTATATCTCACTCCTTCAAGGATTGATTCTTGTGGATCGCGCATAAGTTATTGGAAGAATCATAACATGTATGATGTAGATTCTCAAATCAGAACCTTCAAGTCATTCACTGTATACCCTCAAAATAAGCTAAAGGTTGTATGGCTCATAATGAGTTCTTCAAACTATTTTATTTATTTATTCAACATGAAATGAATCAGTTTCTCAAATTTTAATCAAGGATACGAATACCCTTAATTTTTAAACATGTTTTAATTATTAGTATAAGAGACAATTTGATTTCACTTTGTGTAGGAATCATAATCGTAAACTTGAGTCTCTCGCAATCATAATATTTAATTTATTTAGTTTATGAGAAAAATAATTTGTTTATGATTCATAATTTTTGGATTTACACATGAATAAATGATAAGAAAACTTAAAATCTCATGGTTAGAGTTTGGTTGGTGCAATCAAGGGAATGTAAACGTGTATAATTTGTTTTATATTTATGTGCATATTTGATTTTGAGAAATTCAGGACAAAACACAATTTGTAACCACTTTGGGAGTTTTTAATTTTGAGAAGTGAGGGAGTTCACCACGACTAGGGTTATGATCGTCGCAACAAACTCACTCCATAATCAACTTTTTGCGGAGAAGTGTTGCTTGTTGCAACCACCCTTGTTGTGATTGTGATGAACGCTAACATTAGGCCATTTTTTCGCTTTTTGGGTGTCTAAATTCTAAAGGCCATAATTTGGCACCCATTTATCCGAATAAGGTTTTTTTTAATCTAAATTTCAAAGATCTACATGATTATTCAACTATTATTTTTAATAACCGAGTAGTTCAGCCCCATAAATTTGTATATGTAATGTGTTTGATTACTTTTCATGTGCTAGTTTTCCAATATCCCATATAGAGGTGTATCTAACAAATTTAGACTTTATTGGATTTCATATGTATGTATATATGCATGTTTATAGTGTATTTTGTTTTAGTAACATATGTATGATGAAAATTACATTTTTCTTTCATTTATGTAAGATGTTTGACACGTTTATGTTGATTGATTCTATTATTTGTATGCCATGTTTGGATGTTGTGTTATGTGTTTAAGGGTTTAAAATTATATATCCCCTTGTGTGCATTGAGAAGTTCTGAGAATATATGGTAACATGATGGGATATCATTACTCATCATTGTTGGCACTTGGACTCTATGGTGTTTGGGGTGATGTCCTCATTACCCATGTATTGATTTATTTCAATTATATCGAGTTTGATTGAAATTCACACCCCTTCAGATATTTGAGAACTTGAAGAGATATTTTACATTCCATAAACTATTCAAATTCTTACAGATATAGAGGTATGACTAATATTTTATCCGTAAAGATAGACATTTTATAGTATATGTATAAATTAAAATATGAGTATTTAAATATCAATTCATCGGGAGTGATTGGCGGTCGGGGTATCCAATGTTAATAGGATATATCAGATAATTAATAGAAGAAAACGTGTTTAGAGCATCACAACTTAAAGAACAGTTATTGTGTTTGTAGGCTAGCCCCTAAAGAAAACTACAACACATATTTCATGATGATGAGTACATGGTGCATGCTGTAGTTTTTGTGGTCACATACATCATACTCGTGTATAATTGGATTTTTAAATATTGAAGGTTCGTCAAATTACCATTAATCAGTCAGGTACACCCCTTAAGGAAGGCTGGCTTATTTTGAGATATGGCTTAAAACCTACATTGTCTAATTATAAAGTATTGAGTACATATGTAATGTATAGAGTGCTGGTACTTACCATATCTGTTAATGATTACGACGAGTAAGATACATTTGAATTCCCTTTCAGACCCTCCAACTTGAAAATTCAGCCCATTTGTATTATCTATATGATTATTAAGTTTAAGTGTTGTGAGTATAAAATATTGTTATACCTTAGGTAACATATTCCAAACTATTTATATTGAATGAAATAATGATATATTGTTTTCGGTAAAATACATGGATAATGGTCAGATGATGGTAATGGATTACTCTTTATAAAAGATATTAAGAATCAAATCATATACATTGATGGTACTCCATGGAAACTTCTTCAAGACATATCAAGGAATATTTTATATACAATCATAATTTTATTGCAAACAAAATAATGTTTCAAATTCTCTAGTTTGTCAAGTGGTTTAATATGGAATTAATGCAAATCAAGAATTCATTTAATTCTAAGGTCAATTGAAAAATTTATAAGAACATTATTTTCGGTTTAATTACATGGTCAAGTTTCGCACGTGAAAATAAAAAAATCAATATCTAATTCAAAAGAAGTGAGATTTTCGGTTAATTAAATAAAATAAATATATTAAGAATAAGGATAATATATACTACACCAAGCTTTAATCATTAAGTAAGTCTAATTTATATTTCAATATATATCCACCTCTTATGCATATTTTATCCTTATTTAGTACACACATCAAATTACCAAAATTAAGTGATGGTAAATCATATTTACAAATAATTGTAATTAATATATAGAGGAGTTATAAAATAAATAAATTGAATAGCGCGTTGGTGCCTATTGCCTTCAATAAGGATTGCAGTTAATAAATTATGCAATGATACTATCCATATTTATGTATCATACAATAACATAAATTGAAATACTATAACAGCAAATTATTGTTTTATCAAAGCATTCTGGTCATATCTCTAAAAAATAATATGGTCAATATAGTTTATAAGATGCTTCAAAATCCTTTAACTATTATGAATAGTCACATATGTCATGGATACATTAAAGAGGAATAAACAAACTAAATAAAATAAGGTGCAATCAGAATAGTTGAACTCTTTAAACAAAATTAGATAGTTATCAGTTTTTTATGTGAATGAAGAATTTAGTAAAAGCTTCCACAGGACCACACTGAATTTTTTTAATGTTTAAATGCGAACTATTTTAACAAGAATAAAAATTGATGTACGATAATTGTATTAAAATATTAACATGCCTTACACTAAATGTTTCATTTAGTGTGAAACAACTAACCTTTTAAGAGAACCTTTATTACATTTTTTTCAAATAAATATTTTAAGTTAATAGTTGCATGTCTTGCACACTTACAAAATTAATCTTCTATGATCAAATATTTCACAGTGGTAACATTAAGAAAACTTAATATAAATATGTTACAATTTAAGAACTGTATTAATTAAGATTGATGAGTTGTAAAAGTCAATCACTCCACATGAATATTAAATGGTTTTTAACAATCATATTTAGATATAATATAGTCAACAGCTGTAACAATTAGAAATTCATTTATGATATTAAATTTAAGTATCTTATTAGTTATAATCTATTAAAGTTGTAATCTCTTTTTAGTTTTGAGATTAAGTTAGTAAGGTATTATGAATTTCATTAATATAGTAGGAGCAGATTCAAATTTAGAGTTAGTTGTCGTATGTATTACCATAAGTTACAGTAACCTAATACATGTCATCGAAATTATCTTATTAGTGATATTAAGTCCGAAATTTGTAGGTTACTGGGATTTTGTATGAATAAACAAAAACTAATCATTATTACTCCTATTTTATGTGTTATCATAAAAACATACATAAATAGCATGCTAATGCGTTTATGGTAAGAAAAACGATAAACCTCTAATATGTTTGAGTTGATTTAAGATACGTTTTTTTAGTTAAACACCTCAAAACTAATTTGAAAATTTATGAGGCATTTAAGTTTTCATATGTTTTGACAATTGAAATCTTGATGTATGCTCATAATTAATTTAGGATAAGGTATAAAACTTATTATAGAAATATTAAGTAAATACTTAAGTGATTCAAGAGATGAACCATTGTTAATGTGATTTAAGTCATCCAATATTAATTAGTCAACATCGCATGATTACATCCGGTAATTAAGGAGATCATTTAAGTGCATGACTTTATAGGTTAAGTGAATGTTAAATCGTACAATGTGATTTAAACCTACATATTTTATTAGAATAAAATTTGTAAACATAATTAGTAACATTCAATTTATAAAAAAAACATTGAGTTCACCGTGATCAATAAAATACATATAGAACAAATAAAACAAACTCCTTAATTCAGTTGAAATTACAGTAAAGTATAAATATTCATATTTCTCTTTACAATCTCTATATACAAAGATTTCAACGCTCAAAGTCATTTATGAACACATGCTTCATGTGTGTGTTCTTAATCTATATGATATTAATATTTAATGAGAGTGTTGTTTTGATTTCAATTTAAGGTTTTGATTTCAGTTCATAATTAAACTCAAATAAGTTTTCAGTATTTAAGATTGTATTATTAATGTATGCATACAATTAAGTTATCAATAATACAATGATTCTGTTATGCTCTCATTTGAAACAATCTCAATTCACTAAGAACATTTAAATAGTTGATACATGTGAATTACATGTATTGTCATACTTTCCTGTTACATTCTATGAAAGGTTAGTGTTCAATAATAAGGTAGGTAACAACGTGATTTATTGTAAAACCATTACGCATCATGGGAAATGATGAACACTTTGGTTCGTTGTTAGATATCTTATGACATGAATAAACATCATATATTATTCGTGAACAATAATGTAATATAGTGCACATTTCAGATGGATATATTCTAGTAACACAAATTATTAAAATGAGAGATTGTAAATAAATTATAAATTTGAATGTCTTATCATGTCTAATTTAGGGTATTAATGCTTGTTGTTACAAGTCGAATTAAATAACCAAAAGAATCAATTAAGAATATTAGACTTACTACTAATAATAATAATCAATCTCATGGTGGAATAACTAAATAATGTGTGGATACTGGTTGGGGTAAAGTATGCATAGATGCAGGATCAATTAGCCCAATAATTTAGTATTGTGCTCTAAAATCTCAATAAGGGTTATAATCTTTGACAATATTGAGTTCATGAATTTTCAGTTATAAAACTATTTACCTCACGTTTGATTTGAATCTCCATTAGAGTATGACAATATTGTAATATCAATGCTTGAAACATATTAGTTTCCCATAAATATCATATATAAAAATATTTAAATTAATTGTATAAGTGTTATTATAATTTAAAAAAAAAATATAATCAGGGGAAAGTATTTGAAAATTGAAAAAATATCATAGAATTTCCAAAATATTAACGAGTTATTATGATATCCCAATGTTGATATATGACGTTCAAACCTTATATAGAGATTATACTTCCGCTATCCATAGCGCAATTCAAACATTGTTTCTAACGATTATTGTCTGTAATTTATCATCAAATCTTTTACTACCTATATAGAAGATAAACGTCATGGTTTAATTTTTCTCTAGATAATAAAAGAACTAGCATAGTTAAAAAGTTTTATTTTCAATAGAAGCCAAATATTTAGAAATATCATCTCTTTAGAAATTTGGAAACCAATAAAATAAAAATAAAAGTAATGTATTAACTCGAGTCCCTACATATGCAAATTTAAAATTTAAATTTTTAATATACATTAGTTGCTTAATATTTTGTGCGACCTTCAATATACAGAAACACATGATTATCCTAAAATAATATTTATTTTACATTGAAATAGAATAAATATATTTAAAATTTTGAAAAGAATTATGAAAATATCATAAATCAATGAATTTGAGGTTATTAGCCAGTTTACATAAATACATCGAAGCAATCAAATGTATATTTACACGATCATAAGCGTATTCATAACCATGATAAACTCCAAATATCTATAACTTTACAATTTTACTACTTAGCCAGCCTCATTCATTTTGATATTCATTCCAAAACTAAGATATGTTTTTTTCTCTTTGGTTATCAAAATCTAAATTATTATGGCCTCGACTATGCACATTCTTTGTACTTTTGTTTTTTTGTTATTTTTAACAAATTTCATTCGATCTATAACAAAATCAACCAATTTAATACTCTTAGTGAGATTATGAATTATATCTCTTATTAATAATCAAGAGTATAAATATCCAAAATCTCCGTGGTATATGCAATATTTATCTTATTTTTACTACTTCTGAAGGCGGTTATAAAAAGAAGCTTAATAATATAAAAACGATCTTATACCTTATCAGCTCGTTTTTTTAATTTTCATTTTGTATTATGCCAACAGAGCATCAAAAGTTGAAAATTCTTTCTTTAACACGTCCTCGTATTATTAACGAGATAATAAGTCATTTTTATAAATGGACACGTAACTATTGCATGATAGTCTTCTAAAATATTTTTGGTTACAATAAATGATCAAATATGACTTTGTAGAGTTTTGTTTCACTCTTATTAATAATATAGAATATAAATTTGACACGATGGATAAACTCGGCTATCAATATAATCTTCATCACTCTAGATCACTTTGGTACCAATAAATTAGTTATAAAAATAGTCCAAAAAAAAATTCAATGTACTAATATATCCAAAAGATATTTGATAAAACTAAATAAGTGCACTATCATCCATAAGTCATTGAAAAAACTCGATAAATTAATCAATCATCCCTTATAAACCTTAGCATTTTTGTCTCATAACTCCTCTATGTTATGTTATGGATCATATAATTTATTTTATTTTATCCATATTGTGATGATTAAACATAAGATGTAATTTTTATGAAATAATTTGTTATGCCAAATATGACTTAGTCAATGTATACTTCAAGTTGTAAATCTAATATTAATCGATCGTATTTCTGTAAAATACTATAATTTTGGTTAGATAAGTGTAATTATTATCTCTGAAATCAAAACTTACAAGGCACTGGTCCAACCTCAAGGTTTCATTTTTAATCCAATAGGTGTCGTTGAACCTCATATGTTCAACGGAATAATCAACTATGGAGTCATGTTTATAATGATGGGAAGATAACCGATTCCAACATCTCGAATGAGAACGAAAATGGAGGTCACACTAATGACTTTAAATCTCAACTAGTATCTAAAGACTATATGTACTCGAAGAAGAAGAATGATGTCCAAAATGAGTTTGACGACCATTCTTTAGAGAAACTTCCCAATCGAGACGCAAGCATTACAGTGAATGTGAATTTAATACATTGTCACTTTTGATACTTTACAAAGTGATTCACCCGCCTAACATCATAACACACAACTAATAGACCATGAGGACAAAAACTTTCAAGTAAACCGTGAATATTACTAATTATGTTATACAAAAATAACTTAGTTATCAATATGTTATTGAATATAATGTTTCTCAACTCAGGCCTATCGTCGATAAAAACAACACTCGAATGAAAGTTGTTTCTTCAGAGCTTTTTCATTAAATAAAACTGGTAGGAACTACTCATTGTTTAAAAAAAACGTAATTTTAAATATAAACTTCTGGGTAACTTTTAGCTCTTACATAATGTGCAAACGATATGATAAATCTTATCATAAAAGTGTTGATCACACAATCGATCGAACATGATGGCGTACATATGTAAAGAAAAATCGAGACTATTAAACATCTTATCTGATTAAAAAATTAGAATCGTAGAGAGAATGGAAAGTCAATAGAGCAAGATAGAGAGATTTTATGTTATGTAAAAGTAATCACTATTATAATATAATTATAAGCCTTTATTTACAACAAACAACCAAAACTAATCTATGTTTCCAAAACTTATATGCGATTACAATATTATCTTTAATGATAATATTTATATCTTTATCAATAATTCCAGTACTACTCGCAAGTAAAACAAATGATGAATATTTTAACCAAACCAACAAAAATGTTCGATCTTTCAACTAATAGTTAGAAACCGATGATACATCCTTCGACATATCAGTAATTCTTTTTAGACATCCCATAGTTGAAACACTACTTAGCCCATCAAAAAGTATTTTTTTTGAATCAACACATATGCAGAATGATATCACTAAAATATACTAACAATAATTTATTGTATGTTATCATAGGGTCTAGGCTAAAACATGTGTCTTATTATATTCTAATTCGACTTTAATACAGGCTCCACCTAGTTTTGTAGGTAGCTTTAATTGTCTCATTCTAGTTTTTTTAGAATAATATTCATTCATACTTTAGGAGTTTTTGAATTTTTTATGTATATTTTATGTAGTAATTGATTCCCTTACCAAGGTCCACCAAGACATATCTAAACATTTTCCAAACTATTCAAAATTGCTTCCCAATACTATAAAATTTTATTTTTATTATTTCTGTAGGAAAAGGAAAACAACGTTTAACGACTAGCTTGGCTAACTTGAGGGTTTACTGAATAAAGTAAGTTCTTAGATTTTTTAAAATATTTTTTAAAATAATAAAATTATACAGAAATCATATAATTTTTTAGAACTGTAATACTTTGTAAGGTTTGGTAACTGAATCGTTCTTCATAAATATATTAGTCGATGAGTTTTGTTTGATCAGCTTCATGTCATAATCCAAGTTTGGATATTAAAAATCTATATCACTTAAATCTATGATCCAAGTGTGTATATATATATATATATATTAATTTTATATTTGAATAACTTACATACTCACTATCTTCATTGAGCATCAAGAATGATAACTTTTTGTTCGATACGATGGTTTGACATTTAATATTTACGCATATAAAGTGTGAATTATAATTATGATCATATAAACTCAACCAAATTATATCAATTAAAATGATTTTAAATATTATTTATATATGTAAAATTCAATCAAACTATATTGATCGAATTTATTTTAAAAGTTTACGATGGAGCCACCATCTAGTTGAACCATATTGGTCAAACTTATTTGAAATTTTATATGGAGTTACCATATAATTGAACAATGTGAGTCGAAATTATTTTGAACATTCATGATTGAGTTACCACCCAACTGAACGTTTTGGTCAAACTTATTTTGGAGTATTTCCAATGAAGCTATCATAGAGCTGAGCCATCATTGTCAAAATTATTTTAAACATTCATGATAAAGTTATTATTCAACATAACCATATTATATATTACATAATCATTTTATTCATACTATTAATTTTAAGACATTGTATGATACTTACATTCCCGAGAAATGTTTTAGTAATAAATTTTTTAATACGACCGAACATGTTATTTTAAAGCTCCAACTTAAAATCTTGGGTGAATCTATTGAATTATATATTCTCTATCTAAACATATTATTTTCTTTTTATAAATAAAATAAATTATACTAATTATATTTTAAAACAAAAAATGTTATGCATGCTAATTGCTCATAATTGTAATCGTAATCATTACATGTCGATTTTTATCTTTCCTTTATCAACAAAAGACAACACTTGACAATTGATGATAAAAGTTTTCAAATTACCATCAAAAGAAATACCCTTGTATCCAAACGACCTAGCCTTTTTTTTTACTTTCGTGTAAATCTTGAATGTTCGATCAAAATAATATTTTAGTGCTCTGAATTGTTTTAGTTTATGAACCAAATCTTATGTATTCCGCTAAAAAATATAGTGAAAGATCATAAAATAATATTTATATACTATAACTAGTAGAGAAGTCCATACTCATTATTTATACCACTTATAATCTTTCTATGCAATTTCTTTCGTAAGATTAATATCTAGACTTTTTATTTTCTAAGTCGAGTTATTTGCTTTATTCATATCACAACATAAGCCATGACGCCCAAAATACAGTATACCTCCAAAATATACTACCCTAACTCAAGATAGAACATTCATACCAAAACCAAATAGAGAAAGTTACAATGGAAAAATGTACTCACCTGAATGGTACCCAAACCCGTGGAGATGATGATGTTATAAAGGCTATCCACATTTTTGAAGAAGACTTCAAACTATCATCTTCTCTTGATTATGAAAACTTAGTATAAGAAAATCATACCCTAAATCAACAATATATAGGAAGTTTACCATCCACTCCTATACTTAAAAGAAGAAAGGTTGATAAAACTTTTGAGAAATTGTTAAATAAAAATCCCAGAGAAGCTAAGGGTGATGTGGTTTATTTCTGTTTGAGGGTAAGTTTGTAATTTTTGTTTAGAGTTTTGTAGAATTTTAAGAGTATTTAATGCTTGGGTAGAATGTAAAGGGAGAATTGAGCTGTCTGGTTGTATTTAATTTTCATTACCCTCATTTAATGTTGGTGGTTGGGTATTTATACCCTTATATTTGGGCCATATGGGCTTTCGGGTCGTGTTTAATGGATTCGGGTCGAGTTTAAAGACCCATTAGTTCTAAGTAAGTAAATAGGCAGCTTAGTCAAAAAGTGATTATGTTTTACGTACTTTAGTTCTGTTCGGATAGTTCAGTGGATGATAGTTGTCCGAATTGCCCCTGTCCGGTGAAATGGACATTGTCCGAATTGACCCTGTCCGGTTCCCATAAAGTGTGGTGACAGAATCCGGACTCCTCAAAGGGCATAAAGAAGTGATGATCATTTGTAATCAAGTTTATGCATTTTACGTGACCAGTAGATCTCCAAACTCAAAACTTACATGATGTTCAAGAGCCCAAATGACTAAAATTGTGACTAAGATTGTTAACAATAGAATTACTACTCTTCTTCCTATAATTATTTCAGATGTGCAAGGTGTTTATGTTATTAACAAGTATATCCATGATAACATCCCTTTAGAAAAAGAGCTGATTCATGACTTGAACAAAAAGACTAAAGCTAGAAATATCATGGTTAGTGTAGACATGACCAATATCTTTGACAGAATGTCTCACAGTTTCATCATTAGATTATTATATTCTTTTGGTTTGGATTCGGTGCAGCCGGAGCAGACCTCACTTGCCTGTCCACCCTAGTTTTCTTTGTTTCATCAACGTTAATTTGCTTTACAACCTGATTAAGTAGACCTCCCCATGTCATGGCCTTTTTTCTGGTCACTGAATCAGCCAAATTTCCAGGGTTTAAGCCATGCCTCAAAGATGCTATTGCTACTTGCTCAAAGCAATCAACCAACCCATTTTTGGTGTTTACAAAGCGACTTATGTATTCTTTTAAAGATTCGTTTGGTTCTTGGGCACAATGGATGATGGTGTCTCCATTTATCTTCACCTCCTTACTTCCAACAAACTGCCTCCGGAAGGCCACCCAAAAAGTATCAAAATTTCTGATGCACCCCTGTGGTAGGCTGTTATACCACTTCAGGGCACTCCCCGTAAAGGATTGGGAGAATGCTCTACAAAGCAACTTGTCTTCATTATCGAAATTCATCATGAAATTTTTGAATTGTTCCAAGTGATTGTCCGGATCTTTACTGCCATTGTATTTATCCATTTTTGTACTATCAAACCTTTTATGGAGGTTTTCCGGACAAAATCTTGGATGACAATAGAGATTGTCTCCAATTTCGGCCACGACTGAAAACGGTATCCTCATTAGGAGTTGCAAAGATACCTGGTTCATCATGGAAGGCAAAAGGGTCCACCAGCATCTGGTCTATGTGTCTTCGGCTATGAGATGACCCTTTGCCTATATGCCTCTTTAACTTTTCATGCCTATCCCTTTTTCTTGAATACTTCTTAACCAACTTTTGTTTCTTTTTAGATCGACCCTCATCACTTCTGGAGGACAAAGATTCTTCAACTCCATCTTCGCCCGAGGAGCTACTGGAATATTCTGAGTCTGAATCAGAGCTCTCCACCGGCTTGGACCGGTGAGACTTTTTGGAGCTAGCATGAGTCTTCTTCGTACTCACATGGGTCTTCGAAGGCTCATGCTCTCTAGGGTTGTCAGTATGATGAGCAACTGATGCCTTTGACTTCTCTTTTATGCCCATATTTTCCCTTTCTACCCTCATAGCTTCTATCTCGCCTTTTAATCTATCACGTTCCTCGATGGTATATTCATCATTTTCTCCCACCACTTCAAGCAAAGCTGGTGGTACTTCTGGTGCGTCCGGATTCATTCGGAATGGTTTTTCTGATGGTTTTGAATGCTAGATTCAGGCACCATCGTTCTCCCAATGTGGTCGCTAATTTGATGTGGTTTATTTCTGTTTGAGGGTAAGTTTGTAATTTTTGTTTAGAGTTTTGTGGAATTTTGAGAGTATTTAATGCTTGGGTAGAATGTAGAGGGAGAATTGAGCTGCCTGATTGTATTTAATTTTTATTACCCTCATTTAATGTTGGTGGTTGGGTATTTATACCCTTATATTTGGGCCATATGGGCTTTCGGGTCGTGTTTAATGGATCCGGGTCGAGTTTAAAGACCCGTTAGTTCTAAGTAAGTAAATAGGCAGCTTAGTCAAAAAGTGATTATGTTTTAAGTACTTTAGTTCTGTTCGGATAGTTCAGTGGATGATAGTTGTCCGAATTGCCCCTGTCCGGTGAAATGGACATTGTCCGAATTGACCCTGTCCGGTTCCCATAAAGTGTGGTGACAGAATAGAAACTCATCAAAGGGCATAAAGAAGTGATGATCATTTGTAATCAAGTTTCTGTAGTTTACGTGGCCAGTAGATCTCCAAACTCAAAACTTACATGATGTTCAAGAGCCCAAATGACTAAAATTGTGACTAAGATTGTTAGTAATAGAATTACTACTCTTCTTCCTATAATTATTTCAGATGTGCAAGGTGTTTATGTTATTAACAAGTATATCCATGATAACATCCCTCTAGAAAAAGAGTTGATTCATGACTTGAACAAAAAGACTAAAGCTAGCAATATCATGGTCAGTGTAGACATGACCAATGTCTTTGACAGAATGTCTCACAGTTTTATCATTAGATTATTATATTCTTTTGGCTTTAATTCAAGTTTTGTTAAACTAATTGAAAGAATGATTAGTATTGTTCATATTTCCATTCTTATAAATGGTAATGTTAAAGGCTACTTCAAAACTAGAAGGTGATGTGCACGATGTTGACTACTTTTTTTAATTATTGCTGAAGAGGTTCTAATCAGGGGTCTTACCAAGTTATTTGAAACCAACAAAACAATAAAGTATTCCTCTAATAACTCTGTTACCATTCCTTATATGGCTTTTGTAGTTGATTTACTAATTTTTAACAATGGTTTTAACTCAACTATCACATATCTAGGCATTTTATCACATAAATATCATGACAATTCTGGGTAGGATATCAATAAAAAAATAAATTTAAACATAACCCATACTAGCTTAACTAATGCTAGAATTGACACCTTAAATAACCAGACTAGTTTTAGTATTAGTAACCTTCATACTACCTATTTATGAATTACTCTAAACACTAAAAATAGGGCTAGTAATTATGACTCTCTGCAGAAATTAGAAACAAGATAAATGAGTGGGAGAGTAAACATTTATTATTTGGTGATAAACTTACTTTAATTACATTAGTTTTAATGGACATCCTTATATATTGGCTGTAAATTTTTACATCTTTCTAAGAGCATTATCACTAGAATAGAAAAAATATTCAACAAGTTTATTTGGGAGTCTACTCAAGAGGCTCATAAAATTCATTGTACTAAGTGATCTAATGTTTGCAAGCCCTTTGATTAAGATAGAGTTGAACTCAACACTGATGGAGCTTACTTAGCTAACAGTGAAGCCAGTGGTGGAGTCATCATTAAAGCTAGTAATGGAGATATCGTTATTAGATCTAGAAAATTTTATGGCAATCGAACCCCGATTATGGCTGAGACTAGAGCTCTCATTGAAGGACTTCAAATTTGTAAGAAAAAAGGTCCGGTTAGAGTAGATATTGAATCGGACTCCGAAATCTTGGTAAATCTTATATCCTCAGGTAAAAATCATTGGACCTTTGCCCATCTTCTAAATTGTTGCACCCTCAGTGGTATTTTCTCACATTTTCAGAGACCAAAATAAAGCTTCTGATTGGCTAGCTAAGTGGGCTCTCAAATGTAAGATGAACCCCCCCCCCCCCTCAGTTGAGTGCCATCAATTTACTAGAAAACATTAGCATGATCTATGTAATAGGTTTTCTTAAATCTAAAATGCACTTCATCATGAATTTGATGATTATTATATTCAGTGTTATGATTAACCTTCCAATTGCAGGTAACAAGTTTTCTTACAAAAATTTGCAAGAAATTTCTCCAAATAGCTTTACTGGTCAACAAAGATAGATAGCTTATAGAAGGAGAAGATAAAATTTCAAATAACTAACTTCAAATCCAAAATATTTCGCACATCAACAAAAAGGTCTCTGGTTCTCACAAAAGAGCAAGAAGATCTTGATCTCTAAACAAAGCAAATAGCGAGAATATGATGGAAAATCAAATGAAAACTTTTAAGTTGAATTCAGAGGTTTGGGTATAAGTAAATACTTAGCAAGTACCGACAAAAACAAAAATAATATTTTGATAAGTTTTAAAATTTGATAAAAATTTGGAACTAGTTACCTTTTTTGATCAAATTTAACAATAACCTAAATTATTATCTCAAAAGGCGACTTATTCATCGATGGAGAACGTTAGAAGTGATTAAAAGTAAAATATGAAATTGGTGGAATAAAATGAGTGGACTAAAACTCTAATCACGTCAGACTGCTGTTTTAGAAGGTCAAATCCAAAATTTAGATTTGGCTAGTACGGTGTATCTGCTGAACATATTAAAGCTTCATTGATTACCAATTTAATACTCCACATCATGTGATTTCCTACCGACTAAAACAGCAGTAGTAAAACGAAGTCATTGATATGTCGTCTAAAATAAAACGACGCATATGGTATAAATATGTGTATTGGAACCGGGTTAAGTCTTTTTCTAACGTTTATTGATTTGTATCTTATTTTATTTCAAAAAAATATGTATGTTTTTTCTGCATCGAAAATCAGACGAGTTGGTTGAATTGGTTGAGTAAGACATGTTTGTGATAACGTACATTTTTTTTTGTTGAAGCTGTCATTTTATGTGATTTATTTTCTGGCGTTGGTTTGCAGGTTATCGAGACTGAGGGTTTACTTTGTGCCCACTCAATTATCTTTTGACGTTGGTTTGAAGACTATCGCGTCAGACTGAAGATTTTTCCTGTGTCCACTCATTAAGTAACGGCCGCAGGTTCCCTCCAAAAAAGATTATATATATTTTTTATTGTTTATTTATTTTATTTTTTATTTTTTATTTTTTATTTATTAGCTACGTTATTAAATATAAACTGTTAATATAATGTACGATGTGATAGTGAAGTATGTGATAGTGAGGGTTTCACCATTATTTTTCTATCTATATAATTGTTTACTTTAAATTATTTTTAGAGTTTTTGATAATTAGATTTTAATAAAATTATTTTTTAGTGAGGGAAAATTTAGAGTAATTTAAAATTTTAATTTTATTAATTAATTTGATTAATGTTAGTAAGTTTATAAACATTTGCCGGACATTTTCAAAGTAAAAGTTATATATATATATATATATATATATATATATATATATATATATATATATATATATATATATATATATAATCGTGATCCATAAACGAATTAATATTTTATTGATAATTAATTTTACAATATAAATTATATTTTTAGTTAAAAATAAATTGTATTCGAATTTTTATAACTATAGTTAGAGATTTATATAAATTCGTGATACACGTTTATTCTTTATTATTAAAAATAAGGGTTTTTTCAAATTTATTGTTGATTTCTTGCTTTTCACTTTTCCACGTTTTGTTTCATTCGGCGGCTATGAATCACTCTATTTTTTAAATTTTTGATTTTTTAATTCTTCCGCTACAAATTATCATTCCTCTTTTACTTCGATCATGGAGTTTCGATTTTCGACCAAACTCTTTTGCTACCGATATTCGTCCGAATAATAATAGAAAAAGTGGGGAAACAATAAATTTATATAAGAAAAAATTCTTCAAAAAATCTCACGAACTAAAACAACCTATTCAAACTCATATTTACTTTTTTCACAAACACCATGCTCAATTTTGGTAACAGAAAACCATATCATTAACGTGCAAAAATAACTACTGAAAAATGATGCACTCATGACAATATGCACCCTCGTAGCCAACATATATTCAAA
The DNA here is from genome assembly GCA_036936605.1 of Limnanthes douglasii subsp. nivea. Taxonomy (NCBI): domain Eukaryota; kingdom Viridiplantae; phylum Streptophyta; class Magnoliopsida; order Brassicales; family Limnanthaceae; genus Limnanthes; species Limnanthes douglasii. The sequence goes on from JAUPFV010000001.1 coordinate 367,890,960, forward strand.
ATGTCAAGAAGGCATGCATCTTGTAGTCCCTCGTCTCGACAGTTTTAAAAATATGAAAAGGCATATGATGTCACTACCACCATGATCAGGCACCAGTATTATCGTTCTCCCTGATATGATTTTATGTCGTATCGCTCTCCTTCCGAGAAATCAAGAGCAAGATATTTTGAACAAATATTTGATCGAGAATCACTTAATAGATCTAAGAGGCGTCGTTTCATTTATGATCGTTTCTAATGTGTCAGAATAAACTAAATCGTTTCATCTCATCGTTACAGGGAAATGTCGACCCTCGTTCAACCTAATTTACCAAGCTAGGCATTTAAAATGACACAATCATTATATACGGGTCCACCAAACCTCTAGCACTTTGGTCTGGTGCCACTTCGAGGTCCACAAACCTACTCACAATCCACCATATACAAATATACCTACCCACCTATGATCCAACCTTAGTCCATCCAACCCCTCACAAATAACTGCAAACTTTCTTGTCCCGTCACATATAAAATATCTCAGATCCATATCAATCGAACCCAAATAGGACCTTGCATTGTCATTGTTAGCTCCCAAAATACTCGAATGATACTTGCTACCAAAGTTTAAATAATATAAGATAGGTAACTATGACAAAACCAGAGACCATGAGCATCATATCGTGTAGTTCTGAAACGATATACTCGACTTCATCAGAGATGGCATGTTATTATATTGAGACTTTTCCATGATATTATAAGGTAGTGTCTTCACCTGGTTCAACTAGTTATCCCCATACTATATATATATAAATTTAAAATTCTATGTACTACATTTTAAGACTATGTCATATGCATTAAGATCGTCAAGAGTGATGGTGACTATATCATCCACTATAAGCAAGAGCCTAATGGAAACCTCTAAAAAATACAAGTAATTAATATGATTGAAGAACAACTTAAAGAATTGTGATGAACTCATTGCTTGCATGTCTTATTGGCAAGAGATTCTACCAGGGCTCTTGATATAAGATATCGTGTAGAGAAATGCCATAGCGTTGGATGACTTTTAGTTTAGGTCGAGCTACATATCAAGATTGACAAAACAATAAACATACGACTTTAGTCCAAAGATATATCCTCAATACCATCATATGGTTAACATCAATGAGCCATTAACATTGGCTTTTATCCAGGCCTTTAAACCTTTGATGGACTATACCTTTGATGAACTACAAAGTTAGAGGCATAACCAATAGTAGAAAAGCATATCAAGTAATGATAAATGTTTACACAATTGACTCCAAATATTAGTATTATCTTTGTTTTGGCCAATAACTTGGTCCGTCTCTACAATCACGCTAAACAACATGATGATCCAAATAATTTCTACAAATATTAAAATGATATAAGGAACCTAATGCATGACTGTCAAGAAATAAAACAGGAGGCTCAAAATTTTAGAGACTCTGATATAATTTATGAAATGCAGATCTTTAATAAATCCAGAAATATTTGTGACCAAACTGCAATAGCTAGCTCGAGCAGAACCTCTCAAAATTATAGTTTAACAAAACCACTTAGGAACTCGAAAGCATTTCTCGTGATAGATAGACATGCCGAACATATTGACCTTAAGCCACACCCGTAAATTATCCTGACTATAATTGGGGCCACTCTATAGTTTAATGTACATTTTTATCATATAATGCAATAATTTTTAGTCATTGTCTTGAGTAAATGTATGCAATTGTAACAAAGATCCATCAATACCTCTACGGTTACAAAAAAACTAGTCATACAATACTACTTAACTTATCTGAAACTAAAATACAATAGTCACCATAGATCTCGGTCATTCTGAACGACATGGATGACTCACGAGTGGCCCCTCTTATTGTCAAACCATGGATAAAGATCTAAAATTTAACATTAGGATAAAATATAGTCCTCCAATAGGTAAAGTTTTTAAAGGTAGTATATGAACCAATATATTATCATTTATATTTAAGCATGTGTTTTTATGGTATGTACAAGATATCAATAATGCCAATACAAAAGCGATATGCCTTACGCTATCAATTGACAACAAATTTTATTCAATCAAATTGAAACGATTATTTTTTATAAGAAAAACAAAAAAAATTGTACTTAAGTGGGTTAACTCAATAAAGTATGTCATGTTTGAGAAGCCTTATATCTAGTGTGGACCGTCAACCAAGTTTTGATATAAACTAAAAATGGAAAATTTCATATGTGCACGAATTTTACCGATCTCATCAAACTATGCATGAATGATCCATTTATAGTCCCTCACATAGACTAGTTAGTGAATAATACCTAGATAAATCTTACATATCCTTGATGGATGCATACTCTTATAATAATTAAATCTTGATTCATGTGAATGACCACACAAATACTTTATTGGTAAGAAAATGAGTATTCTACTGCTACAAATTCATGACTTTCTTCTTAAAAAACACATGAGCCACTTATCAAATATTAGTAAACAAAACTTTCTATAGTAAACTCAAATGTAATCTACAAGTTTACATTGATGATATACTAGTTATAAAAAACAATGATGCCAACCACTTAACCAATTTCATCGAAACCTTTGGAAACCTCTTGCCGATGAACTTAAAGTGGAACCCAAATAGAGATGACATATGGACAAATTCAAGACGAGCCAATTGTTGTCTATTTTTTATAGTTTGAATACGAGCTCGTCCCATTATAGGCCTCATATTTCAAGCTTGAGCCCAACCCATGCATGTTTACGGGTTACACTAGCCTACACATATTATTTTTATATAATTTGGATAACTTGTTTCTATCTGACTTGACTTTCATTTTTTAATTTAAAAACATTTACAAAGGTAGATAATTTTTAAAATAACACAAACATGGCTAATTATATACAAAAAGGTTACTAAATAAAACAAACATAGGTATTTGATAAAACAAACACACATTTTTAACAAAACAAACAATCTAAAAGATGTCTCAAATCAAGTGAAATAAGATATTAAACAAAACAAAACAAAACAAAACATTCTTGAAAGTTTCTTTAGTTTTCAATAGTATCATTATCACCACTTATCACACTGATTTTAATGCATCTCCATTGTCAAAATCAGCATCACCACTTATCACAATGATTTTAATTCATCTTTATTGTCAAAATCAGCAGAAAACAATGAAAGAGAGTTAGCAGATCATGCTGACCTGAAAATCAGTCCATACAATTCCAATATTAAAATTATAACCATTAAGAAGAATACCATATAAAATATGGCTAAAAAAATATAAAAATTGATTTACCAACTATATGTTAGATTTACAACACTTGATTCCTAAACATATTGTCAAGAATACACGTAAGTAAATAAAATAGAAAATGCTTCAATAAGTCTTTTCTCAATTTGCATACATATAAGATATTTTATAACAAACTTACAACCTAAAACTAGGAAAAGTTGTTCCAAACTTAAAATTTGCTAATAAGTATCAAATAACGTCAAATTAAAAATTGGTAAGCTATTTTCAAAATATTTTCATAGATTACTTAATAATTTTCAAAACATAATTGCTTTACTATTAGAGGAACTAGAAAAGACAGAAGACAAAAATGTGTTTTTGGAATCACAAAGTTTTAATGGATTCTTACTAACACATGTTTTTTAGTAATTATCAATGTATTTTGGGAATAAGAAGAACATGAAAGAACAAATAAAATTGAAATTTTAGCAGTTCTAACTATGTATATATTTATATAAATCAAATAAACTAAAGTATATAAAACCCTTTACTATAAAATTTAGTTTACAAACTCATATAAAAAATCAATACCTAAGATAAGCAGCACGATTCAATCATAATAGAAAAATAAAGAGTTCAACTTATCTGCAGTATCAACAAACTTACATAAAAAACATTCTAAATAGAATATATATAATTTAAACCATTCAATTAAACTTAAACAAACTCAATACCATACAAAATGTTTCCTCTTGAATTACACAAATATGACAATACATATAATAGTGATTTGCTATTAATTCCAAGGTTATGTTGGATTATGCAATAAAATTATTAAAAATCTAATAATTTTATAGTATACATGTCAAATCCAATTGAATATAACGAGTACACATTATATACACTGGAACATTTTATAAGGTGGAACATAATATATATATATATATATATATGATTCACGATGGTGTTAAAATTTAAGATGAATAAGTCGAAGAGATGAAGATGTGAAATATGATAAAGTAAGGTGAAGTGAAGAGAAAGAATTAGGTTGAAGTAGTTGTGAAAAAAGTCTTAGTCTAAAAATATATATTTGGAGACTGGAGTGAATATGATAAGTATGTCGAATTAGGTTTATTTCTTTAGTAGTTAGTACACTATATATATTTATATTTTTAGGGTCAGATAAACGAAAAACTCGAAACCAACCGATTCGTATACGAGTCAGAATGAAATCCCGTACACGACCCATTATATGTTTGTGTCAAACAAAATCCGGTCGGGTCGAGCAGGATGGGATCTGCATTACCATCTCTAAACGCAGCTAAGAACATGTACGGTTATGATAGTTTTTAGGGTTACTTGGTCAGTGAGAAAGAAATTGAGGCATATCATACACAACTATATAATTAAGAGACTATTGAGCTTCCGCGTAACATAAAATATGTATAAATTTTGACACGAATCATGGACTATTCTTTGCCTCACTAAAGGTACATAGACCAGAACCAATACAATTCTAAATTTGGAAAAACTTTTTGAACGTGATCATCATATGGTCTTCCATATTACAAAATATTTCCTTAACCGTTTTTGGCCTACTTCTTCCAACTCTTGTAGTTAGGTCTCATGGTTTTTACGTTTTAACTAAAACTGTTCCTTTAAGGTTTGTAAAACTTCATAATCCACACCTCTCTAGAAAAAAGTGTAATTGCACAAGCATCATAAGACCTCTTTTGCTTCTTTGCAAATCTTCAAGTGAGTTTAAGTTTCCTATGGACTTATAAATATGATTCCCTCTTTGGCATCCAACTTTTCCAAAGTATTTTACCCATTTTTGTTTGGGCAACTATTTGACGTTCAGTCTCGACTATATATTCTTAAACCTGTCAATTTTCTACAAAAGGTTAGCCAACCTTCCAAAATTTGTATCAGAAGCCAATTAGGATATGAGTGTTATTTTCCTAAACGTTTTGCAAGCAATATGAGAAAAGTATTGAAGATGATCTGAAAAAATAAATAGGTTAATTTATAAAAATTAACAACTAAATTAAAAATATAAAGAACATTTTACATCTACTTTGAATTCTGTCTATCGTCCAACAGATTTATCAACGACTCATCAACGGTCACGACTAAGGTATGGACTAAAGCAAAAACTTTAATACGTATGTCTAAATTTATCAATGGGCAAAGGTACCATATTATAGATTTTTTGTTTGATTATCTTCAAGGGTTCGACCACCATTTTGGTGCTATAGGTACAACTCGCCCATTTTCTAACTCATGAACCATTTGAAATGAAATACTTTCAAGCACAGTGCAGATTAGTTTTGAACTTTAGTAAATCGAAAAACTTCAACCTTTGTTAATCGTTTAGGAGTCGGTCTTGCACCGAGGTATAATAATACATCACTTGGTAGCATGTGCCATTCCTAGTAGAATATTATTGAAAAATGTGATTTGATCCATGCTTAATGTTATATATGGCTATTATTAACGGATAATTAAATTAACAAGTAACATATTAAATAAAATAAATAAAAATTGGACTTATAGTCGAAAATAGATTATGAAGATAGTTATGCATATATCAAGTGGAATTCAGATTTTGTGAAAGTTGAACCCAAATCTTTACAATTAAGACTAAATATAAGTTTATGTACTAATTTAGAAAACAAAATTGGTTAGATAATGGTCCTTGACCATAGTGTAGAATTTATAATATGAATGCAATTGAGTTTATATCCAAATATACAATTACACTTCATATATAAATATATAATGAATCGATTATTCATTCGTTCACTGCAACTTAAATCAAATCCATCCGCACTACTGCTTAGATAGATATTCTGCCTCTTTTTACTATTATTTTTATTTTATTTCCTACTTTAAGATATATGATCAGTATTTTCTAATAAAAACTCAATATTGAGATATCAGAAGGTGGATTGATAAGATACATGAAGCAACGAAGAATTCTATTGCATGAAATGATTGCTAGGGTGTTTGCACTGTCAAGTGAATGTTTATTTCGCCTTCTTAACGATTCATCAATTCTAGAAGGGATTAATTATTCAATTTTAGGGATTTGAAAGATCAAACTTCTAACAATCAAATATATATATATATATATATTTACAATGCACTAACTCATTCACAACCATGACAACCTACAAATCTTTATTACTTTACTATTATACTGATCGGTCAACCTTATTTTCTTTATTTGAGAAAACTATTATTCAATATCATTTATCACTAATAGATTTTCTCATTTCTTTGGCTATACTAACATATTCTCTGTTCTTATGTCTCTTTCCCCACACATTATGGTTATGTTTTTTGTTCTTCTATTTAAATATTTATTTCTTAGTTATTGAAAATCACAAGTACACTGAACATCTTCATGATACTTTATTTTTGCTGCTCGCAAAGGCGGAGCATATGATGGAGTTTAAAAATTTGACAAAGCTTATCATTTCACCTTCTGTATTTTTATTTTTTGTGAGAAGAAATAATCAAATGTCAAAGGTTTTTTTCTCTAACACGTCATTTGCTAATAATCTAAGTAATATGTCGTATCTATAAGTGATGCACATCACTGTTTCATTAAAACCTCCCAAACTATTTTTGGTTAAAATAAAAACCAAGTATATTATAACATACTTTCAATAAACTCCTGCTTATAATGCAAAATATAATTTGGATACAACCTAAAGACATTGCTACAAATATAATCTCCACCATCAAAAGTAACTTTGGTACAAATACATTGGTTTTTACATTAGTCAACAAACTTATAAAGGTATGAATGAATCCAGAGCGAAATTGATTGACTGGATTGATGGGTCAATTATCCCTTATAAATTTAGTATATTACTTCTAAAATCCCCTATTTGATCCTCTGAATCACGCGTTTCACTGTATTTTTTTAGTGATCAAACTAAGGAGGTAAATCCTATAATTTAATCATCTGTTCCAATTTTGACTTGGCCAGTTTATACTTTAGGTTGTAAATCTAATCTTGATGGATCTTAAACTACAAAAAAACTATAAGTTTTGTTTCAAAAATATAATTATTCACTCAAAACCAAGAAACATGAGTCACTGGTTTGAACCCAAGGTGTTATCTTGTATTTGATCAAATGAATATCATGATAAACCATACGATTCTATCGAATGATCAAATTTAAACTTCGTTTTATGATGACGGGAAGATGACCGATGAAAAGTCTTGGATGGGAACGAAGATGATGTTGATGATAATTTTGAGATCACATTGTAAACCCTGAATCCCAAACAATTATTCAAGAGTGACATGTCCTAGACATATAATAATAACATCAACAATGAGTTCGAAAACCATTCTGTAGAGAAACCTTATGATCGGGATAAAATCACTTAGGTGAATGTGACTTCAATAAATTGTCATCTTTGATAGAAGTTGGAGGGTTGTTCACCCATCTAACATTATAATGCACAACCACAAGCCCGAGAGGATAATAAATTTACAACTAAACCGTGTATATTACTAAGTCATGCTATACCATAGCAACACAAGTCGTTAATTTGTTATTGAATGTAGTTTCTCAAAAAAGACTTTGGCCTTTTGTCGACCAAGACTAACACATGAAGGAACTTTGTTTATTATGATGAATTAACTAGTCTTTACTTTGAGATATTAGTCTTCAAATATAAGATGTTGGATACCATGTTATGGAAGTTTGTAATATTCTCTCTTGGTGATGCTTGCACGTATGAGAACAATATCGGATGTATTGAACATCTTATCTAGTTATTAAAATAAGTCGATAAGATAATGGTAAATGAGATGAGTAAAAAATTAAAAAGAGCTTTAAAGTTTTTTAAAAAGTAGTTTACTATATTAATATGGATCCAAGCCTTTATTTATAGAAAACAAAAGGTTATGTATGCATTTATTATATTATCCTTACTTATAATCTGTATATTATTATCAGTAGCCATCTTAGTACTTGCAATGTAAACATGAGAGGAATACATTAGCCAAACCAAAAGATTCAGCTTTTTAAATAATATCTTCAAACTGATGATATATCCTTCCACATATTAGTGGAAATTTAGACATCCCCAGTTGAAGCATTTATAACCCATGAAGAAGTAAAAAAAACTGAATTCGACTTATATATCAGAATAATATTATTATGATATATAAAAATTTATGTATTATACGATTTTATAGATTTTGTGCTAAAATACCTTTTTGGCCATAATCTAATTCAAATTTTATATGTACTCCAGCTAATCTTATATGTTTTATTAGAGTTTTTTTAAAGAATAATCTTTACTTATTTAGCTTTTGGCGTTTTCCGAACTCCTTCCTTAAATTTTAATAATGATTGATTATTTTACCAATGTCTACGCAGCTATAGTCAAACGATTTTCAATTACGTATAATTGTTTATCCAATACCTTACAATTTATTTATTTATATGAAAAAACACAAATTTAATGACTAACTTGGCTAGCTTGACCGATGATACATAAAAATACACTTTCCAGTGTTGTAATTACTTGCTGAACTTTATTTTTTGTTGCGTATGAGACCAAACATCCAACTTTTTTAAGTTAAGGGACTAATTTTCCACATAAATTGAAAGTCCAATGGGATATATGGTATATATTTTAAGTTGATGGAATAAATGTCCAAAAGGTATATAGTCGGAGACCAATCAACGATCAAAGCCATAATATAATAACCATATTTTAAAATAAAAAATTGTACACGTTATAATTGTTCATCATTGGTAGCTATGATTTTTCCACAAGAGTTTTTATCTTTCATAGGTCACCAAAGAGTGAAACTTTGCAACTAGTTACATAATCATGTACATTATATCATGAATAGTGATGTAACATTTTAATGCTCTAGCCTTTTTACTTTTAAGTAGATCTTAACCATTTGATTATAATATTTTTATAGTGCCACAAATTATTTCTATTTGACACATTAAATATAATACATTCCTCTACACAATACAATCAACGATCATAAAAGATTATTTTTCTGTTATAGATATTGTGAAAACATATATAATATTTTAGGCAACTGCTCATGTAAGATTAATGTTCAAACATATTATTTATCTCATTCAACTTATTTAATTTCTTCATACAATAAAATAAACCTCAGCAGTTAATTTGTTTTACCAGATTTTGATTTTCTTAGAGTTTTTCTCACTAGTGAACTCAAGCTAGATTCCCGCTGCCACCAATCAACAAGCTTTTACAAAACCAATTCAACAATTTTTATTTTTTTAAATTGAATCAAATATTAAAAAAAAGGTGTCAATCAAAATCAACCAACCCATTTCTTATTTTTCTTAAGATTATCCATGATCAACCGTCGATGAATCCAGTCAATTTATTTGGGTTGAATAACCACACGAGCAATAACTGAAAACACTATCATTAAAAATCCAACCACTTAAAAGTGTTTAATACTCAACCACAACCAATTGTTACAACATTTAAAACAACCACATATTCTCAAATTGAAGTTTTGTAGACACCAAAATCCACTACAAATGTTGAGGTATTGCCCAAACTTTAGATGTTGAAAAGTGTCTTAGATTTTAAAACCTCACACGTCGAACATTATTATAATCCATGCTTAAAGTCAAAACCATGATCGACCTATTATGCGAATCATAAAAAAGATAACAAAAATACACAATCTTTCATCTCTTAAACGTAACATACCTCTAAACCCATCATCTATTACAAAGCTTATAACCCATTTTCGAGCAATCATTCTCACCAAACTACCTACAGTAAATTAAATCATTCAAATATTGTTAGTATTATAATTATTGATAAGAACATAAATAATAATATAAAAACTATTTAATATACACCGATGTAGATGATGTATGGAATAAAATAAAATAAAATCAATATTTTATAAGAAACAATTTATAAATTGTTATGAGAAATTCTTAACAAATACTTCCACTGGCAAAAAGACCGAACAACTCAAGAAAACAAAAAAAATTATTTTCTTATTAGATTTCTCTCTCAATTACAATGTGCAGATATTTTTACAATAAGGCCAAACCCTTTATCTATAGTATTATTCTCGCATTAATTTTAAATTTATGAACGAATAACATATGTCTTTGTGTCTATGTGGCATCTATCCAATAAAAAGTTAGTTATAAATATTACAGTTTTGCCCTTTAACTGGATTGAGTATTTTAGTAGTATTAAATATTATCATAGAAGACCGGGGAAACTTTTGGAAGAATCTTGAGTATTAGTTTTAACACGTTAACTTCTATATAATTTACTCAATTGATATTTTATATGGGTCTTCATGTTAATTATTTGTCTTGATCAAGTTATCTTTTACAATGGGGTCGATAATATTTATATTTGAGGTCATCATAATAGTTAAGAAATTTTATGCTATATTGGAGTTACGAACCATTTAAAACAAACAAATATATGGATAATTCTAGATGTAGTCCAAAGAATAAGCCCATAAGTTTATTTTTAAAAGTTATACATTTGGAAATGATCATTTCATTTGTAAGAACAGAGTCTATGTAGTGTTTTTTTAAAATAAATAAAAAATACTTAGGATGAAACATAAATATGTTTAAGACAGTTAAAAAATTTAAAGCACAAACCATAAATATTAAAATAAAATAAAATAAACATAAGAATAAGAATAATTTATGGTACATCAAATACGTTATAAAAATACAAAACAAGTTAAAGTTTTGGAGGAAGTATATATTGCTCAGCAAAAGTAGTAACTTCAGAATATTCAGCATAAACAATAACGTTGGTGTGTTCAAGGGAATATACAATAGTCACTTGGGAAAAAAGAGAATTAGTTGATTTTACAACAACAACATAAGAGACATCCTCAATGAAATTATCTGAAGTGGAAGCACCACCTATGATTCTCAACTTAGAGAAGAAGATCAACGACTTGAAATCCACAATTTAATTAGTATAAAATATATAATTTCACCTAAGTAACTTGTCCAATCAATGTGTGGTGGGAGTTTATGACAAAGAAACCAATACCACAATGTATCTATATTTAAGTATGTAAATTCTTCAATAAAATCAAATACCAATCCTTTCTTAGGTGCTTCTACTACTTTACTAACAACTTCTATCATAAGAGTCTTTATATCATTTTCAAACTTAACATTCTCAAGACACTAAGACTTAAGAGGGGTCTTCTAACTCTCCATTTTTTTTTGTATTACTTTATCAAAACTCTTTTACAACTCATCTTTTTCAGACTTTAAAATCTCAGAAAGTTCATCATGATGCTTTTGCATATAATTCTTTAAACATTTTTCTATTTCTCCTTTGACAAATTCATCGCCTAATTCAAAAGAAATAATTTTGATAGTCACAACTTGAACATATGAGAAATCCTCGGTAAATATTCTAGGGGTATGACATTCACAAGCTTGGCGCACTAGTACAAATGTATTGGCTCTTGGATAATTTCATAGTTGTAATATGAGTAAGCAGCTTCTTCATGTACTTCAGAATAACAAAATAGGTGAATACTTATGAATTCTACTATAAAGAGAAATTTATAAGTGTAGAAGAAATTATTATTCAATTGATTACATAACAACATTTTTGTGATAATTTCAAGGAATGAAGGAACTTCGACATGCACTACAATGCAAATCGTTGGATTCCTATCAATAAAATCTTAAACCTTGGACTTTTTGGCTATAAAACCTTCACCATAACATCGTTCAACGAGGAGGCTGGAATTAGCAATAGCTTTGAGAGATATGTTTTTCTTTAGGAATCAAGATTTAACTTAGTTGAAACATTACATATTTTTTTTTATCTTTCAAACACAAACACGAGCCTCTTTCACATTATGATAACCATCCTCAGTTATCATAATTTCGTTATTTGTGGAGGAAGGATGGTTCATTATAAAATCAAGGTATTCTACATACAAGGGAATTTGACCCATTAATGTTAACAAAAACAATTGGGTATTATGGCCCTAAATAGGCTGTATAATATTTTTTACAAGAACAAATTTTAAAGAAGATATATTTGAAAGAGAGGTTATTTATATCGTATTAAAAACAAAAATTATTAACCTCAAATCAACAACCAAGGTATTAGAAGTCAAAGTCTCAAAAACCAAGGTCTCATCAACCAAATTTGGTCAACTTTGGCAGAAGAATATCAACTTGGGCCTTTATGACGGACATTGATGCTCATTTCAGAAAACCTATTTTGTTCTTCTATTGAGCAAGTAAAAGAATCATCAACAACTTTATCTTTTAGACCATAAACTATCATAATAGGTTTCTTAGTATAAGACACTTAGAATTAACCTTCTTCCTCTCAGAGTAATTAGTTTTAGAGAATTTGGAATGAGCGTCCATATTCAAAGACCGTGCAAGAATGATATATCTTTCATGAGTCCCATACTCACTTGTCATACCATATAAAAAAGTTGCATCAATCTTGGCAAGGTCAAGCGACATATAATTCTTAGGAAACAAGATGACCATGTAATCATGGATTCATAATACAACCTCATTAGCAAGTTTTTTGTACTCTTTTTAGTATAAGGGATCCGTTTTTGAAGTGACTCCCCAAATGGACATAACATGGGCATAAAATATAAATAAATATAAGAATCGTGAACAAGAAGAAAATATAACAAAAATATTAACACAACCTCTTTAAGAAGTTTGGTATACTTCTTTTTAGCATACGGGATTTGTCTTTTGAAGGAACTCTCCAAAGTTAGGCATAAAATATACATGAAAGCTAAGTAAAGATAAATTATATGAACAATAAGAAAGTATAGAAAAAGTACAAATTAAAGAGAAAAATCTCACTTTGAGCAGGCAATCTACGTGAATAAATATACTTATTATCCTTGTTGTCTGTCTCCTAGTTACCCGAGACGTAGATCAATTCTTTCTTCCATTTATTTTTAGAGTTGGAATTCATTTAAAAAATATTGACACCATGTGTCATGGTAAATAAAAGAAAGAGGTACATTTAGTATAATATGTTTTACGAAATGATAAAAAAATAATTTAAAATTTTCTATTGATACATCAAGAAGGAATAATATCACCCATCAATAATCTCCAAGCATCGGGTACAATCTGGCTGGTACATATGCAAGTATCTCATAAATATTTCAGCAAATAGTTATTGTGAGAGAGTCGAAACCTGATATAAAAAATAAAAGTAAAAATTACTACATTAATAAAATTATGTAAATGAGTCTCTCCCGCTGTTGGAAACCGAGCATGGTCATTGGAAGGAATTTCCCATTCTTTTTTCTTCCTACAATACTTCCTCCATAATATAAATATATATGTGAGAAGTCAGCTCTTAATTACTAACAAAGTCTATAAAACTCCTCACAAAAATACTTGCTTTATTGTAACCTTATAAGTTTTTTCAGCCCTTACCGATGATGGAACAAAGGAAATACCAACTCTTAGAATAGTAAGGGAGGTACCAAATTTTACAATGCCAAGATCATAACCAACACTATTAAATAAATAATAACTATGATCACATGAGGGAACACGTGATATTAAGTGTAGATCTGCAACATCAAAAGCAAGAGTTGCATAAATATTGTTAGGAGAAATACCACAGATAAAAGAAGTAAATGGAATCCTAGGCGATCTGCAAGACCTTATATCTTACTAGAAGAGTCATTGTTTCTAATTGAATTTCTTGTAGAATAATCCACAAATTGAGCACTATTCAATTGATTTCGACTATTAGATGGCACTTCATCTTCAATCTGATGAACTTTCAAAATTATTGTTCTAGCCATTTGTGCATAAAGATAAGGTGAACAACGATAAGCTTTATGAAATCAAGTGAATAAAAATATTAAAATGAAGATTTTTAAGTATGAAAAGATAAAAAAGCAATAAAAAAACTACAAAAGGTAAAAAATGAGAAGTTTATAAATGAATAAAAATGAGAAAAGAAGAAGACTATTTAAAAGAAGGTGACTAAATCACAATCTTCAATTTTTTTAATAAATGTTTCAGATTGTTTGTGTAGATTCAAGGCCAAACTCAATTTTTTAAAAGGCTTAGATGGATAGATATAAAAAAGAAATACGCGTGGGAAAATAATAGTAACATTACAGGATTACAACACGAGTAAAACAAGTATCTATTATTTTAGAAAGCATGGCAAAACATGCCAAAACATAAAGTCTTTAACACTTATTATTTTTTACCTCCACAAAATACAAAAGCTTTGGTCAGGAAGAAATTTCAAAGAATCATTTCAACAATAATACCTTACGCATAAAAGAAAGTCTCAGTCATGCCGAAACATAAAGTTTTAGATTAACCGATCAACAAGTTAAGATCAATTACTAGTCTTTATACTTTGAAAAGACCACGAGGTTACTATTATACATCCACAAGTAAGGTGAAACATTTTTTCCAAAATAAATCACTCTCAATATTATACGGGATAAAGTCCATACTTACGAGATAATCAGTTACTAGTAAATAAAAAAACAAAGTATATACTACTTATGCTTGTAATATTTTCCATTAGACTAAATAAAGCTTCTTATCGAGTGAGGTTTGGGTTAGTGAAGGATTGTTAACGAGGTAAGTATAAAGACAACAGTCCCCAGGACCTCCCATAAATCTAACGATAATTGGCTTTGTAGTTTGACTCGACAAAGCATCAATAGAGAAATAGCCTTTAACTTAAAGACTATAACATAAAAAAGCTTTGACAAGGTCACAAAAATATAGATAATAATAGTCTCAACCAAAGAAAAATACTTCAACATGATAGTCCTCCCTCGATGCTCTCAGAGAAACTAGTGAGACAACAGATAAAGATGAAAATTGTATAAGCTAAAACTCATCTTAACATATTAGTTGTAACTTAATATTTTGGGTTGGAACTTAAAATCGTAATCCTAAAATCAAAAAACTCGTGACGTAACACATAAATAAATAAATTATTCTATTTTTTATGAAGAAAATGAATATTTTTATCGAAAGAAAAAAGGGTCCGGATCTTCTTCGGAAGTGATTTGGAAGATCCAAAACAAACAAATAGTGGTATTTGCTAGAAACATCATAATGGAGGCAGTCAATCAATATAGATTGATCCGAAATCTGATTCAAATCCAATATAGTACCTATTGGTACATAAGAAATGTATTGAATCGATTCACTTATTCATCAAAAGAATAAGTGAGTCAAAATACGAATTCCATTCAAAGGTAAATCCCTTTGTTAAAAAAAATAGAAAAATAGAAATTTTCTAGTCGCGTTTCATTTCTTCTCGAACAATCACAAACTTTTTTTTATTATGGGTCTACTACCAGAAATTTAAAGCGTAATCTTCGCATTCAATGTGTATTTCCAATCAAGTTGTTACAAACTAAAGACACGTTTCAAACACAGGTTTTAGCGGTTGATGCTACTATTAGATTAGAACATGTTGAAATTGATGTGAATTGAATAATCGTGACAACTCTTCAAATCCTATTCAGTCTGATTAGATATGTCACTGAAACAATCCGTTCTGTCTCTGTTTTATTTTCGGATTCTGGAAACCACTAACAATGCTTTAGCCCAAATCTATACCTATAAATATACATAGATTTCATATTTAAAATCATTTGATTATTTATTGATTAGATTTTTTTCAAGTTTTTTAGACTTGTCTCTTTTCATTCCAAATCCAAAATATTATTTATATTTATTTTCTAACGAACTTAGCCACCTATTGGAGAACAAGGCAAGTGTATGCTGACACTTTTTAAATCCCACCTCACCGTACATAATATTTTTTCTAGTGATTTAATTGTACTATAACTATCAATTATAAATCAAATAGCTTCTTGTCGCAATTACACTTCACGAATTACAAAATTGAATTTAGCATACTGTCACCAAAGGTACATAAGACTAAACTTTATTTTCATTTAGTACTCCAAGTATCACCATTGTCTATACTTAAATCCAATTTAATACCTAATTTTCATAATAATACCATAAATACCCTCAACCATCTATATAAGTTTTTTTTTTATAATTTTAGAACTTGAGTTTTCCTTATTTTTTATAATTTAAAATTTGAAATTAGAAAGAGAAATAGTTTTGTTTCTTTTACTCTTTTCTTTAGTGTTCCTTGAGTTTAATAACTGGAAATAGCTCACCTGCATAATCATGAGAATTAGACTTGTAGTAATTTGAAATAATACCTAAATGTTATAGTGCTCCCTATTCGAATAGATTTTACCTGGACGAATTAAATTCATCGTAGTATTGTTGATGTATGTCAAACCTTATTTTACAGTCTTAGATAGTTAGCTCTATGGATGTATTGTTGTTTTGATTATAACATATTTTCAAAATGACATGGAGAAGCATTCTTGGTTATGATACAGATTCAATAAAAGAGTGTAAAAATCATTTTCGACAAACATATTTTGGAGACTAATTTCATAATAGTAACTTTTTTTCTTTTGTAATAAGTTATCAACTAATTTTAATATGTATTTCCATAAGTTTTTAGTTCTTTTTAGATCGTGAAATATTTGGGGAGTCGATTTTAGAGTTTGCACGTATTTTTGTAGAATATGTAATTTAATGAGGAGGATGGTGTGAGACGTGTGAGGGTGTAACATGCGAGATGTTTAGAAAATATCACACTCTTTCATGTGAGACATACTACTAAAACATATGAGTCGTGTAGGGATATACCATGAGAGATGTTTAAATATATCATATGTCTCGCATATGCGAGACTGTAACCTTTTTTTATTTAAAATATATGAAACTTTAACATGTTCCATATGCAAGAGTAGGCATGTATATTATGTAAGATATATTCATTACTCTAAACTATTTCTAGACTATTTAATGCACGTAAGCAATGTCTAAAGCTCAAATGTGTATTTTCAAACATAATCTTCAAATTGCAATTGTTCCTCGTAGCAAGTTTGAAGACTTCAAAAGTACGTTGAAAGTAGATAAAATAGGTTGGGTAAATGTAATTACAGTATAACCTACTGTTGCAATGATAATATGAATTTTATATTTACAAATGAGATAGATTTTGTGGGTTTTCTAGTATTGCTTGACGTTGAGAGATTAAAAAATGTTAGTTATCTTATAGAATAACATGTGCTTGATAAAGTTGATGAAAAAATGCGTAAAAAGTATAGCTTAAGTTTATTTGGAGCCTTAAATAATCAATTAATTAGTGGATAGAGTAGTATTGGTTTAAGTTTTTGTTATCATAAAAAATAAGTTGCTACTACTGGTTGGATCGATGCAACTACAAGTGTTGGTCAAGTTCTTTTTATCAAGGTACCACATCTCTAAGGTTAGTTTTATGTTGTTATATCATAGAGAATTGTTTTTGTTTCAAAACATGCACAATAAAATATATAAGATAACTGCTTATTGTGAAAATAAATTCTTAACTGAATGTAAATGAAGACTTTATGCAGAACATGACTTTGCCAGCGATTTCATAATCATTAAGAAGTTTGTTGAACTACATACTTGCAACCCCAGTTTTTCCAAAAGAATATACGACATACTTGGCATCAGTGTTGATTGCTACACATATTTATGATTATATAAGGTCATCCAATTTTGTGATAGTAAAAAGTGTAAAATCGATTATTAAACAGAACTACGATTTAAATATTTCTTACCGTGTCTTATAAAATGGTTTAGAGAAATTTAGGAGGAGAGTTTTCAAAGATAGTTCTAATTCATTTAATTTACTTAAGGGGCACTTCAGGTCTTGTGTTTAAGATTTTCATTCTTGTCGGTCGTTTTTATTTGTCGATGAAACATTTTTTACGCAAAGCATTGATAAGTATTGCTTTCTACCGTAATAAAATATGGTATAATGATAAGTTTCATGATTTTTTGTTTATGATTATTTATTCATGCGTGACCAGTTCTGTATAAGATATATGTGAGACCCAATTATTACATACATGTAACATGCGAGACTTTAATAGCTTACAGTGATTGATAATAGACTTGTCCACTTAACAAAATGCAAAACTTGTTACACATACCAACATGCGAGATATGTTATATAAAACATGCGTGACCAGTATCTAATAGACATACCAACCAACATGCAACATATGTTATATAAAACATGCTAGTCGTGACCAGATGGATTTTCAAGACCTATGAAATGATTGTTGCAAGACTATATATAATACAAGTTTAATTTATTTTTCAGGTATATTCCTGTTTTATTTGATATTTTTGGTTGTGAATACCATGACGATTGGCTACGGTTTCTAGCGAGTTTGAAACCCTATTTGTTCGAAGATTAAATCACATTTGTTTTAGACCATCATTTAGATGTCATTAATTCCATTTTTTCCTTGTATCCAAATTCATCTCATGCATATTGTATTTTTCATCTTGTTCAGAATTTGATGTATGCTCTTATTCATTCTGAATTAAATTTTAAGTGTACGATGATTTATAGGTTTAAACAATGTACTTACACCCCAACTATAGATGTTTTTATTAAAATGCTTGAAGTGTTTATTAGTGAAGGATTTCAGAGAGTTATTAACTTTCTCAATAATATACCTCAGGAAAAATATGCTCAAGTATTTGTTCAAGAGAAACGATATGATGCTATAACATCTTCTTCGGCCGAATCTTTTAACCATCTTTAGTAAAGATCTACACAATTTACTTATTCTTGAATTAATTGACAAGATTCGAGTTTTACTTATGACTCAAATTTCTTGAAGTTATTCAGATAGGCTAAGTTGGAGCAATAAATTATGTCCTCAGTATGAAAAAGATTAAAGTTTAATGTTGAAAAACGTCATCTGTGGCTAGTTTGTAAGTCTTCCACAACCATATTTGAAGTTTCTTGTGAACATGTTATGGTTGTTAACTTACTAGATTTTAAATGTTCTTGTGGTGCTTGGCAATACGATTGTTTTCCATGTTCTCATGCTTTTGCTACAATACATTACACTCAACAAGATCCAATAACATCAATAGAGTCATTCTTCACTGTTAGCAATTACATGCCAAATTACTTCTTTAGCATACCTGCTTTAACCAATTTTGGTGAAGGATCACTCTAATGAATCGCATGAAATTCTACCTCATAACCTGAAAAAATGATCTGGAAGGCCTAAGAAGTGTAGTTTTTGTTGCTCTTTGACATATATCACTAATACGATACATATTGGTATGAGATGTGTGAGATTGCAAAAAATAGAACATATATAACAAACGAGACTAAAGAGAAATATATACTGACTTTTTCTGTTTTTCAAGCGAACGCTCCATACGATGGAACCTAATATACCAAATATATGTATTGCTTCATCTTTTATGTTCTAGTTTTTGACATAAAAGAGAATTCCTCTTGGAGGTGGTTCGACTTTTCTTTGATATTGCTGCATTATTCTTGGAGGTGATTGTAGTGCTCTTTGAGGGGGTTAGATTCTTCTTGGAGGGTATTGGAGTCTTCCTTTTTTTGGGAGGAATTCACCAAGTGTGCAATAAACATCAAGGTTATCTCTGATTGGGTTTGTACTGGTTGTTGTGGTTTGCGGCTATCTGGGGTGTGAATGCTTTCTTCTTGGTTTTGTTACTACAGGTTTAGTCATCTTCTTAGGCTGTAGATCTAGTACAAGATATGTATTCCCAAATGGATCATCTCCCAGATCATGTCCACTAGCTTCATCCTCACCAAGTGCTCTTATATAAGCCGTTGTTAGTGTTAATGCACCCTCTAAAATCTATGAAATGATAAACAACTCCCTAAAACATATGTGACTAGTTCAACTCAACATACATGATTAATATAACTAAACATATGACTTTAATTCAAACTAAACCATACGAGACTACTGCTACCATAAGAAAAACCACGCGAGACTAGTGGCATTGAACATATGATTATACTGCATTTGAATGTGCAATTCTATTTCGATTAAACATGTGATTCAACTACAACTATAATGTGTGAGTTTGAAACATTTGATATCTCTTTATCTTTGAGTTGGTTTATCTTTTGAATTATATCTAAGGAGGACGATTTTAACTTAAATCCTCAATTTTGTAACATATTGGAATCAAGTTGGCCCTTAATTCTTCTTGCACAATGGTTGTGTGTTTCATGATGAATGACTGCATCAAAAAATCTATCAACACCATTACAACTAGTTTTTTACTTGTTTAATTGTGTACCAATATGCTTACCATTAAAAGGGTAACGGGTTTGATAAATCTATCATGTTTTTCAGAGACTTAGTCTCATTTTAACCCAATTAGCTTCTCATTTATTGCTTTAGACCAATCATAACTGTTTATTTTTTGAAGGTTTCTGACATAAAATACAATTTTCGTACCCATTATATCTCATAATACTGAATAGAACAGGGTAGAGCATAGAAACATGATAAACAAAATACCAACATCCTTCACAGTTTGATCCCATCTCGTACTAAAGGATTTGTCTATTGATTCCTGTAAAATATAACATAATTAAACATGTGATCTTGTTGAAAAGAATACATACCAATATATATCAAATAAATCATGCGAGACTAATGTAATTAAACATGTGATTCTAGTGAAAAAACCACATGCTAGTTTTGACCGAACAAACCATGTGAGACTAGTGAAATTAAACATGCAATCGTGTTGAAAAAAATACATGGCAGACTAGTCCATATAAACCATGCGAGATTAGTGCACGTATACATACGATCCTTTTAAAAAAACTACATAAAGTCTAGATCAAATAGAACATACGAGACTAGTGCAATAAAACATGCGATCCTGATGAAAACAATACATGCCAGACTAGTGCAAATTAACCATGCAAGACTATTATATGTAAACATGCAATTCTGGTGAAAATATTACATGTGAGTCTTCAAACATATGCTACCTATGATACAGTCATAACTTTATCAAATTATTTGAATTTTTGTCCAGAAAAGTATATTTTCACAATCATGAACTTGTTTCTTGACCATCAATGTAGCGAACTTTGAATTCTCATTTTGAGTTTCAAGGCATTTCCTCATCGTCATGTTTCAACGCAAAAATATTATTTACGTCATTAGTGGTTACTTTTACAAGTTTGACCCAATGCATAAAGGGTATTTTTCTATCAAGTATCTCTTTATGACCTCAGTTATAATATGATAATGTTTTTCATTAAGATAATTTCATTGCGGAGATCATAAGAAACCTTCAATATTATATATAAAAGTGTTTCCTTTGTATCTTATATGTGTTCGTTTTTAATAATGTGAATATTCTATTTTATTAAATTTAGTATGCTAACTAAACCCAATATGAAAAGACATGTTTTAAGAGATTCTATCTTGCAACAAAACCATGCGACACGGGTTGATGAAACAAACAAGATTGTAGACTTAGGTAGCAAAACCAATGCAAGACCAGACGTAATTGATATTTATAACATGCATGACTTCTGTAAATAAACATATCATGTATGCACATGTGCAAATATGCGATTCCCGTGTAAAATGAACCATAACATGAAAACAAATATGAAAAGTCTAGGATAAATAAAGAAGATGCAAGACGTGGTTCATTTTCACCTTTGCATTGCCTGAAACCAAAAATGAAATCTCAAAACATCAAACAATTGGATACCAGACAATACATTATGACCTAATTACTAAAAACATATCATATGTAAATAGTGCAACCTTATCATATATTCAAATCATGAGTTTACCCAAAATTACAGTACAAAAGTAAGTTTCACTAATGAATCCTGACTAATAACCTATTTCATGTTAATTCAAAACTTCTAGACTAAACCTAAACCATCCAAATACCGAGAACGAAGAAATTGTACCAAAATATTACCTATGATTTCAAAGTTCTATAATCTCATGCTCCGAATAGAGTTCCAATAGAGAATATACCGAGTGAATCCTGCTTCAAACACAAACCGTAGCTTAAAATCAATCTTCTCCAACGAAGAACCGCACTTCGAATAAGAGTTCGTCGACATCTGACTAGTTCTTTGGTTTTTGGGTTTAAGAGGGAATGATGGGTAGAGATAGAAGAAGTATTTGAAAAATTTCAGTTCAAATGAGGAAATAAACGTTTATCAACCTAAAATAGACTATTTATACTATCTATAAAATGTTTACAATTTTTTGATATTAGGTGATAATAGAATACTTGGTTAGATATTTATGGATAGTTTACTTTTAAATTTAATTTTATACATAATTAATAAATATATTTAAAAATTACAAAATAAATATTAAACAATAAATAACACATTTTGTTTAAAAAAAGACAATATACAAATAAAAACAGCAACTAGGAAGATTTCATTTTGATGTATATATATATATATATACTGTATTATTTTATTTTACACAATATATGAGTATTAATGAACTCTTTTAGCCACTAAATCATTACGAGTTTAAAATAAATATTATTTTAGAACAATTGTTTTGTTTTAATCTTTTTAAAAATTTAATACTATTTTGTTAAAAATTTATTTTTTTATTTTTTTATTATCTAATTTTTTTATTTATATTATAATTTTCAATACAAACTAAATAATATATAATTATTTTTTTACAAAATCAAAATTTATTATTACATTTCTAAAATACATGTAACAATTTTAAAAATGTTTTGGCTAAATGTAGACCATTAGGCTAAGCTGCCTTATTTTTAAGTATCCCTAAAACAAACGATGAGCATCCCACATTCTACCAAAATTGAGCTTATGAAAAACACTGACCGAAAACCACTAACCAACCTAAAACCAACCCAAAATTTAAAACACACAAATCTCCCTCCTATATCTTCTTCTTTCTTATCTCTTCTATTTAAGAACCAAAAAAACCTAACAAAACTCTAAAAACTCTTCCATTTCGGTGAAGGAAAATCAACTCGGGATCTTCATTTACTAAATCAAAGAATTGGAAAAGAAAAAGAGTAAGTAGATTCCTCTTTTATTATCAGTATGTTTTTATAAGGTTTGAGTTGATTATGGTAGATTGAAAGTATTTATGGTGTTAAAGTAGTTAAATTTAGGGTTATGTTTATGTTTTTAACCATCTATTGTTGCGGTTTCTTTTGATTTATGATAGAATAGGGTTTTAGGCTTACAATTTTTTATTTTCGTCGAAGAACAGTGGATTTTTTGAGTTGTTTTTTTTACAGGTCTTCTTATCCCCCCATCGGGTTCAAGCACCCACCCTGCCAAGTCTAATGCTTTCCCTCCGAGGGAGACTAAAGTTTATGCAGGATTAAATTTAGTCTCTGCCAGAGCTGGAGTTAGAAACTGACAGGTCCAGGTACCAGCCCTAGCGAGGACTAATTTTAACCATGCATAAAAATATAATCCCGTCGTGTCGAATAATCCAATTTGGACAGGGGCTTCAACCCGACAAGGACTGATTTATGTAAGTATCATACTTCTCGGGTAAAATTTAAATCCAACTTCATAAATTTTGTTGTTGTTGCTGGAAATAAATTGAGCTAGCTATTTTGAGCTACCATCAAAGGATCATTGTATTGAAGCCAAACTTAGATCGAGGAAGGTTCGCCCGCAGTCCGGTAGTGGTAGCAATAGTGGCTAATTACAGTAGAAGCTAGCTATTTTGAGCGTTCCGAGCATTCAGATCACTTAATATGTTGTAAAACGTTTGGTAGAGCTAGAGAGAGTATACTTTGGGATGAATCACCTCGCGAGGAGTCTGGTGACGAGGGAGAAGAAGATAAGGTACTCGTTGGTAGCCAAGTACATCCTAACGATTCGGAGAGCATGAATAATTTGTTTCTTGCTCAAAATAGTGTGATACTGTTTTGAGACTACATACACCATGAGGCTTACCACATCTTCTTGAGAAATATAAGTCATATAATTTATATCTCACATTATTTGTTGCTTATTTTTTTTGTTTATTATCCATATTAATTTTGTATCTTGACATGTTTTGAATTATTTCAGTCTCGTCAGGGTATGACGATCCAAACTAAATACGGATTACTCGGCCACAGGTATCTGAAAACCAGAAAGCTTAAGGGTCCCGTTGAAGCAACTCTATTTTAGCCGCTTATGCGCCATTTGCCCAAACTAAACTCGAACCCGCAGTTGGACAAGGTATATATTGAACGGTGACATCAGGAGACGAACACCTTCTAGTTCTCCTTTGGCAAGACCACTACCCCGTTGGATAATATGTATGTTATTATCGGCTTCTCAGTGAAGGGGAGAATAATTGAGCCGTTTAGGGTGACCATGTATGGTCAATATTATAACATATACGGCTAGGGTGATTCAAACAGAAATGAAGCAGCATGCTGAGATCAAGTTTGGTATATGACTTAAGAAGATATTATTAGTGTCGAGCATTTTCTTTCCAATGTCGCATGTACCGCTGCTATGACAACACAAGCCGCTTGTGCGTACAGTTGATTTCCATCACTCCGCATATCCTCAAAATCCGTTCGGATATAGAGACGATTCATATGATAAATCATATTTGAACTATTGAAGAAATCCGGAAGAGGCCGTCAATTTTACGAAGAGAGTCCTTCAAATCGTGAGTTTATGGCTTATTTTCATCCCAGTTATCTTGGTATTGTGTTTGTTGGTTCGTGATGTATTTTACGAACAATTTTTTATGGTATTGTGTTTGTTGTTATATAACATAACAATTGGTTTTGTACATATATGTTATATAACATTATTTTTTGAATTGAACTTCTATGTTATGATTTTATCTTTGTGTTTGGACATATATCCTTTATAACATATGTTTTCCCTTTTATTTATATTTGTGTTTGGTAAACTCAAGATGGAGGATTCATTAGAGTTTAATGAACATGCGAGTTTTTTTATTGCGTACTAACCCCGCTGTTGCGGAACATCCGTCCCGACTGATAGAAAGTTCTACTCCGGCGAGAGAGTTTCCTATCAATGGGTCAAAAAATTTCCCCTGGTAGGGAGGCAACCCAAAAAGAATACAACAAAAAAATATAGATAATGTGTGTATCCTCGTCGGTTTAAAACTTTTGACCCGTCAATACAAAATATGCGTACCAACGGTAGTTCCCCACTAGATAGTTAATACCACATTGATTGAAGAATTTGCACGTGATGGGTAAAAAATTCATCCATATCGGAGAGAATCCTAAATACAATAGCCGAATGGTGGCTATATATGTAATTGCATCCCGTCGGGTTGAAAATCCACACCGGCAGAAGTGTTTCCCACCAATGGGTGAAAATTTCTACCCCACCAGTTGGGAACACATAAATCAAGATATAAGGGTTCCACTTAAGTTGGAAAAGCGCACCACGTGATATTGGTTCCCCAAAAATATTTTGACATTTTTGCGACCTTTATTGTTATAGTCATGCGAATCATCCTCTATAAATGAATACATAAAAAATTACTATGGATGATGCAATTGGAATGTGCATGGAGATGTGAACCTGCTTAAAGCTTTTTAATTTGTAAAAGACACGATATTGCAAGAGATACAAAATGTACTTCACGCACGATAGAGAAATAACGTGTTCGGCATGTATGTACCCCGACCACACAGACGTGAAGAAGTGGTCGCTAGGTTAGATTATTTAAACATTGTGCCAAGTATACCGATTGTTCACTCTCTTATGAAGTCCAATATGAAACCCAAAATATTTTCAGTATGAGATTTTAAAGTACTATTACGAAAGATATGCTGGAACATGTGATGTAAAAACTGCAGGATAAAGCGGACACAGTAGCCAACTGTGTCGCTACTTACCCAATTCTGATGGAACCAGCGAGGAAAATGAATATACTTTTGAGAAATAATCCGCACATGGATGGAATTATCCATCACTATCAACGCACCTTAAACTTTTATTATGTTAACTATGTTTACTATCTATCTAATTACTTTGTTTGCATTTGTATTTCGAATTATGTATGTCCTAAATTATGAGAACTATTAAAGAGGTAATGTTATTATTTCAAAATTACCGTCATCATAATCTTCAAAACATACAAGTTTTTAGTGTGAGACATTTTACATATATTACAATGACAAATTTTGTAAACGAAAGCAACTAAATCGGTTACTTCGAGACTATAATTTTTATTTTTTCGTATGTTTTGCAACGTGAATGAATCGGTAATGTCAATTTTCTGCATCTAATGAACGCAATTTTTGGCAGCAAGGATGTATCCTTGCAGATGTGGCATCAGTCGCAATGGAAAGCTAAAAAATAAAAAACACAATAAAAAATCACAATGACATATAATCGGTGGGATATTTAAAAGTTTAAATGAACCAACAATATAATGAAATACTTACGTTTATAATCGGTGGGAGTGCACCTCTTAACTTAAGAAAATTGAAACTAACATAAATGATTTTCGATTATCCTATGAAGTGGAGTATGAAGTTAAATGTAGATGTGACCGCGACACCTATCTTGGGCACCTTCACCTAATTCTTCATAGTAGTTGCATTGCTAAAGCACTTCATATGTTCTGTAATATCTATCGAATCCCCCATAATTGTAAATATCTTCACATACAAAGATGCGTAATTTATAAGCTCGTTGTAAAAGGGATCCATAATCAACCTCTATCTATATTGTTGTCTGTTCAAGGAAAATACAATCGAGCAGTACCTGCAGTGGCCATCGATTTTAACATCGGCGATGGACCCTATGAAAGGCCTAAAAAGGATGAGGATTAATTGAAGTAACAGTTGGGATCAACTAAACTTGCTTTAGCCAACATCATAGCACTTGACCAACAACTTATTGTTCCACTAGAATCCATTGTCCCGCTTGCTTGTGTAGGAATACTGCTCCCTTATTTTTGAACTCTGTTTCCCCTACCAAATTTGGAACCAGATATTTCGCTCCCTTAACGCGAAATAACCGTTGGACTTGAACCATTTTACTAGAATTAGCGCAATCGCTTCCTCAAAATCTATTACATGCTTGTGGAACGATTTTTCGCGTTTAGTGGATAATTCAGACGAATTTATACATAATTTACATTTAGAAGCTGGACGATTATGCGCTTTTAGTTTGTCTAAAGACCTTAAAATGGAAGTTTATTCCGGATGGACGATGGAAAACCACTTCTTATAAACATTCTTAATGCGTGTTTCGTCCTAGATCTCTATGACATTGATTTCTAGTTTATCAAGTTTTGCTTTCAATTGCTCGATCGTCGTAAAATCGGTACGAACAACTATGTTTAACCTCTTCCAATGATCGTGAAATATATGTAAAGGTACCTCTAAGCCTTTGGGAATAAATTTTTATATTTCGTGCGAAGAAGGTATATTGTGTGTAGTTCGTATTGCACAACCACAAGGCATGTCGTACGCGAATGTCATTTTTCGTGTACATTCTTATTCGTCGGAAAAAAGTACCAAATCGTAGTGGAAGGCACTGTTTTTTTAGCTTTCTGTACACATTGTTAGCAAATTTATGTAGGACTAACAATCGAATCTTTTCAAATGAGGTTTTAATTTCCCCGTATTGCAATTCGATCAAAGTATGCACCTTCAACAAAAAAGACTCGACATTACCTTTACTCGTACCAAGGAAATGTTTGACTATGGAATGAGCGCTCTCCACGTGGTTAGTGGTTTGGTACCGTAATGCAATAAATTGTTAGTTCTCCACGTGATAAACTTATTACTGTATGACCTTAACCAACTTTTGGTGTAATCGATTGCTTTCAGATATTCTTTGAAGTCACTGAGCATTTCCGACTGATAGTTATTAAAGGATAACTCTATTTCCGACAAAATCATTTTAACTCCACACTTTCAAAAATTCGTTGGATACTTTTTTTTTCATTGATGTTTTTTTTGTTTTCACTAGGACGTTCACGTTAATGTGTCATCAACACAATATGTGTGTTGCAGTGGGGAACACTTTCTCGATCGGCTTCACCAATACTAAGTTTATATCCGTCAAAACAATTGATGGTGGTTCGATGGAATGAGTTACCATCAATGATTGTAAACATTCTAATACCCATTTGTAGATCTTGCATTTCTCCCCCAACACAAACGTAAATCCGATATATAAAGTGTTCCCGACACAAGTGGATCCAAAAACCTTATAAAATGACATCCCATATTTTATCGCATTGTATGTGTTATCCATTATTACCACATTTGTAAATATCTGTAACTGCTCCAAACTAACCGGGTGTGCGAAGAAAAGTTCACTTATGATACCACTTTCTCGACCATCTTTTCAGTTCAGCTAACAAGTAACATCCAGTAACTGATTACATTGTATGTGTTATCCTTTTCAGTTCACCTAACAAGTATTGGAATTGAGACCGACCGTCTTTCTTGATCTCTCGTTGTTTTAGTTGAGCATTATACATTATGAGTTCAGAGATTTCAGTCATTGTATCATGATTAAATCCGAAGGACAATTCAGACTAAACCACCACACTAAAAATCCAAACATGACAAATTTAGTAACTATTGACTATGCTAGTTGCTAATCAACTTAAAATTATATTACTAATGGGTCCTTAAACTCGACCCAGTTTCACAAACCCGACCCAATAAGCCCATGGGTCAGTAATTAAGTATAAATACCCCGACTACTTTCATTAACGAGGGTGATTAGAATTTATTACTAGTATGCATCTTAATTATCTCTCAACTCTTCACACTAAACACAAAACATCACAAAATTACCAAAACACCTTTTAAACATTTTACAAGATTACCCTCAGGAAAAAATAAACAACACCAAATTGGCGACCACAGTGAGAGGCGATGGTGCCTGAATTTTACATTAAAAAACAGTGAGTAAAGCAGTTCGGATGGATCCGAATGGGCAGAACGTTCCACCCCTAGAGGTGGAAAATGTAAGAGAAAATAAATAGTATACCATCGAGGAGAGAGATCAGCTAAGGGCTGAAATAGAGGCGTTGAGAGTAATAAAACAAGCAGAAAAAGATATCAAGGAAAAATTTGGAGCGTCAGTACTTCACCACACTGAAAATCCTAGAGAAAAATAAGCAGTATTTGAAGACTCACCTCAGCTAAAAAAAGACGCGCCGATCTAAGCTTGTTAAGAGTTCTACATTTGAGTCCTCCAGCAGTTCCTTAAATGAGGCAGAGCTTGAAGAATCACTATCTTCGAGTAGTGATGAAGGGAGATCTAGGAAAAAGATGAGGTTAAGTAAAAATCACTCTAGAAAGAGAGACATACATGGTAGGATCAAAAGGAACCATGGTAAAGGGGTCATCTCATAAGCATGTTGATCAGTTGCTTATTGATCCATTTGCCTTTCAGTCCGAACCAAGTATTTTTGAAACTCCTAATAAAGATGCAGTTTTTAGTCGAAGAAAGAATTGGAGGTAATCGCCTTTGTCCATAAAAACACTCTTCGGACATCTTTCTAAAAGGTTTGATAGTTCAAAGATTGAGAAATACGATGAAAGTCGAGATCCGGACAACCATCTGGAACAGTTCAAAAACTTCATGATGAATTTTGACGACGATGACAAGCTTTAGTGTAAAGCTTTCTCCCGAAATTTCACAGGGAGTGCTATTAAATGGTATAACAGTCTACCTCAAGGGTGTGTTAGAAATTTTGATACATTTTGGGTTGCCTTCCGGAGGCAATTTGTTAGGAGTAAAGAACTAAAGGGTAATGGGGACACTATTATCAATTGTGCTCATGAACCAAATGAGTCCTTGAAATATTACATAAGTCATGTTGTGAATATGAAGAATGGGGTAGTAGATTGCAATTGCTTCCTTAGGCAAGGTTTGAATCTTGGGAATTTAGATGATTCTGTGACTCGGAAGAAGGCTATGACCTGGGCTGGTTTATTGAACCAAGTGGGAAAACAGATCAATATAGAAGAAAGAAAGAAAACAAGGGTGCACCGTCACGTGAGGTCTAACACTACAACAAGAGATCCTTCAACCACTAACCAATCTGGTTACAAGGCAAATGAAACTGGACAAGGGTCCAACCGGTCCAAGCAGAATCAGTCCAACCAAACCCAGAGCCAACAAACCAGAAGTAAGAGGGGTCCATGGGCCTAGACTGAGTGGTTCGCTGAATTGGGGGAGAATGTAGCCACAATCAATGATAAGACCAAGAATGAAGTACGCTTTCGAAAACCGGCAGTATTGCAGTCCCCAAGAGAGAAGCGGAACACTCGTTTTTGTCAATATCACAATGATATAGGCCATGATACTCAGGATTGAATATCGTTGAAACACGAGGTCAAAAACCTTATTGAGAGGGGAAAGTATGGATCTTATGTTAAAACACGAAGTGGAAACAGACCGGATAACGCACAAAATAATGATCCTCGGACGGGTCCTTCAAACAATCCTGGGACATCTGCCCAAGATGGTGCCGTGGTGATCCTTGAAAGATTTGATGTTGACTCTGAGTATCTGGATCCAGATCCATATCAAAATAAGGTGGGGTGATAACAGAGAAAACTAAGACAGTTTCCGGAATGATCAACTTCTTCGAATCATTAACTATTTTTGGAGGAGATACTATGACTGCACCTACCACTTTATCAAGGAAGAGGCATGTCCACAATTTGTCCACCCAGTTAGAAGGTGGAATGTCTTCATATCAGTGCCAAACCCCTTTCCCATTCATAGTTTTTGATGAAGACGATCTGAGGGACATCGTAGGACCTCATGAGGATGC
Source organism: Limnanthes douglasii subsp. nivea (assembly GCA_036936605.1). NCBI lineage: Eukaryota > Viridiplantae > Streptophyta > Magnoliopsida > Brassicales > Limnanthaceae > Limnanthes > Limnanthes douglasii. The sequence continues at coordinate 367,921,983 of JAUPFV010000001.1, forward strand.
GTTGGTTATAGGGGCTTCTATAGGGGGAAATGATTTACACTGAATTCTGATTGATAGGAATCCAACAGTTATTGAACGTTCGAACAGAACCATTGTAGGCTTCACACGGAGTTCTGCAGATGTAATTGGAGAGTTCGAAGAGGAAGTGTTGTTGGGCAATGGTCCCTTTATAAAGATGGTAAGAGTACTATTTGTTGTGGTGGATTTCCCAACGTCGTATAATGCAATTTTTGGGAGGTCTTGGCTTTCCAGAATGCATGTTGTGGCTTATAAAGTCCATCAATTCTTGAAGTATGTTGTTCAGGGACAAGTAGGTGTTGTCCAGAGTAGTCAAAAGATAGCCAGGGAGTGCTATGCAACAACTCTTTCCCCTAAAACTCTAGGGGAATCCAGGATTAATAAGGATTAACAGTTACTGAAGCCTTCTACTGAGGAAAGTGATATTGGTGATCCCAGGGAAGCTCCCAATATTATAATACCCATTAAAGATGTTGAAACCCACTCCCTCACAGAGGGCAAGAATGTTAAGATTGGTTCCAAATTAGCACATGAGTTGAAGAAACAATTGTTGTCTTTTTTGATGAATAATCAACACGTGTTTGCATTGTGCAACAATGATGTTATCGGAGTACCAGCAGATGATATTTCACACAAGTTGTCCATCCGGAGTGATGGTGCACCAATTGTACAAAAGAGGAAAGCTTTTTCTAAGGAAAAAACATATGTGATTGTCCAAGAAGTTGACCGATTAACCAAGATGGGTTATATTAAAGAATCCCAGTACCCTTTGTAAACTGCCAACCCTGTGTTAGTCAAGAAAAAGAATGGAAAATGTTGTATGTGTATTGATTTCACTGACCTCAATAGGGAATACCCTAAGGATCTTTATCACATTCCTCGGATTGATCAGTTGGTGGATTCTACATCTGGAAACAAATTCCTAACCTTCATGGATGCCTTCTCAGGGTACAAATAGATACAAGTGAAGCCGAAGGATCAATATCACACTACTTTCATCATAGGCAGAGGTATTCATTGTTACAAGGTGATGCCCTTCAGGTTGAAGAATGTTGGGGCCACTTATCAGAGGTTGGTGAATAAAGCCTTTGCTAATCAGATTGGCAGGAACATGGAAGTGTACATAGATGATATGATTAAAAACTTGGAGGAAGATTCACACATATCTGACCATTAAGATAAATTTTCCAATTTAGAAGGTGTGAATTTAAAGTTAATCCCTGAGAAATGTGTGTTTGGGGTCCGATCTGGAAAATTCTTGGGCTACATAATAAGTGAAAGGGGAGTCCAACATGATCCAGATCAGCTTAATTCCTTATTAGCAATGGAATATCCTCAGAATGTTAAGGAAGTCTAAAGGCTCACAAGAAGGTTGGTTGCATTGAATAAGTTTATTTCAAGGTCATCCGACAAGTGTGCTCTATTTTTCCAAGAATTAAGGAATGCTGAAGACTTCAATTGGTCCCCATAGTGCGACCATGCTTTTATTGAAATAAAGAAACATTTGTCCTCACCCAAAACTCGTTTCAAACCTATTCGGGGAGACATGCTTTATGTGTATCTAGCTGTATCAGAATATGCTATAAATGTTGTGCTGGTAAGAGAAGTGGAAAATTACCCTAGTCCGGTGTAGTACATCAGTAAGAGTCTACTAGATGCTGAGAGAAGATACTTGAGGTTGGAAAAGTTGGCAGTGGCCTTAGTAATTGCAGCAAGAAAAATGAGACCCTACTTCCAAGTTCATTTTATTGTTGTCTGAACTCTTTCCCTTTGAAAAATGTTCTTCAAAAAGTTGATGTATCAAGCAGATGACCAAGTGGTCGGTGGAATTAAGGGATTACGATATTAAATTTTCCCCTCAAACAATAATTAAATCCCAATCAATGACTGACTTCTTTGTAGAGTTTCATGCTGACAGATCCTCTGAACAGGAGTCTAGGAAACGGTTTTAAAAATGAATGGGTAGTTCCAACTGATGGTGGATCAAGTACCATGGGTTGTGGAGATGGAATTTTCTTAACCTCCCCATATGGTGATAAAATGTATCAAGTGATATGCTTTGGATTCAGAGCTTCCAACAACGAGTCTGAGTACGAAGCAGTCATTGCGAGTTTTAAGCTAGCTCTCATATGTGGGGCTAAGAGAGTACGATTAGTGAGTGATTCTTTGTTATTCATCCACCATGCTCAAGGGTAGTCTGAAGCGAAGAAATAACAACTGGTGAACTATTTTCTCATGTTAAAAGAAGTGGCAGCCAACTTTAAAAATATTTGTTATGAGCATATTCCCAGATACGAAAACACTTTGGCAGACTCCTTGGCAACTATAGCCTATTCTGAATCTTACCCCTGGATTCTTTTACAAGAGTGTCCATCCATACAGATAGATCAGAAGAAAAAGGATGAAAAAAGATGAATATACTTGTTATTCAACCTAAATATTGGAGATACGCTCTCCTCCAATACATTTCCGATGGGATATTGCTTTCGGATAAAGTTGTCGCAAAAAACATTAAGTACAAGGGTCGTGGTTTCTTGATAATAAGAGGGGTTCTTTACAAAAAATATTTCAGCATGCCTCTCCTGCGCTGTTTAGAGTTTGAAGAATCTCAGGTTGTATTATCTGAATTACATGATGGAGAAGGCTCAGCACACTATGGTTATAGGGCACTAACCCGTAGAGTTTTGTTAGTTGGATACTACTGACCAACTATAATGGCAGATGCTAAAGAAATGGTGAATAAATGTGATCTATGTCAAAAATATGGGAATGAAATTCATGTGCCTACAATACCTATGGATTCTATTTCTGAACCAATACCCTTTGCCAGATCGAAAATGGATTTAGTTGGGCCTCTTCCTATGGCATCCGGTGGGTGTAGAACTATTATAGTCGCCATTGACTATTTCTCTAAGTGGATAGAGGCAGCTCATTTGGCTGGAACCACTTCGAAGGCTGTTATTAAATTTATTTTATCCAATATATGTTGTAGGTCTGGGGTTCTTCAAAATATTACCATGGATAATGGGACACAATTTGATAATAAAGACATGGAAGCCTTTCGTACCTCTAAAGGGATTTAACATTGTTTTTCTTCTCCTTTCCACCCCCAATCAAATGGCCAAGTTGAGTTTAAAAATAGAACCATCTTTTCCAGACTAAAGAAGAATTTGGAGGAAGCTGCAGAAAAGTGGCCAAGTTATTTACAAGAAGTTTTGCGGGTCTACCGAACGACTCATCCGGCTGCCACACAAGAGTTTCCTTTTGCTTTGGTATATGGGATGGATTCAATTACTCCCATAGAGGCTGCTTTACCATCACACAGAGTCCAACACTATTCCGAACAGGCTAATGATGTAGCAGTTAGGAATCAGCTGGACTTAATAGAAGAAAAAAATGTTAAAGCACACCTGAGAACAACGCACTACCAAGGCTTGATGATGAACAAATTTTCTTCCAAATTTAAAAGAAAATATTTTCAAGTAGGAGACAGAGTTTTAAGAAAATTATTTTTTCATACTAAGGAGAAGCAGTTTGGTAAGCTGGCTCTAAGCTGGGAAGACCCTTATATGGTTTGTGAAAAGGTTAAACTAGTGATATACAGGCTCCAAGGCAAATAAGGGAGAGCTTTAAAGTATCCATGGAATATTGAGCATCTCAGATTATATTTAGAGTAAAGTTGTTTTATAAATATTTACTTGTTAAATACCAATGTAAATATTATGGGGCATACTCTTTCCTACCCTGGTGGCGCAGGGAGATTTTAATGAGGTGTCCAGATTTTTCAATAATATATGATGCCTTCTTCAAAATATGTTGTGATTTTGCTTCAATTCAGATATAAATTTCTTATTCAACACCCCAACTCTCAATTTTTCTTGAGTTTATCGGATATGTTTAACACTTGGTCATAATTATTAAACGCATGTTTAACGCATGTGATTGGAGATATTGGATACTCTTGATTTAACACTTTTGAAATTTTAGTGGCTATTTAAACATTGGCCATGAAAGATATAAATAAAATATTAAACAAAAGGGAAGTTTGATAAATAAATCTAATTGGACTCAAACCAATCAGTAGTATAAAAAATGTCTTGGCCATCCAAGGACTTTAGTGTTTCAAAAATAAAAAATACATAATAAAACCTTAGGGCTTGTTCCCTTCAGATTTTTCCGCAACACCATCTTTTTTGGAACTTTTGAGTTCAACACTTGAACTCTCACCCGTTCCTTCATCATCATCAGTTGTAAAGTCCATTCCACTAGAGTAGTTGCGCTTGTCGCCATCTGCTAGAGTGTGGAATGGGATGTCATCATAGTCTACATATTTCCATAAGGGACCAAGGGTTCTCTTAAGAAAAGTCTCATGAAACAGAAGGACCATATCGGACTTGATCCCATCATCCTTTTTCTCTAAGGATTCTACTACTTCGTTGGCATACTTCTCTATACATGCGGCTACAACTTGTTCTTTTTGGCGTTCCAAGGTCTCTTTCTCTTTGATCTTCTCTTTAACAGGCTCTCCAACTTGGTCTTCTCATCAGACAAAGTTTGGATAGTACCATCCTTAGTTTTCAATTGCTCATTCAAAGTTGTGAGGTCTTTTGAAGAAGAGGTCTCCATGTTGGAGTATTTGGTCTGAAGCTCTCTGTTAGCTGCTTCTGATGTGAGCAGTTTGGCATCTAACTCTTCTTTATCCTTCTTCAATACCTCTATGCTTTTTTGAGCCCTGAGGAGATCATTTGACAAGTTTCGTTTGTTAGTGGTTAGAGAATTAATGGTACCTGTTTGAGCCCTTACTTGCCTCTCCAGATCAAATGCTGGTCGAATATAGCCTAGGAGGGCATGACTCAAGGTGTCTTGCTTCTCGGATATAACATAGGTCTTCCCATTATGAGTTACCACATTGGAAGAACTAGAAGGACGGTATGGCCTCGCTAAGTCGTCTTTATCTAGATCATAGAAATATATATTAATATCTTGAAAGGCCTCAAGGTCTACCTTATTGTTGCCATCACCAGCAGCCTGTCCGGAATGAAGATCGGTTGGAATTTCCTCATGTAAAGTGGGATCGGTAGGAGCTGGAGGGAAGAATTCAGATGGGCGAAGGATTATCTCTGCTTCCATAGTGACTTTTTTTTACAGCATTTCCATCACTGTTGGCCTTGCACTTTTTATTTTTCTTAGGAGGCCTTGGTGGGTTCTTTGACCCACCAGCTTCCTTTACAGTTACCTCAACTGCTTTCAGCAAAGCAGCATTAATGCCTCCCTGGTTCTTCGAACCGGTCCTCTTCATAGTCATTTGGGCTGGGTCTATTGTGGCCTTCTTCTTCTTGTTCTTCATTTTTCTTGGGATTTTGGCCCTGGAAGAAAGATATAACTTAGCATCCTTGGCTTCTGCCCCCTTTAAGATCACATCTGTAGGGGGAGGGGTAGTTAAATCTTCCCATGTGAGATCTCTTCTACCTGTGGTGTTCCACACGTGAGACCTTACAAAATTGCCTGACTTGAAGCAATTGTGGAAGACATTTCCCCAGTTCTCCGAAGCCCAAATATTTATCTTGACGCAAGTATCCTGCCCTGCCTCTAAGTAGCCCAAGAACTCCTTCGGAAGAACAGGGAAGAAATATGAGTTAGTCTAAATTAAAAACTTATAACTTAAAAGATGAAAAAAAAGTAAGAGAAACTCACAGTGCTCTTCCAGCGACTGGTTAAAAAACTTAGGTTTATGCCAGCTTTGATCTTCTTACCATTCTCCTAAGTCCCACTAATGAAGATGAATTGCGTCCTCTAGGGGTTTTCAGACTCCAAGAGATCATCCACCATCTTATAGTCATTCCCCATGTTGTAATGGTAGAAGGGAATCTAATGGTTCTTACATAAGCTTGCCACAACGATAAACTGTTCCATTGGTAGTGGAAACTTATACAGCCTGGATGCCATGATGCAGGCTAGAAGGGTATACCAAGCATTAGGGATCAGTTGGCTGGGAAACAATTTGATTATATGTAAATATCTGACTATCTCCAGATTCAAAGGGAACTGAAGTCCCCGATTCAATACTTTAATGTAGATTACCACCTCATTTACTTTGTAGTTCATTGGGGTCTTCGGACTAATCAGGATCCTCACTTTTACTGAATCTGGGATCCCCCATTTAGTACGGATCTAACCCAACTCAGCTGTGTGGGTATACACGTAGTTAATATTTTGAAGGGCCACCAAGTATTTGACGCTTGCCTTCTTCAAACAGGGACCCATTTTTCCCTCCAAGCTCTTTGGAAGAGCATCCGGATGAGTCATACCCGCCTTAGTTTTGCCTTCCCGGTCTGAGGTTGTATCCCCTGTTTGACCGGACGCCTCAGCCTCAAAAAGGGATTCTTCTATACTGTCTTCCATGTTTTCTTCCATCAGTGTGGAAGATTGTTTGGATGGTTTTCAAGAAGGCTGTTCTGATGCCTTTGAGGGTGGCTGTTCGGATGGTTTTATGAATAGTTGTTCATAAGGTTGTATAGATGACGCTCTTGCTGATCTAGCGTCTGTTAGGGGCTATTGCCCGAATGGTTTAGCTTGTGATACAGACTTTGTTACCTTCGAACTGGAGGATTTTGAAGATGTGGGTGTGAGTTTTGTTTTAGACTGATGCGTAACCCTGCGAGGAGTTAACTTGTCTGGTAACTTCTCTGTGTCTGATCCCATTGCAATGAAATGTGAGGGTTTCTTGACATTGGAAACGGATTTCTCCTTTGGTAAAGGGTTTTGGGATTCTTGGAATGAGGAACCAGATGGGAGAGGTGTAAGATTCACTACAAACGGAAGTTTTCTAACTCTAGGTTTTTTTTGAAGAAGATGACCCATGATCAGTATTCTGTTGTGGATGATTACCTTTTTCGTTTGGAGAAGCAGGAAGACCAGCAACAATGCGTTTGTCCCTTGCTACTTTCTGTGCTCTTTCTAATTCAGACAAGTTCAATTAACCTCCTTCAACTAAGGCGTTTCTGGCTGTGAACATATATGACTCAAGAACAAATTTGAAGGTAAACTGAGCTCTCTCTCGCTAAGAATATTTGTGATCGTTGAAGACAATGAAACAGTAGAAAAGTTTATATAACAGTAAAAATGAGTAGTTACTTAGACGAAGATGGATCGATTTTTGCAATGATTAAAAGCTGCAAAGTGTGAAAATTAAAGACTAAGTAACTTTCTAGCCTAATGGGTATGACAATCTAAGAGAGAAAACGGCTCAGAGGTTAAACTAGAGCTTGACAGATGTCCCACGATTCAAGAAAAACTCTTAGAATTATGAGATGAGAAATCAGTTCTCACAAAGTTTGAACAGGGTCACTGTTGAAGAAATTATTTTGCAGTTCGAACGACACAAACAGATCGGGAAAAGTTGGTATTGATTTTTTTAGTGTTAGCTCTTCCAAAGATTTTTTGCAAGACCTAAAAGGGGCTACTGATGAGTTCAGAGATTTCAGTCATTGTGCACTGATTAAATCTGAAGGGTAATTCCGACTAAACCACCACACTAAAAATCCGAACAGGATAAATGTACAAATTATTGACTAAGCTAGTTGCTAATCAACTTAAAACTATATTACTAATGAGTCCTTAAACTCGAACCGGTTTCACAAATCCGACCCAATAAGCCCATGGGTCAGTAATTAAGTATAAATACCCAAAGTACTTTCATTAATAAGGGTGATCAAAATTTATTACTAGTAGGCAGCTTAATTATCTCTCTACTCTTCACACTAAACACAAAACACCAAAAAATTACCAAAACACTTTACCAGATTACCCTCAGTCAGAAATAAACAACACCAATACACGGTGCGTAAGGACGATGAATTGTTAAGTTTCAACTTTTTCACTCTGCCAAGAATATCACGAGGACGAGATCCCATTTTTTATAACTAACTACAAAATCAAACTGTTCTTTAGCAAATATCCAAAGTACGATGACCTTCACTGAATTTTGTAGTCTTTTGATTGCGAACCCCGCATACCACCTCTAAAGACCATAGACGTCCAATTGGGGACTAATTTTACACTACCATTTATACATAAAATTTAGTCCTCGAAGATTAGTTATTTCTGTAACGACAGGTTGGACTAGCTTAAACCACCGAGGACTAAATCTGATCATAGGAAAAAGTTAGTCCCTGTCGAGGTCTGGCCTCCCCTTATCGTGCTGGACTTTTAATTTTTTTTCCAAATCGGGATGAACTCTACAAAAATAGAAACTTTACATCAAATTGATTAAAAACACTACTTCATTTGGAGTTTGAAGTTCATTAACAAGATTCTTCTTCTCACTTTCCATTTTTAAATAATTTTTTTAGTGTTTGTAGATTTATTGAGGTTTTTGTATTCTTAATAATTTTTGAGTTTTTGTGAAAAAGGTTAGGTTTCGTGTATAAATAGTAAGTTTGCATGTAAAATTTTATGTTTTAAAGTTGGTGCAACTTAGCCTAGCTAAGTGTATTCATTCTTACAAAAATAATTGTAAACATGACAATTAAAAAAATTAAAAATATTTTTGTTTGAACTGGTTATAATATTTTGGAACATAGTTTAACCAAAACCTATTAAAAATGATCTATTTTAAATATGAAAAAATATTAAATCGGTAATCGGTAAAGATTTAATTTATTGAGTAAATTCATTGGTCTACCATGATTTATAATTTGGATTTGACCTTATAAAATAGCAGTATCACATGATTTTGGTTTTAGTCTAGTCATTTATTCCATCAATTTTATTTCGTGTATCTGTCCTGCCCAGTTGACTACCTAGGTGTTAAATCAGTATTATAAAGGTTGTTCTGGTAACAGTTATAAGTTGTTTTCAAGTTGAGTAAAAAATATTTATGTAAAATGATTTATTTATTCTTATATGTCTAATGGATCATATTTTTTATCAATTATCTTCTCAAAATATAAAATATAAATAGTCTAAAATTCTATAATCCTAATTATAAACTATGTATTTATAAACTATAAATTTTTAAAAAAAAATCCTCAAAAAAAATATAAATTATAACAAAACTCATGAAAATGAAACTTTGAGAATTAAAATAAAAAAAACAGAATCAAGTCAAAATATATTTGCATTCTTGGTAAACATGATAAATAATCGGTCCAAAACTTCATAACCCTAATTATATATTTAGAAACAAAAAAACAAAACACTTGAAAAACTAAAAAAAGTTAAATGTTAAAAAACCCCCACAAATACCAAAACTTGAAAAACGAATAATTAATTACATATATTTCATATTTTGTATTTTTTTAAGGAAACTTGCCACCGCTACTGTGCGCATAAACTCTCACGCAATAGCCTGCAAACCAACGTCAGTAGATAGACCACACAAAGTGACACGCTCAGCAAACGAACGCCGGAAGGTAAACCATAAACCACACGAGGTGACAGGTTCCGTAAAAAATGCTTATGTAGAGAGACTCGAACTCATTACCTTTAGCCACAAAGATGTCTTTCTCAACAAACTCGGTTACCCCATTGAAAGCATCTTGTACTCCCTCTCGTTCTCGTTCATCAAAAAAGTTGATTTAGAGAAAGTTTTTGTTTCATATTAAATGATATTTTGGCATTCCAATACCGCATCGAATGAAATTTATATTACTTTAATATTTTAAGCATGTATATAAGTTATTGTATTCCAACGATATTAATTATTATTTGTTTCAAAATAATTATTATTTTGAATTAACATCCGTAAAAAAATATTAAACGACTCTTTTTATGAACCGACGAAAGTATAGGTTATAGTTGAAATTAACATAATTATTTTTTCAAACATTAGATATTCGTCGATTTCGGAAATATCGACAAAATATCGACAAAATCCATACGCATTCGTATATGTTCGAAATAAGCATCTAATATCGACTAATCCCGTTGACATTATGTACTATATTTCGTAAAAATTATGTGAACTAAAAATAGGATTGTTTTTTTAGTAAATTAACTAATGTCTACGATATTGGTCAATATTATGCCTTATTTTACCTAAAGGTGTAATATTTTTCACAATGTATATTTCTTGTCAAATACATAACTTATTTTTTCTTCACAAATACATAGTGAAAAGTATTATATGATTTTGTTTTGGAGTAAAACACATAATATAAAGGAATTTGGTTGACATTAGGTGTTTCTCTTGAAAAATATCAAGTCGATTTGCCGACATTAGTGTAGTTCTAAAAAAAATTAAAATCTTGAATCAACAATGAAAAATCTTGTATTATACACCAAATCAACGAAATAACTTTATAAAATCAACATGCATTCTTAAGTAACAACCATTTACAACCTATAAGTAATCTAAATCCTTAAACTAAAAAAATAATTATTTGTTTTACAAAATTGTTTAAAAGTACTTTAGAACATTTATTTAAGTAAACAAATATGATTCAAGTGAAAAACACTAAATAAACCTAACAAATGATCTAAATAAGGCTAAATATGGACGATAAAGAGATACGAGATAGACATACATAAAGCTAAACAATAGTGATTATACGTGTAATTATATAATTGGTTATTAAGAATTGGTTATAACTGAATTACACGTGTAACTTTTAATTGGTTATTAAGAATGATTGTTAGACGATTTTGACCAAATGACACGTGTAATTTAACAATTTGATTATGATAACTACACGTGTAATTTTGTAATTGGTTTAAGATCTCTTGTAAACTCTATAAATAAGGACCAAAACCCTCATTTGAGGACTGATCACATTTTAATATACATAAGATAATAATTCACTTTCCCTCACTATAAATTCTTTTTCAAACAGTAGTCATTACTTTGACATCATACTTGAAAAGGATTTTCCCTTATCAAATTTTGCATCGTCTGTAGAAAATTGTTTCTTTTCAATGAATTCAAGCTCTAGAATTTACCAATGATGATGATTCATTCAAGAATTGAAAGAATAACTCAAAAAAATTCTAATATAAGATGCTTTGGTTGTCACAGGAGTAGAATAAGAGAGATAGAATTGACACTTAGATATAGTAAGGAAAAATATAATGTTCAATTAGAAGAAAATAGTACTAGGAAACGTAAAAAAAGGAAGATGAAGAGTGTTGAGTATGAAGAGTACTCTAGTAATAGAGTATTTGAAAACAATAAAGATAAAGAAGTTATATAATACAATAAGAAGAGACCTAAATTGGCTTTTAACATGCTTGCACAATCACCGTTAATTCTAAAAATCTTTGAAGAAAATCTTCCTGAGAGGGTCAATCCGTACAAGATGGATAAATATGATGGTTCAAAGGATCACGAGCATCATCTAGGAAAATTTAGGAATATGATGTTAAGATTCAATGAGAATGTGTTTTACTTTGTCGAGCGTTCTCAATGATGTTTAAGGGAAATGCTTTGGTGATTAATTGAGAGAGGGAAATTGTCGGCTTTTGTTAAAAAAAACAAGGGGGCAATAGGCAAGTCACTACTCACTCTCAATCTAATGCAAATACAACTCGAATGTCATCACTAACTGGTCCAAGGTGAAGTATAAGAGCATCTAGACAAGAAGATACTATGGTGATTATGGAAAGGTTTGATGTGGATTTAGAATATCTAGATCTTGACCTGGATCGGAATCAAGTTGGGATGATAGTCGAAAGGATTACAACATTATCTAATATATGTAACTTTTTGTGAATCTCTAACCATTTTTAGTGGAGATATTGTGACTGCACCTTCAAGTTGTTCAAAAAAAACATGTTAATAGTCTAACGACTCAGTTAGAGGGAAAATGTATACACATCTTTATCAAAGCCCTTCTCTATTCATTGTCTTTGAGTAGATAATTTAAAAGATATTGCGGGCCCACACGAAGATGTTGTGGTGATAGGGGGCATCCATTGGAGGCAATGAAATATTATGGATTTTAATTGATACAAACAGTTCGAAAAATATATTATTCCTATTAACTTACAAGCAAATAAAAAATCTCCCAGTTATCTAGCGTTCAAATATAACCATAGTAGGGTTTACTGGAAGTACAACTCATGTAATTGGAGAATTTGAAAAAGAAGTCTTGTTGGGGAACGGACCGTTCAGAAAGATGGTAAGGGATTTGTTTATAATAGTTGATTGTCCAACATCTTACAACACCATATTTGGTAGATCTTGGTTATCTAGGATGCATGCGGTAGCTTCCACTCTCCACCAATTTTGAAATATGTTGTGGGACGACAAGTGGGCATCGAACGAAGTAGCCAAAATGTAGTTCGTGAATGTTATGTCACTGATCTTGCTTCAAAATCGTTAGAAGCAGTATAGGCTGACAAAGAATAACAGTTAGTGGAGCCTTCTACTAGCTAAAATAAGATAATGATCCAATGGAGGCTCCTATTGCGGTAATCTTAGTTGAAGAAGTTGAAATTCATTGATTGTGAGAAGGTAAAAATGTTAGGGCCAGATCTAAACTACCATTAATGAGGATATAATTGGAGTGCTGGCCAGTGTGATTAGTCACAAATTATCTATTCGATCTTATGTTGGGGTCAGTGGTGCAGAAAAAAGAGAGCTTTTTCTACAGAATAATCTGAAGCGATTGTTCAAGAGGTGGACCGGTTAACTAAAATGGGACATATCAAAGAGTTTTAATACCATATTTGGATAACTAACCCAATGTTAGTCAAGAAAAAGAATGGAAAATGGCATATGTGCATTGACTTCACAGATCTTAATAGAGATTTTCCTAAAGATCCTTTCCTAGTGCCCCAGATAGATCAGCTAGGGGACTCTTCATTATGGAACAAGTTGTTTTCTTTCATGGATGCTTTTTCTTGGTATAATCAAATCAGATGAATCTGAGGGATCAAGATCACACTATCTTTATAAATGATAGGGGCTCCATTGTTATAAGCTAATGCTATTTGGGTTGAAGAATGTTGTAGCTACTTATTAACAACTGGTGAACAAGGAATTTGTTAATCAGATCGGCATGAATATAGCAGTTTACATTGATGACATGATTGTGAAAATCCCTAAGGATGAAGATCACATATCTGATCTCTAATAAACTTTATCTAACTTTGAAGCCATCAACTTGAAGTTAAATCCATAGAAATATACCTTCAGAGTCTGATATGGTAAATTTATGGGATACATTATAAGTGCGAATGAGATTCAGGCTGATCCGGATCAGTTAAATGCTTTGTTAGCCATGGATCCAGCTCGAAATACCAAAGAAGTTCAGATTTTCATTGGAAAACTGCGCTGAATCGGTTTACTTCAAAATCATCGGACAAATGTGCTCAAGTTTTCTAACTTTTAAGGAATGTTAAATACTTTAATTGGTCTCCTTACTGTGATGAAGCTTTCCTTAAAATCAAGAAACACTTATCTTCACCCAAGACGTTGTTCAAACTTGTTCAAGGAGAAAGAGTTTATATGTATCTAGTAGTATCGGAATATACGGTGAGTGTTGTTTTGGTACGATAAGTGGATAATTATCCCCGTCCAGTTTACTATTTAAGCAAGAGTTTGTTGGAAGCTGAGAACATATACTTAAAATTGGAAAAATTAACATTAGCATTTTTGATAGCAACTAAAAAATGAGACTTTACTTTCAAGCTTACTCTATCATAGTTCGAACATCTTTCCCTTGAAAAATATGCTACAAAAGGCTTATATATCGGGAAGAATGACTAAATGGTTAGTTGAGCTTGAAGGCTATGATATTGACTTTGCACCTCAGACTGCAATCAAAGCTCAAGTTGTGGCTGATTTTTTAGTTGAATTTCATTCTAAGAGGTCTCATGAAGAAGCTCAAGTCAGTAAGTTTAAAAAGGAATGAGTGATCCGAACTGATGGTGGATCTACTACAATAGGGTGTGGAGCTGGAATTTGCTTAACCTCTCCTTACGGTGATACCATGTATCAAGCTATATGTTTTGGATTCAGAGCATCCAACAATGAGTCACAATATGAAGCAACAATAGCTCGTTTAAGATTAGCTCAAATATGTGGGGATAAAGAGTCTGTTTGATAAGTGATTCACAATTTTTCATTCATCAGGCTCAAGGACAATCTGAAACCAGGAAAGATCACTTGATAATATATTTACAAGTGCTAATGGAAGTCACCATCGGTTTTAAATGCATTAGATATGAGCATATCCCCATACCAGAAAATGTCAAAACATATTATTTAGCCACTATAACATATTCTGAAGCATACCATTGGATTCTTATGCACGAATGTCCTTCTATAGACGCAACCACAGGAAACACAGGTGAAGTAGGAGAAAATATGCATGTATCTGATTTACTTTCTAAAGATTAGAGAAATGAAATCCAAGAATTTATCACTAATGGAGTTTTACCTTCATAGAAGGTTATGAACAATAAAACAAAGTACAAAGCTTGTGGTTTTCTAGTTTTAAAGGGGGTTCTTTATAAAACAATATATCAGTAGGCCTATACTATGTTGTCTCGGATCCAATGAGTCTCAAAATATTCTATCAGAATTACATGAAAGAGAAGGGTTAACATATTGTGGTTATAAATTTTTTAATAGAAGAGTCTTGTTGGAATGATATTATTGGCTTGCGATTATGGCAGATGCTAAAGATTTGGTGAAACTATGTGATCCTTGTCAAAGGTATGAAAATGTAATTCATGTGCCAGCAATCCTCATGGAATCAATACCAAATCTATACCTTTTGACAAATGGGGACTTCATCTAGTCGGGCCCCTTCCAATGGCCTCTTGGGTTGTCGTACCATAATTCCGGCAATAGATTACTTCTCCAAATGGGTAGAAGTTGCACATTTACCTTGAAAAACATCTAAAATAGTCATTAAATTTATTCTCTCCAACATATGCTGCCGATTTGTTATTCCCAAACGCATCACCACAGATAACGGATTTCAATTTGATAACATTGGCATAGATGTATTTTGTGCACCGAGATAAATTCATCACTCTTTTCTCCCCCTTTTCATCCCTAAGCAAATGGACAAGTTGAAGTGGTAAATCAGAAAATTCCGTCGGGTGTAATTTTTTTTAGAATGAGCTGTTGGAAGATGGTCGAGTTACTTACAAAAAATTACTATAGACATACCAAACCACTCCTCATACAGCAACACATGAGTTTTCATTTGGTCTAGTTTATGGGATGGATGCAAACAACCTATAAAAGCTATTTTTTCTTCTTCCAGAGTTTAAAATTATTCTGAAAGAGAGAATGCGATAACTATTAGGGCTTAGTTAGATTTAGTTGAAGAGAAAAAAGTGAAGGAACATTTAAGAACTGCACATTATCAACGCTTGATGAGGAGCGGGTTTGAATCTAAAGTAAAAAGAAGAGATTTTCAAGTTGAAGATAAGGTGTTAAGAAAAGTGTTTTCGCACACTAAGAAGAAACAGTTCGGAAAGTTGGCTCTGAACTGGGAAGGACCATACATCGTATGTGAAAGAGTTAAGAAATGAACGTACAAACTCCAAGACAAATAATATAACTTGTTGAAGCATCTTTGGAATATTGAGCATCTCAGGTTATATTTAGATTGTATTACTTCAATGTAGATATTTGGGGGTATACTCTTTCCTACCCTGGTGGCGCGGGGAGGTTTTAATGAGGTGTACGGATCTCAATCAATATACTATCATTTGCTTTTTTAAAATAAATTGTTTTAGTTATGATTGGATGGATTAAAGACTTATTAAACATATATTGCTTTCAAATGGATTACCTTTGAATGGCTCAGATGGATTAAAGACTTATTAAAGACTTATTATCTTCAAATGGTTTACCTTTTAATGATTCGGATAGATTAAAGACTTATTGAGAACCTATTTCCTTCAAATGGATTAACTTTGAATGACTCTGATAGATTAACGAACTATTAAACACTTATTGCCTTGAAATGGACTACCCCTGAATGGCTCGGATAAATGCAAGACTGATTAAGTGTTTAATTTTTTTTAAAGAAAATACTTCTTAATGCCTTGATCGAATTTAATATTCATATATGGTTTTAATATCTTTAAATACGATCGGATAATGTAAGTATAAAAGAAGACAAGGAAAAATACAAAGTGAATGGAAGTAAAGATAAAGTAAAATATTGATAGGGTTATTAAATATATCAGATCCACATTACGAAAAAATCCTTGTATACATCAAGGACTTGTGTACATAGAGTTTTTGAAAAATACAATCCAAAAAACAACAAGATACCTTGGCCATCCAAGGAATTTTCCAAAAAATTAAATCTGAATAGAAGAACAAAATGCCTTGCAAAGTTCAAGGACTTTAGTTCCAAATACAAACTTAACTTACCTTAAGGCTCATTCCCTTTGGTCTTCTTTGTAACTTTGTCTTCTTCCTTCCCCTTTGGTGGTTCGTTACTATCTAAATCTCCTTTGGCATCATTACTAGACTCAGAGTCATATGAAGGAACGCCATATTTATCACCATAAGACAGAGTGTGAAAAAATATTTTACCACGGGGCACGTATCTCCACAAATCCCCAAGGGACCGTTTGAGAAATGTTTCATAGAAGAATAAGACCATATCTGACTTAACATAATCTTCCCTCCAATCCATATCCGACTTAACAGAATCTTCCGACCATATCCATTTTCTTGAGAAGATCTTGCAATTATTTTTTCTCATTGGATAATTGGTAAATGGAACTCTTCTCACTGGTCAGTTTTTCCTTCAAAGAATCGATTTATTTGGAAGTGGTAGATTAAAATTCAGTGTAGCTAGCCTGTAATTTTTCATGATCCGACTTAGCTTGTACCAAATCATCACTAAGCTGTTTATTTGGATGTTCTTTATCCTTACAATTATACCTTTATTTTCTGTACAGAGGTAGACGATGTCACTGGCTAGAGATCTGACTTGCCTCTCCATGTCAACGGTTGGACTTATATAACCTACAAATGCATAGCCCAGAGTATCATGCTCACTAGACAATTCAAGAAATTTGTCATCATAAGTCACGACATTGGTATTGGTAGTAGATTGGGGGAAATTCTTGTCAAAATTATATTTATTAAACTCACTTAAATACAAATTTCCGATATCGTCTAAATTTATTTTTAGTAGAAAGATAGTCATCAACACGAAACATTGGAGAAAAGCTAGGAGCCTTGAATCTGGATGGTAAATAAAGCTTACCATCTTTTTCCTCTATCCTTTGGAAGATGTCAGCAGCTTCGGGAGGATTGGTAAATTGTTCCCATGAGATTTCTCGAGTTGGGTTTGTTCTCCACGAGTGGGCCCTTACCATGTTTCCCGGGGTGAAACAATTATGGAAAGCAGTTCCCTATTTCTCTACGATTGACTGATGCAGCTTTGTAAACGTAGTTCTACTTGCTTCTAAATGTTCAGGGAACATCTTTTAAAACACTAAAAGATAAATCCGATGTGAAATTTAAAGTCAAAATCCGATGTGAAAATTAATATCAACATATAATGTGAGAGAGTCATAAAATATTTACCTGAACTTCTCCAATATCTGGTCAACAAAACTTGGGTTTCCCTTAGCTCTGATTTTCTTGCCATTTTTCGAAGCACCACTGATGTAAAGAAATTGGGTCATCCAAGGCTTGTCAGCCTCGAGTAGGCCATCAACAATTTTATAATCATTCCCCATGTTGAAATAATAAAACAAGATATGATGGTTTCGACACAAACTGGCCACAGCAGCAAACTGCTTCATAGGCATCAGAATTTTAGACAACCTTGAAGTTATGATGTGGGCTAATAATGTATATCACACATTGGGACTTAACTGACTTGGGCATAGCCTCACCAAATGGAAGTATCTCACTATCTCTGGGTCCAAAGGGAACTGAAGGCCCTAGTTAAGCACTTCGATATATACCACTAGCTCCCCAAATTTATATCCATCAGAGTCTCCTCAGGGATAGGAATCCTTACTTTGACAGACTCTGGAAAACCCATTTTTTTCAAAATTTTGTCCAATTCATTTGTATAGGTATACACATAGGATATTTTTAAAGAGCCAGAAGATATTCAACATTAACGTTGGAGAATTTAGGCCCCACTTGCCCAAAAAGGCACTCTGGATAAGGTTTGAAGTCTGACAATCTACCATTTTCCTTCTTTTCTCGAACTGTACTAGTATCACCAGTTTGGTCGGATGTCTCCAATGGAGTGTCCTCTCTATTATCTTCCATCTTTTCCTCCATTACCTATGGTTGGGGTCATAATTTTATATACAAAATCCTACTTTTCAACATGAGGGGGCTCAGTGGGTGGAGCTGATGTGACTGATCTAAAGTATGCAATGAAGGAAGCCCTACCGTTGTAGGACCTTCAATAAGGTTCTTTGTCTTTTTTATAGATGAAGTTGTACTTTTTTCCTTGAAAAACCTAGTGACTCTTCGAGGTGTGTCTTCTCTTATATCCGACGCCATAGCTATAAAAGAAGAAGAAGGTATACGACTAATAACGACTTTGTTCTTGATAAAAGGTGTCACGACCGACTGTGTAGGTAGATCTGGGATTTTCGAAGGTTGAGAAAGCGGGTCTGTTCTGGAAAAAATTGAAGGTTTGTAAGATGATAAACTCCTATATGGTTCTGAAATTTGTTGAACAATGAGTCCACCATGTGAAGCAGGTAGTCCGACGATGATTCTAGCTTTCTTTTTATCTTCCTCTAACTCGGACAGGTTGAGCCAACCTCCTTTGATTAAAGCAGTTCTTGCTATTGAGCCAACGTCCGGATAAACAACCAGCTCCATCGGACCGCAGTTCATCGAGGTCTCTCCTGTTTAGCAAATCCAACCATTACGTTTTTTGGGAATCCTTATTTCTCAAGAATAGCCTCTAACTCATTCTCTCAAAAATAAACATAAAAATGTTATTAAGAGCCATAATATAATACGTTTTAGAAATTTTGGCCTTACGCGCCCGACCAAGGACAGAGGGAGCACTTCAGTTTACGTTTCGTTAGCCTTGCATTTGCATTTTACACCTTTACTGCCTTTACCATTTGAAAGTTCTCTTCCTAGCTAACATCAAAGTTTCTATATTCTTTTCCGTTCTACCAGACGTCTCCAAGAGAGATTCCTCACTAACATCCTCCATTACTTCAGACTAGATCTTGAAGGTTCAACTTGTTGAGAAGTTGTGTTCCCGTATTTGTTCAATGGTTGGGGAGAGGCTGACCAAATTTAGAGGGATATGCCTATTGAGGTGAAATATCCCCCTCTCTTATAGGATGGTGTGAGAAAGGGTCATTAGAAAGTTGTTTTCATTAAACTTCTTTTAGCTCCACAGAAGGGTGTGTGCGGCCTTTAGATTGTCTGATCAAACTGACAGGTGAATTTTTTTTTGAACCGGAACCCATTGCTATAAAATTTGAAGGTCATCGGTGACAAATAGCTCTTTGAGATTGTGATGGCCTCGATGAATTGATTTTTGAAGTAAATGATTGAGCGGTAGAAAGAGGCTATGATGGGATATTGCGTCTTTATATTGGAAAAATCCTTCGTAATCTATTAACTGAGTAACAATAATTATTCTCTCTGATGCACGTAACCCAACAACAAACCTAGCTCTCTTTTTATCTTTCTCTATTTTAGACAGATTCAACCAATTGTTTTTTTGTTAAAGTGTTTTTAGCGATGAACATATAAACACCAAGATGGCACCGGGGGCTATTTGACGAGGTAAAACATATTCGAAGGACATTTCAGACTAAGGACCAATACCATTTCTTAGTTATTTGTTTTAACTGTTTTATCATAAGAATTTATTTATTTATATAGATTTATTTTAAATAATCTTTTATATTCCATATGGGTTTTTTGGACTTTGGGTTTGGCCTATGAATGTGGTTTGGCCCATAAGGTCATTTAGGCTAAAAGTTAGATTGTAAATAGTTGTTGAGAAAGTATTGGTGAATGAAGTTCATTTAATACAAAAATGACAGTTTCTCATTCTAAACAATAACTGAAGCACCTCAAGTATCTCTCTATTTTCTACCTTAAATTAAATTACTTTACTTATATTACTCAAATACCCTTGACTTAGTTAGGACGTTACAGAAGGCCAAGCCTAGCCATAACACCACTAAAAAGAGATCTTTTATAAAGGAAAAGTCATTATGTTAGATGATTATAATATTAACTGTTCAGACAAACCAAGGTGTGTGGTAAACCTATTTATAGTCATACAAGTGTGGTGATGACACATGAGTCACATTGCATATAAGTTTACTATTGGGAAAATATTTACATATGTTATTTGTTTATGGTTTAATATAGATATAAGCATGTATAATGACCCGACTAATAACTTCATTATTAGTAGCCTTATAGTCTGTATGAGTTAATCGAGAACTAACTATATTAAGATGATACATAAAGACCTGAAATACGCGTATGTTGATGGTACCGTCATGAGGCTATTTGGGAATTACAGTACATATATGAGACTTGAGATTGACTGTTTGAGCCTGTTGGAACAGAGAATCAGTCATTCGCCTAGCAAACAAGTTGTGTATTGTCTTGTTGTTAGTGAGGAGTTTTTGGGAAGTAGCTTTCATGCTCCTGGATTTATGTTCCTTGCCTGAGCCGTTTGGGACCAAATAAGAAATTCAAGTTGTTATGTCAAACTTGGGGGGTCCGAGCTCTAGTGACTGTCATGTTGCATTATTCTCATGATTACTCTTACACCGAGGCTACTAAGGTATGAACACATGTTTTTTTTCTGGTTGTTGTTAAAGCTCATTATTGCTAACGATACTGGAGTCCCTTAAGTATCTAAGACGTGTGACTTTGTGTTTACCTACGTGTTGTAATAATTAAAATTAATAAAATGAAGGGCCATGGGTTCGTATATATAACCTGAATTTTGTAACACATTTATCTTTTACATTTTATTTTTCTTGGAGATAGATTTATACTGTTTTAACATCTCCACTCTAGCCTCTACAGTAAACTCATTTCCGTTTAACTTTTTTGCACCTATGCCGCCACCAAACATAATACAATTCTTCTTTCAGTTATTAAAACAAGTCCGAGCAATCCAAATATCTACGGACCCCTGCCACTCAACATCCCCATAAGTTTCCTCCAATTTAGGTAATAAATTTTTTCTTTCGTAGTTGAAATTTTTGCTAATGAGTAGAAAATAAAGTAAATAAAATAAAATCATTTTGTAGTGGTAAGGAAAAAAATTCCCTATGGCTCCCCAACAAAGAACAAGAATAATATCAACTCTCCAATGTAGAATGAATGTGGAAGTAGTTTTCCAAGTAGTTGGTCGTTCTTTCGATGTTATCTAGATATACTAAAAATTATACCACCATCAATATTAAGAGTAGGAGCCTAACTCCTATAGACCATAACTTGAAAGATAATAAGACGAAATCCCATAACTCTAACGACCACTTCCTATGGTTATTTCACTACTCTAAATCAATCTATTAGAGGTTACCATGACTAAAATACACCAAGATGAATCGATTATTTTGAACGTCTTCGGATTCATAAGGGTAAAGAGTTCATAAAATCTCAATATAACTTGGGTTAACGTGATACCGTTTCTTCGAGCCTTAGAAACAACCCGATCGATGTCCTTTAGATATCCTAACACCCAATAATCTTTCTCGATTACAAAGTAAGTATGAGATCTCTACTACTATTAATATATGGTTATCAGATCGTCAGATCCGTAATAGATTCATACCTCATGTATGTAAGATGAGGTACGTGACTGTTCCGAAAATATCAGGACCATAAATCTACTGCCAGAGAAAATCTTAACAAGGAATAGAGAGAGAAACACGAGATTTAGAGAGAGAAAATGGTAAAAGTAGTTATTCTATATTAAATGTTCACCACCCCCATAAAAGGAATATTCCTTTATATACTAGTGGAAATGGGCCCTGACACACATGGGTGATCCACTTTATCTTATTCTTACTTTTCTTTATTCTAATTCTATTCACACAATTATTATTGTCAAGATAGGTCCTCTATATTTCTTAATCTATTATTCTTAATACAAACTATTATTACAACATCAAAACGTTGTTGTGCTCTGCCGACCCGAAATCTTCCGGACAATTTATGCCCTTATTAGTAGGGATATACATAAATAATCTAAAGTAAGGACTACATCTACCTTTGCATTTCAAAATGGTGAGGTTATTCAAACTGCTAGAACTTTTTCATAGTCAAGTGACTTCAAACTTTGTGAAGAATGTTATGGTAATTATCACAGCTTCTGGACTAGCCCATATCCCTTTTTAGTTGAAGGGGTTGGTTTCAGCCTTTAGAGTGATCATTCACAATGCTTTACATTTCTACAATGTTACCATATCGAGAAATTGTCGAGTGGTAGTCAACCTACCAAAGTTTGACAAGAAATAAAAAAACACGTATCAGTTTTTGTTAGTAAAGAGTGAGAGTCTGGAAGTAAGAAAGATTGATGCATAAACCATAGTGGTTAGGAAAATAATAGTAAGGGTTGGATTTTCTAGTCTAAGACAACGCCACCCTTTCTTCTATCCTGCTCCATTTTTATTGTATGTTATGCATTTATTTGTGTTTATTTCAGTTTATATACTTATTTAGTTTTCATTTTCATGGTACCAAAGCTAACCCTGACTTTGTGTAGTTCAGTAGCCTCCCTAATATTACCAGTTGTGAATGTGATAAAGTCCTTGCCAATCTTGGCACATACGAAGCTTCTCATTCAGAGAATAGTTTTCATAAAAATCTCATTTTTAAGAAAATTTTCTTGTATGTATTTTAACCTATGGATAATTGGAGAGAACCGAAGCAAGTGTTGATGACTAAAAAATAAATATGAGTTGAAATTTTAGTTTCCGTGGCTCTTCCATTGGCTAATGTATACCTTCGAATTACTTAAAGTGTTTGAAGGTTGTTAGAGACAATATTCGCTCTAAGTGTCTGCAAGAAAAGAGATCTATAGGAAAAAAATCTGTAATGGGTGAGAATAGAAAAAAGGATTTGAGTGGTTTCGACCTATCCAGTAGCTATAAAAGAAATATTAATGAATCAGCTTCATCCTTCAAATGGGATGATCATGATACTTTATAAGGAGTCAAAGGCATGAATCTCGCCACGTTTTCAGAATTCTTTAACGCCAACCATGGTGCATGAGGGAGTAAGGTTAGAAGATCAACTCATAATGCTAGATTTTTCATGATCCAAGACCTCATACATGTTGTGGCCATGTATGAGAAAGTGTGAAAAAAATGTTCCCATCACTTTCAATTAAAGTAGATTGGGTGATTCATACCCTAGAAGGTTTCTATAGACGTTGAGGTAAGGACATTTTCTTACTTAAATATAGTTATAAAGGGTTGACACTTGCTTTCAGTGACTTAATTTCTTCATTTTATAGAGGACAGACAATATGTTCAGAGATATCTAGACTTTGTTGGAGAAGATTAGTATTTCCATGCATTATTTTTCCACCCTCTTGAAAACCTTTTTACAAAAACCTAAAGACATACCTGATACCGACGTGAAGCTTACCAGGTTCAAGACTTAGATGGTTTCATCTAGGAATTGGTGGGAGAGGAAAACAGAGTACTAATAGTAGGCTACCACTCGACCATAGAAGACTCGTCAATAAGAGGTCAATATTTTGGAAGATGAGAATAAAGAGTTTAAGGATGAGAACAAAGAAATTAGGGGAGTAAAACACCCTCAATAAGAATAAATTAAAAGAGAGTAAAAAATAAAAAAGTAATGCAGACAAGGAGGCTACCGACTTCACTATGAGGGTAGCATGTACTCAGGTTACAGTAATCAAATTGAAATGATCAACAACTTTATGTGCTTGAAAAAAAACGACAAGAGGGGATCGTTATGGATTATCAAGAGGATGGAGAGATAAAAGAGAAATAGAATTAAAAGAATCAGGAGATCGTCATCATTGCCAAAAAATAGACCAATCTATTGGACACTCTGGTCTCGGCAGTTAGCATTATCCTTTTGTAGTCAAACTGGAGGTTCTAATTCTCCTTAATAATATTCAATGTTGCCTAATAGATTATTAAGTTGGCCGACACTGCCGAGATCAACAATGATACAAATGATACTTGAATATGTTATACTTATTTTCTTGATTGCTTTTCGAACAACAAGTCTTTGGAAAGCCGAGGCATGGTTTGTATGTTTTTTGTTATATGTGTATATGCTCGGAAGTGGCATTTTGTTTTCCAGAAAACAAAAGAATCATGAGATAGTCTTCATTTCTAAGAAACAGAACAATTCATTGGAAACTTTGGTCTCGACAATTAGAACTAATCATTTTGTAACAAAACTAGAGGTCTTGATTCCCATTAATGATATTCATGCTAGAGAAAATAATGATGCCTAATAGACGATTAAGCTAGTTGAGGATGCCGAGAATAAAAATGATATGAGTGATACTTGAATCTCTTATACTTACAAATTAATCATAGTGGTTGTCAAAACGAAAGTAAGGAATAACTTTCCTATTCGAAGAGAATGCTGCCTCTTCTTCTGTCTTGTTCTACTTTTATTATATGTTATGCCTTTATTTGTGTTTGTTTCAGTTGCCATACTTATTTAATTTTCATTTTATTTGTTCTAAAGCTTACAATGACTTTATGTTACAAGGTTTGGTAGCCTCCATACTATTACCAGTTTTAAATGGGATAAAGTCCTTTCCAACGTTGGCACATACAGAGCTTCCAGTTGGAAGAAAACAATTCATAAAACTCTCATTGTTGGGAAATTTTTCTTGTCTCTATTTTAGCCTATGGGTAATTGGGGAGAATCGAAGCAGGTATTGATGACTGAAGAATTAATATGAGCTGAAATTTTAGCTTTCATGGTTCTTCCCTTGACCAATGTATAACTTTGAAATACTTAAAGCATCTGAAGGTTTCCAGAGCCACTCTTCTCTCTAAGTATCCGAAGGTAGAGGGATCTATAGGGAATAAATCTGAAGTGGTCGAGAATAGCAAAATATATTCGAATGGTATCGACTTATCTAGTAGCAAAAGAGGCTAGTGATTAGGCTTTATAGGGTGTCAAAGGCATTAATTTTGTAAGATTCTCAGAATTCTTACACTCCAACCATGGTGCAAGATGAAGTAAGGTTGGAAGATCAACTGTTAGAGTCAGGTTCTTCATGATCCAAGACTTCGAACATGTTTTGGCCAGGTATGGACAAGTGTTCCAAAGTGGTTTTCCATCACTCTCAATGAAAGTAGATTAGGCGATTCATGCACCCGGGAGGTTTCCATAAGTGTTGAGGTACAAAATTGATGTCTTACTTAAGTATGGTTAGACAAGATTGACACTTTTTTAATGACTTAACTTCTTCATTTTATAGATGATGAGCAATATGTTCACATATATGGACCGTGCAGGAGAAGAAAAATGTTGTCATGCCGGATTTTTTCACCCTATTGAAGAATTTTTTACAGAAACTTAAAGAAATAACCGATACATACTCAAAACTTACCAGGTTTAGGACTCAGATGGTTTCATTTAAGAATTGGCGGGAGAGGAAAAAACATTATTAATAGTAGGCTACCACTTGACAAGAGAAGACTCATCAAGAAGAGGTCAATATTTTGGAATATGAGAATAAAGAGTTTAAGGATGAGAAAATAAATCAGAGGAGAAGAACACCCTCATTAAGAATAAATTGAAAGAGAGTCAAAAATACAAAAGTAAGGCAGACAAAGAGGCTACAGACTTCACTATGAGGGTAACATATACTCAGGTTACAGTAATCAAATTGAAATGATCAACAACTTTAATGAGGTATTTAATGACTTACTATTGGGAGGAATTTGGAGCTATGTGCTTGAAAAAAACCGACAATAGGGACTCGTTGTAGATTATCAAGAGGATGGAGAGATGAAAGAAAAATAAAACTAAAAGAATCAGGAGATCGTCATTATTTCCAAGAAACAAACCAATCTATTGGACACTCTGGTCTTGGCAGTTAACATTAGTCATTTTGTAGCCAAACTGGAGGTTCTGATTCCCCTTAATAATATTCAATTCTGCATAATAGATGATTAAGTTGGTCGGCACTTGTGAAATAAAAAATGATACCAATGATACTTGAATATGTTATACTTTTACATTACTTATTTTCTTGATTGCTTTCGAACAACAAGTCTTTGGAAGATCGAGGCATGGTTTGTATGTTTTTTATTATATATGCATATGCTCGTATGGGGCATTATGTTTTCTTTCTTCGAATATTCATGCTGTTCTTTTTATATTTTGCCTTTTGGCTATGATATCTTGCCTTGCCCTGGAGGTGATAAATCTTTGTGTTTGTAGGGAGGGGGAGGGTCGAACCTCAAACATTTGGTTGATTCTATATATTTTGATATTTTTAATTTATATACTTTTAATGTATTAGGATTTTTGAGCTATCTCCCTCTATAAACTCGTAATCCTAAGTCTTATTTCGAAATTATTCAAGAAATAATTTTTTTTAGCAAAACTACAAATATGGGACTATATATGTTCCTTGTTGAAACTTTCTTGTGCCACCAAGATAGCCACGCCAACGGTTAGTTTAAATACTTACATTGAGTTGTATTCACATGAGAGATGATTTGTATTTAGCTTCCTTAAGCCAAGTATAGAATTTAATTCTATATGATACAAGGGTGTGGAAGTGATTTACATTACAAGTCGACTCTGTTGTATATCTAGACCTTTATCTTTTCCACCACTGTATAGGTTCATTCCCATTGAGGGTCGAGTTTAACATTCTTGGGATCCCTAGTACGCTAAAAGACCTTTTTAAATGAAGTTTCACTAACTTGCAATATTCGGCTATGAACATTTGAATTGTATATGCTTCTCATTAGACTTTGAAAATGTTGAATCGCTAGGTGTGTCTTAGTCTCTTTTTCTTATATTACATTTAGTTTGACCCTCATTCCCTCAATATTGATATCTTTTTTATAATTTGCAACTCTTAAATAAAGAATAATTATTTATGTTAGGACTACCACATCCATTCAATAGACCAAGGAAATTATGGTATCTCTATTAGCCGCAGGATAATTCGGTAAACTCAGAGAACCTCTTACAATAAGTTAGGATACCTGGTGGTCAAGACCTCAAACATCTACTTCAATCCCTCTATTATATTTTGATCCATAACCTCAACTTTCCCATTAGCTTGAAAGTGGAAATGTGTTAAAAAATATTGTTAAATACATTGTGTTGGGCAACAAAAATCAACTCGAACGTTTTGTAATTGAGTGCCACTATCATTTGTAATTACTTATGGTATTTAGAATCTACAAAAAA
Source organism: Limnanthes douglasii subsp. nivea (assembly GCA_036936605.1). NCBI lineage: Eukaryota > Viridiplantae > Streptophyta > Magnoliopsida > Brassicales > Limnanthaceae > Limnanthes > Limnanthes douglasii. The sequence goes on from JAUPFV010000001.1 coordinate 367,949,344, forward strand.
TATTATTATGTTGAAATTTGATTACCTCATTAGTTGTGATCCTTGCTAGGAATTCTACCTTAACCCATTCAGGTAAGTAGTCTACTCCCACAAGTAAATATAGTTTGCCACTCGGAGCCTTACAAAGAGGTCCAACCAGGTCTAACCTCATCGATGAAAATGAAATGGTTCATATATTTTATTTTATAGTATTCTCGGTATATGTATAATGTTATAAAACCGTTGAAAAGTATCACACTTTTCACTATTTTTAGCATCGATTCTAAGCTTCGAGAAGTAATATCCTACTAGAAATTCCTTTCTTGCCAAGGTCACGTGCCCATAATGGATCGAGCCAACCTTATCATGAAACACGATCTAGACATAATAAGACTGGTTGGGCCCATAAGCATAATAAAGGTTATCAGAATCCCTTGCAATACATAATTTCTCTTAGCAAAACATACTTTTTCGAATTTTTCTTTAAACCTTATCATATGGTAATGTCCAACTTAGAATATGGTCCATAATCGGAGAACACTAACTCACTCTAGTATATAACACATTGACCGCAGCCGTACTGATTGTGGAGGTTGGTCATATTTTCTATTAATCGGAACTCTTGCAACATTACCCAAGCTCCTGCGTCCGAACTACTAGCGTTGGTAGAGAATTAGCCAAAGATTTCTCGATCTTAAGGAATTTTTCATTCATTTACTAAGTTATATTGTATTTTTGTTCCTCCCCTTATCCAAGGTTTTGATTTACAACCGTTGTGAATCACTAAATAACTAGCATCGTAAATTCAAGTTAAGTGAAGTCCTGATATCATAACTTAATGCTCAAATTAATAATAAGTAGCCTGGAAACATAATCGTATGGCTTGGTGCATAACCTTTCTCTAAATTAGTGGTTAGTTGAGTACCAATATTGCACCGTAAGGAGCTTGACCCATCATTTTTCCAAACTATTCATTATGAACGTATGCATTCATGGGTAGGAAAATGTCTTTCATATTAGGTCAAGAAATTAACTAATGCATGGGAAATTCTGGCTATTATTGGTTCATAAGATATGTCGTATTCTTCAAATTCCATAGACCAACCAATAAGGTGACCCGATAACTATGGTATTTTTAGTATATTCCACAACGGAAAAAAAGATTTAGAAAATAATGTAATGGAATGGCCATAGAAGTAAGGTCTCATATTGTTACTGACACCACTAAGGAAATTACTAGTTTTTTATAGTTAGAACTACATTGTTTATGCATCTATAAGGATCTTGCTTACATAATAGACTGACCTATGACCCCTTTATACCTCCCTTACTAGCACGACACTAACGACATATATATATATATATAGTGGCTCGCATGATACAAGATTTTTGAAATAACATTAGAAAAGACAAGTATTCTTTAATCTTGTTATAATTTTGTACATTTTTAGACCAATGGAAATGATGCGCCTTTATTAAAGCTTCCAACCTTCCAGCTAATAACTAAACTTTATTGATTGACCTATAGGTGCATGGATGTTGTAGTCTACCAACTGCAAGGGATATGCTTTTAAACCTCTCTCATTAACTAGGTATCCCACGAACTTTCTTGAATGAACCCTAATGGAACACTTCTCTAGATTTGTCTTCAAGTTCATAGCTCTTAAGTTTTTGAACATCTCTTCAAAATATCTGATTTGATCGGTATCATCTGGGTTTTTAAATAATATATCATAAATATATACTTTATTTTCTTACCTATTTGACTAGAAGAATCCTTTTTGACAAGTCTATGGTAAGTATCCCCTATATTTGTTTGTACAAAGAATAAGACCTTATAATAATAAAAGCCTCGGTCATTAATGAAAGCACTATATTCTAGATCTCCTAGGTGCATATGAATATGGTTGAACCATGAGTGAGCATCCATTATTAATAATAAATTGTTTGTCAAAGTTGAATCTACCAACTAATCTATCTGGAGTACTGTAAATAAGTCTTTAAGGTATGTTATTCTTAAATCAATAAAGTCCACACAAATGTGGGACTTACCGTTCTTCTTCCAGACAATGACTGGGTTGACAGTCCATACTGGGTAGAAATCCTTTCTTATTTGAATGATGGGTCAGATATTTAGATTTCCTGAGTAAATCATATATGGAGGTACTTTTGTAACATATTCAAATTTCCAAGCAAATACATATAGTTGGGTCGTTTATAGACTATTTGATAAAGTAATATTGAACTTTAAACACCTACTCTTGGAAAACTTAAGTACTCTAGTGTCTTTGTTGAAGATTAGTATGCTTGGAGACTCACTAGGGCCATTAACTCCCTCAGCATCAAGCAAGACCTATTCTAATTATTATTTATTTTTTAAAATAATGGAGACAACACGTTAATTCAGAGCCAACTTTTGATTTCCCGTATAACTTCCACTTTACATCCCATCATGTGTGAAGTGTATAAAGGATTTCATGCAATTTTCGAGCCATGACCGACATATAACAAGGTATTCACTATATATTGTCCCTTTCCTAAATGGACATCGATTTTAAACTCACCCAAGACATTGGCATACTCCCGTGGGAAGCCAACTACTATACTGTTGGAATTTTGGTAGGTATGAGGGTTTTTAATTCTATAAAACTTGCTTTAAGCATTATGTTAGCAGAGTTGTCAGTGCCAAACAAAGCTCTCCTCACTTTAACCCAGATAATGAAAGCAATAATGAGAAATAATATCTTGATAAATTATGGCCACCATTTGAAAATTATAGTATGTAAAAACGCGCATCTTTATTGAAGTGTTAGTGATCCCACATAACTTGTTACCTACAGAAATGGTCATGACATAGTCCATTCTTATTTAGGTTGAACTTCCAAGGACTCAGTTCTCTTAGCCTTAGGTTTTGGCTCATATTTGACCTCCATATTGAACATTTCCTCTTCTGGTATGATACTAGCATAACGTTTTAGAACATTTCCTCTTCCGGTATGAACATATGCAAAAAATTTACAAAAATGCACAAATTCCTTCACGATAATAACTCTCTTGTATTTTATGATAATAACTCTCTTCTGGTATAAACATACGATAAATTATAGAAATGTTAGGTATGATTACTTTCTTGTATTTTATAATAATAACCTTCACGATTCTCAGTATGGCCACCCCATTGGCCCATCCATGTTCATGGTTAGACTGACCCCTCTCTAAAGGGTCCTTTCATGGACCTAAAGGCCTCGGCCTGATAAGTGTGGGATTCACCCGAGTGGTTGGTTGAGGGTAATGAGGTTGTTGAACAACGATAGGGTTCGGGTGGTAAGGTATTAGTATTGATGTTGAAATGGATTCTCATGGGTAGAAAGTTGGAAATTAGGCATGACCCTTGAACGCCTGGTTCATCTACCTTGAATTGTGATACTACATGAGTGAGTAGAGTCTAAAAGATAATGTGTTCCTCTTAATTACGTCTTTTGTCAATAAGACCGACACAATTCATTGCATGAAAGAAACATACGGCATAAACTCATGACAATCATCAACGCTATTTTTTGTTTTTATAAAATACCGAATATAGCCTTTCAGACCCTCATTCCAATAATGCTTATAATATATAATATAGTTTACATCTTTATTTATTATATCACCGCAAATATGATCTACAAACAATGATGTTAACGTTTCGAAACTTGAAACTTATCTGAGAAGTAATTATTTGAACCAAGTAACAAGAGCAAACAAATAGTCATACCCACTAAAAACGAACATCACAATTTTGAAATATTCAATATGATGTTAGAAATCTCTGATCCTATTATATATTTATATTTTTGTACTAATCAAATTTTTGAGTTATTTTATCATCTAAAATTTATAGTGCCAAAAAAACCTCCAACATATTAAAATTGTTAAAATTATAAAAGACAAAATCTCAATTCTAGAATTTCACACGTTGATTGGACTTTCAATAGGTTCTTTTTAAAGACAAAACTAAACTATACCAAAATTTATTTATTTATTTGGTGAAAACAGACTTTAAATAAAATGAAAAAGGTTCATACAATTTTCCTAGGGCATACCCCGAGGTAATACGATAACAAAAGAGGTAATAAAGTCAAGATGTTGTAAAGTAGAAGAAGACATAGTCAACTGAAATAACAAGCTGTGATGATGAGGTGAAAGATAGGTGACAATATTTTTTTTTTATAAAAGATGCTTATAATATCAAATATATAAATCAATACTCTTCAACTATATATATTTTTGTCTTCTATAATATTTTAATCGGTTTCTCCAAATCCATTTAAATCACAAGATATATGTAACAACAAATTGGAGTCAGAGAATCTAGTAAAATGAATTTAAATATTAAAAAGTATTGATTTAATTTTAAACAAAAACGTAAACCTAATTCGGAACCATAAACCCAAAAATCTAAAAACAAATATACAGAGAGGTAAAATATAATGTAGATAACGATCTCGTATTTGAAATTTGTACAATACTTATACTCTAATGGTTTTCAAGTTTGATTTTTTAAAAAATCAATTCTTTAATAATTAGTTTATCTAAATGCGTTATCTTTTCGAACCTATTTTTTACATTTCGATTCTAATTTTTTTTGTAATAAAAGTATTAATTAATTGAATAGAGGTTCATACAAGGATCTGGGCATACCCCGAGAATACATCAACTACTAACTAAGGAGAGTTTTTTGCAAAATAAAATAACAGAAAAGCTATCCAGTCCTAGAAGTGTGGAAAGGAAAGCGTCCAATACAAGAAAGATGAAGGTGTCACCCATTGGAGAGACCTCAACGACAGCATCCGCAAATGTCCTATCGATCAGTGAAATGTCAGATTATGAACTGCTCCCAACCTATCAATACCTGCAAATAAAAATGGAATAATAAATAATAAGTTAGAAAGGTCATCCAGTCTTGGTGCCTTGGAATCTAAACCGAAGGTCTGAGAACATTCGGTGAGACACCATAGAGGCATGGCAAAATGGGAACTAAAAGTTCTTAGGTTCCTCTCCTTCTAGACGTGGTAGATTATCGCGGCGAAGCAAGAATGCCAAATAGAATGGTTTTGAGATTGAGACCAATTTGACGCTTCACAGACCCAAGACTGCCAACAGGAGGCGGTAAAGGGGAAACCTAGTTTATTACTCGCATGGATCCAGATACTCTGAGTGAAAATACAATCAAAGAGAAGATGAGGGATAGTTTCATGTTCAGAGTTGCAAAGAGCACATTCAGGTGGGATGTTGTAATCCCAACTAATGAGCTTGTCTTTGGTAACAAGCTTTCCCTTAATAGCGAGCCATAAAATGAAGGATTATATTTATTCCAAACTAACCCGACCCACCTTACTTTAGGGTTGGGCTGCCGTATGGCGTGATACGTGTCCTTGATGGAGAAGGAAATGCCTCCTTCTTTCGCCTTCCAAAATGGAACATCAATGGAGAGGATATTTGGAAGAGGGAGAGAGAGAATGAGAGTTTGTATTTCCAGCAGATTGGCTCGATTGCGGGCATTCGCTGCTCTAATATTGGATGGCCAGTTCCAGCTCCCATTGAGAATGATATATGAGACTTTGAGGTTTTTCCCAAGTTTAGAGTCCTTGATGATACTTTCGCCATAATGGGATACAAGTGAAGAAGGGATGAGCCATGGGTCGTACCATAAAAATGTACTCTTGTTATTTCCAATTTCCACCCTGCATATTTGACAAGCCAAAGGCCGAAGCTGAAGAATTTTCCTCCAGATCCAAGAGGGCGAGGATCCCATATGGATGTTCCAAAAATTATTATTTTTAATTTTTTTCAACTTAATCCATTCACTCCAAATGGATTGAGAGTTATGACTTATGATCGACCAAAGATGCTTTAGGACAGCCGTCTGATTCCAGATTTTTAAGTCTAAAATCCCAAGGCCGCCCTCTAAAGTGGGAAAATGACTGTGGTCCAAGCCACTTTGACACCATGGATTTTCGTAGCCGATCCATACGAAAGAAAACAACGCAGATACTGATTCAATTATGTAATAATCCTTGAGGGGAGGATAAAAATGGATGACCTGTAGACCTGACCCGCGAATAACATAGACTTAATAAGTTGAAGCCTCCCAGCATAAGAAAGGTGCTTAGAGGTCCAAGAGTCAATTCTGGAAGTGATTTTGTGGAGAAGAGGACGATAGTCAGAGTGGGTGAGCCGGCTATTTAGAAGGGGCACACCCAAATATTTAACCGGAATGGATACTTCCTGATAACCCAGGATATTGCTAAGTTCCATATGGAGAGACTCGTCAATGCCGGAAAAGAAGATAACGCTTTTAGAAGTGTTTACTTGCAGTCCAGAGAGAGTATAGAATTCTTCAAGGGCATCTTTGATAATAAGAAAGGAATGAACATCTCCATGACAAAAAATCATAAGACCATCAGCAAAGCAAAGGTTGATGATTTTGAGTTCTTGACAATTCTAGTAAAACCGGAATTTCTTATCTTTACTTCTTTTCGTAAGGATACTAGAGAGAACATGCATGACAAGAACAAAGAGGAAGGGAGATAGAGGATCTCCTTGCCTTAGACCTTTCCATCTTTTGAAGTTTCCATGAGGATCTCTATTAATATTGATGGAGTAAGAAGGAGAAGAAATACATTTGATGATCCAGGTGATCATTTTATTCGGAAAATGCATGGCAACAAGAATGTTAAGGATGAGGTGCCATCCGACATTGTCAAAGGCTTTCCTTAAATAAATTTTAAGCGCAACCTTTTTGTCCCTACGATTTAGGTGGTATACCTTTAACAACTCTTGCGATAAAAGGATGTTATCCGAAATATTCCTTCCATTTACGAAAGTCGATTGGGAGTTGTCAATGAGGTAAGGGAAGGAGCCTTTAATTTTGTTGATTAAGATCTTGGAAATGATCTTATAACAAACATTACAAAGCGCTATGGGTCTAAAGTCGACTGGATCGGAGGGAGAATCTTTTTTAGGGATGAGAGCTATTAAAGTGGAGCACCAAGAGGCCTCCAGAGAATCAGAATGAAATAAATCAAGGACACCGTTACAAATGTCCTGGCCAATAATCCTCTAGTTCGATTTGAAGAAGCAACAATTGAAACCATCAGGACCCGAAGCTTTGTTACTGTCAATACAGAATAAAGTGGATTTTATTTCGTCACAAGTAATCTCACGAAGCATAAAGTCCTTATCCGTATTGGTAACTTTTGAGGTAAAGAGGGAAGAAACGATGTCCAGACCAGGGTAGCTGACAGAATATCTGGTGCCAAGAGAGTCTTCAAATTATTTCACAAAAGATAATCTTATTCCGAAAAGACGAGCCTTAATGCTATTATGGAAAAATTTAGTGTTTTTGTCACCTAGCGTGATCCAGTTTCCTCTAGATTTCTGTTTAAGAAAGGATTCTTCGGCTCTACTAAGAAAGATGAAATCTTTTGACGCATCGCATTCATCGACAATAAGAGATGGATTGAGCGAGTCACACGCGAGAATGGATTCGGCTTGGAATAGTCTTTTTTTAGCATTAACGACTCTGGAGCTAATATCACTAAACTCTTTAAGATTGAGTCTCACGAGATCAGATTGCAGCCTAAGAAGTTTTCTAGTGACCATACTCATTCCAGAAGAATCAATGGCACTATTCCAACTTTTATTCACAATTTCTTTGAAGAGCGGATGAGATTGCAACATATTGAAGAATTTGAAAGGTTTTTTACGCTTAGGACGTGGAAATCCAAGGTTAAGCGTGACTGTAGTATGATCAGAGGATCGAACAAAACCAAAATGAGCAAAAGACATTGGGAATGTATCATCCCAAACAGGGTTGACAAGGACTCTATCAATCTTGGATAGAATTGGATTATCATGCTGCTTATTAATCCAGGTAAAATGAAAACCAGTAGATCGGAGATCACTGAGCTCATTATTGAAACAGCAATTGTTAAAATCATCAATAGCTGAAGACCAACTGTCAGAGGATCCAATATGCTTGTTTGGGTGGCGGATGGCATTAAAATCTCCACGCAAAACCCAATGAGTTAGCTTGTCTACCATGGAAATGGTAGAAAGATCATTCCAAATGGAGGTTCTATCCCCAACATCGTTAAAAGCATAAATTATTGATAAATCTAAAAGAAACATTGAGATTATGACACTTAGCTAAACAGTGAATAAATTGAGGAGATTGAGACTCTCTAGTTATGGTGATGACACTAGGATTCCAAATAATCCAAATTCTACCTAAATAATGTGACGAGTGATTTGTAAGGACATGCCAAAAAGGAGTCATATTCCTAAGAATAGACTCACTTTGTACAGTTGGACTTTAGTTTCTACTAGAATTAATAGGGAAATACTATTGGTAATAATAAAATATGTAACATCTTTTTGTCTAACAGGGTTATTTAATCCCCTAACATTTCAAGAAGAAATATTCATAAATCTGAAAACTTACAGCGTTTTAGACGATGGTCATGTCGGAGGACAAATCCAAAATATCCTTGGCCTTATCATCAGAGAGACGATGACGTTTTGGAGGCGAATCAACCTCCTCCCCATTTTCCACTTCTGTGGCTTCCTCGAGGGAATCAAGGCGATGTCCACTACGTCGCGATGACTCAACCTCATAAGGATCAGACTCTTCAAAGGTAGCAATCAAATGAGGAGCGAATGAAGATTGGATGCTCATTTTTTACAAAGGCGGGAGGAATGTCCAAAAACAATACAATTAGCACATTATGGAGGAAGAACTTGATATTCGAAATTCACCGTAATGAATTTTCCCCTAATCTTGAAGGTGAGATTCGAACGGATTTCGGATCCCGCAGAAATCATAATGCACATGCGAGCAAAACAAAGTTTTTCCATCATTTCCGTTTGATGGTCCACATATAAAAGAGTGCCCAAAACCGATCCGATTTTGCTAAAACCCTCCGCTGGCCAAAGCTCCAGAGGAAGATTAAAAACTTTGACCCAAATAGGGATTTTCTTGTGAGGATCCTTTATGAGAGGGGAAATAGGGGCCCAATTCTTGAGAATGATCAAATTCCCTCCAAAATGCCAAGGGGCAAGATCCAACACCTTTTTTTTCATCTCTTCTGACCCAAATTTAAATAGGTAATACCCTTCGGGAAGAGGCTTAAAATCCAAAATACCAAATTTCCTCCATAGAGAACCCACATTGGCTTTGAGGAGGGTGAAATTTTGAGGTTGATTAAGAAAATACCCCGATAAACATGCCTTCCATAAATCCGGAGAACCCATAGCCGACTCATTTAAAATAGAATCTACTCCATCATAATCCATATGGTTAACCCAATAACCAATGGGGAGCGGTTGTCGAGGTGACCCGCAACAACGCTTGCATAGGATAGGTTAGAGAGAGTTTGGCCTAGATTTCAATCCCAAGGAGTTAGAGTTGGTAGAGGGGGGATATGAAATCTTAGAAGGAGATTTGTGAATTTGGGCCAACTTATTTAAGAATTTTCTTCCCTTTGGGCCTTCACCCGCATTACCAATATTCCTTATAATGGAATATGGCTTGAAAGAAAATTCGGCACCGTGTAAACCTTTGCCTTTATTTTCCACCGGCCCAACGTATGAAATTATTTCGGTCTGCCCAATAAATTTGGAAGACTGGCCCAACTGCCCAGCCCTCTGGCCCATACGAAAGCCATTAATCTGCTGGACCAAACTATTACCCAGACCCCGCTGGCCCAACGAAGGATCCGGATTGGCAGGCAAGCCTTTCGCAAAATCAATAGGGTTTTGGAGATCAGAGCTAGAGAGAGCAGGGAAGCCAAGCTCAGGATGAAAATGCTTACTTAGGGATGAAAACGAGGGCTCGTTCAGATGATGATGATGAAGCTTTCCAGCAGAGAGACCTAGGTCAAAGTCACCGGAGAAAGGTTCAGATGGGCTCGAGGATGAGGAGGTATAGGCGAAACGGAAACGGTGGGAGTTCAGAGGAGGTATGGTGATTCTGGGACCTTGGTAAAGGGCATTCTCTTAAAAAAAAACCATGGATTCTTGGATAGAGAGGAAGGCTCAAGGGCGATGATCGATTGACGCTTCTTTGTCGATTAGTAAGGGGATCTCTGGCTGTCTCTTCACATATACTAGGGTTTCCAGAATTGGGGATATGGATCGCAAGCGAAGGCAGTTCTTCACCTATCAGACAATCGGGAGATGATTCTCTAATCGTTGCCACTAGATTAGAGTAGAGGTCCATCGAGACAGAGGTGATGCCATTCGTTACCAGTGGAGCATCCACCAGAGAAGAGGTATTGAGTCCAGACACTGAGGAGAAATCCAAGCAAGGTATTTGACGGACAGGGAGAGACGTAAGAGGTAAGAACGTCTTCAAATCAGGGGTGGCTACATTCTGGAAGAGAATGTGGCTTTGGCCAGACTCCCTGTGATGTCTGGCCAAGGCAAGTGTGTTTTTAACATACTCCTCGTGCTGAGAAGTTAGACACTTTGAACCAGAGGCCAGCAAGGAGGTTGAAGGGATGAATACTTTCTCAGAGCAAGCCGATTGGGGTAAAGGATGAAGTTCAAAGGGGGTTTGAGATAAAGGTGAGGTTGGGAAGGTTTCCAAAGCGGAGGAGAAGCCTTCTGATCGAATGGGAGAGAAAGATCCCATTTTACCAGAAGGTTTAGCAGGGCGAAAAGTTACAGTGGAGGCCATGATGAATCGGTTGAGGTAAGGGATTTTTTTTTCGAAGTTTAGTGATGCTGATTTTTGCTTTTGGTGGTTTCTTAGGATAGAGCAGGATAAGTGCTTTTGGTGGTTTCTTAGAATGAGATATTGGTAGATAAATAAGGTTTAGGGTTTGGATTGATTTGTTAGGGGGTCTAGGTAGGAGAATTAGTTGGCTAGGGATGAACTCCTTAGTCCACAAGAAACAGCCCAGAAATTCAGACTGGGGAAGCAGCATAATGCTAGGATTAGACAAGGTAATTGGGTGGCTCAGGCTTAGCAGGCTATAGGATTGCAGAGAAGTATTGGGTTTGTGTTTAAGCTTAAAATGGAATTTTTTTAGGAGAATAGAGCCACGGAAAGAAGGCAAGTGACCTACCCAAACAAGGAGAGAGAGGTTTGATGGGAGGGAGGGCTGTTTTTTATGATAGCAATAGTTAGACTTGTGACCATTTAAACTCAGTCCAATTAGACTAACTGAGTTTAGGATTAGGACTAGCTTCCCAGTAGTTAGAATGTAACAAGGATTTACACCACTATGAAAGTGTAGAGTTACCGTTAGAATGAAGTTGACACATCAAAGAAGAAGGGCCAATTTGAATATACTGGGGACTCTGAATTGAAACGTTGTTTTGAATGTGTGGTGCAGGGTTGAAGACGAGTGAAATGATGCTTTGAAACATCACATAGACCAGAGAGAAGCATGGCAAGTTCCAGTGCACTGAATCAAAGAACCCACATTTGGAGTAGTTTGGCTCTTAGGGGGACTAGTTGGGTTCACAACAATGCCCAACATACAATGGACAACTTCGAGTGATACTCTCCCTAGAGAGTATAAATACTTGAATAGCACCAACCGAGAAGGGTAAAAGATGAAGACAGTAGCATGGATAGGAGATAGAGTTATCCATTGGATCCAAGTAGAGGTAGGAGACTTGGATGTCCACTGTCTCAAATCCCTCGTGCCAATTCCGGTTGAGAAGAAAACCTGAAGGATGGAGGACTAAACCATCGCATGACAGCCCTTGCATCTGAGTTAACCATGGAAGAGCAATTGTATAATGTAATCGTTGGCCAAAACTTCCGATTTTAATATTGTTTTTAACGATTTGAATTTTTTTATAAAATATGATATTTTCTATAATCTATGTCTAGTAATTCATCTCTTTTTAGTTTACGCTTTAAAATGTTTTATTATATTTTAGAATAATTATCATTTCATATTAAAGTAGGTTAAATCAATTGTATTTTATTAATTTTGTGTAGATGTCAAGTTTTTTTTATTAGAAAACAATGTTGTAAAAATACTAAAATCCAATATAACATTAATGATTGAAATAAAATGTTAATTTTTTTTAAAATATACATACTTTTAGTTAATCAACAATTAATATCGATATCGAATGCGATTTTTATGATGCTCTTAAGACAATTTGATTATATGTTGGAATTGTTTATTAAATATGAATGATTCAAAAAGAGTTCTTATCGTTGAATTTTTTGAAATAAAAATTAAAAAATAAATAAATGAATTATGAGAAGGTTTGGACGCTGATCGTGGTAAACGAGTCAACACTAGCGTTAGTGAATACCATCACTTGTTGATCGCGGCAAAATACAGGACATAACATATCTGTTTTGATTGATCCTCTTACAGTGGCCAATACTTTCGATAGCAATATACATTGTAGTTGCGATGAATCTTTATATCGTAATTACGATTTATATCGTGGTTGCGATGAATCTTGCTAGTTACAATCACAACGATTTTACATTAATGTTATGATGAAAGTTTGTCGTCGACCAAAACATGATTGATCTCAACAAAAGATTTCTATGAAAATATTTTATCCAAATTGTTTTGTTTCAAATTAATATGATTCATTTGTTCACAAAAAATTACGACTCTTTAAAAAATATGTTTACACACATCTATATACAAGTCAATCCAAAAAAAACTGTATAAATGAAACTTCTTTCAGAATATCAAATAAGTGAAAATATTTTATTTGATATTTCAAGAAGGGTCTATTTTTTTTTGGGTTTTGAAATATCTGTAATCTAAATCTAAAGTATTGTTCAAACGAGATCTAAACCGTAAAGCAAATCATGATAAAAAGGAAAATTAAACGTATATATATATATATGGAATCTTCACACAAATTATATTGATTAATTTAATATACATTATTTTTCCAATCTCTATTTTTTTAGGTTATGCATTTCAGACTCTACACTGTTCTTACAAATTTCTTGGTGTAATAAACTCGTGTTGACACAATAAGCCGTCGCGCTGTCTGATATAGACGGGAATATGACACTTAAAAAAATACTACTACTAGATAATAAAGGCACAACTGGAAGTACTATACCAAAAAATATAGTACATTATATTTATAAGAGATGCGTATAAAAATTAATACTCTCCAACTATATTCAATGTTTACCACCGCAATAAACATTTATGATTTTTGAAAAACACTAAAATAATCATAAAAAATCTACTTTAATAAGAAAATATATATATTTGCGATAGTAGTAGAGTAATTTAAATGGATATATAGGCTAGCCAATCCAAGATTCATACCATGGGCTTACGTTTTGGAACTGGAAAAGAAGGCAATGTAGATGTAGGCTGTTATTATTAGGGTTAGGGTTAGGGTTAGGGGTAGGGTTTGTGTGTAAAAGTGTAGAGAGAGAGAGAGTCTCTATAGTACGCGAATCGGTCACAAGAGCGTAAGAATAAAAGCAAAAGAACATGAGTTAGGAGAGACGTCACTGTGCCATTGTTTAAACTTTTAACCATAGAAATATAAATATAGATATAGTCATGTAGAGATAGAGAGAGAAAGAAATGAGGGGACAGGAAGCTAAGGCTCTTTCAAGTTTCAAGCAAAAGCTCTCTTTTCTTTTCTTTTCTATGGATACTCACTTTACGTCATTTCTATCAACAGTCTCATGATTGAAATTTGAAACCCAACCCAACCCATCTTACTCCTCCTCCTATAGCCTATTACTATAATCTAATTAACTCAACTATTGTTTTCGTTTCTTTTTAGTACTACTACTACTAGTACTTTGCCTAATCACTTAGTTAGAAATAGTAGAAACTTTTCTAGTATCGACTTATTGCTAATCATAAATGGTACTTAAAGTTACATTACTGACTGTTCTGTTTACAATATTTAACCTAGCATGAATCATTGCATAAATAACGTTGATGTCTGACTTGAATCAAAACAAAATATTAAATTGATAGCATATGATTTTCTTTTCTTTGGTTTTCTAAAGTTTGGATATGAGATATAAATTGTCTGTATTATGGTATGGAGGCTGGTCCCATTGCCAAGCTTAAGGTGGAAGAAGGAGAAATCAATGATATACTCCGATATATTAGTTTATTGGACATTCTGTTTCCACAATCAAAGGTCACCTATCTTACAACAAAACTTGGACTATTAGATAGAGAAAGATATTGATTAGATAGAGAAAGATATTGAGAGAGAGAGGAGATGTTATCTTCCGATATACACAGAGCTCGGTTATTTAGCCACAACAAGTTCGACTAGTAAGGCTTTTTCGCATTGACTATCCCAATGGTTCGGATTATGAGCTTCGGTCACAATGCACTTTCATCCAAACTTCTATTGCCGTTATTCGTAATAATAGTTCGAAGATATATTCAATACACGAGATTTTAAAAATATATTTTTTGTCATATTTTACATGTGTTTGTATTCATACAAAATTTAATATTATTTATTTTTTATTTTTTTTATTTTTTTAAAATATCATTTTAATGTTCACCTCTCTCAGATCATGAATTGCAAATCTCAACTGCCAAAGTGACAAATCCATCTCCTCTCAGATTGATATTGTCCTTGTTAATTACCTATGGGATCACACTTTCTCCAACTCTTTGCTCATTTTGACCACACCCCCATCATCCTATACTTTACCTCCCCTTTTGTTTCAACCCCTAAACCTTTTAAATACTTCAATATGTGGTGCTTTCATCCGACCTTCCAAAGCCTAGTCTCCATAACCTGGAACTTGACTTGCCTCAAAAATCTCATGAATACTATTGTTATTAAGCTAGCACATCTCACCCCTACCCCTTACCTCCATAAACAAGCGTGACTTTAGCAACATCAGCCATAGGATGGAGAAGGCCCAAACTTCCTTTTCCCATGCGCAGATAAGCCTTACCTCAAACCCGTCAAATAGTTCCCCCATCTTGATTGAGCACGAGGCCTCCAAAATCTATATTTTCTATAGTCGGGTTGAGGAATCCTTCCTCAAGCGGAAATCTAAGGAAACCTGGTTTAAGCTCGTGGACAGAAATTTAAAATATTTCCATAACATCATTAGGGCTCGAAGAGCCTGAAACAAAATCTTGTCTATCGTAAACCTAGATGGCTCTTCTAGCTCCAACCCTAGAGTGATTTCGTCCTCTATCATCAAGCATTTCAAAAACCTCCTTAGTACCCAAGCCCTAGCAACTACCATGGACTCGATAGAATAAAAACCCTCATTAAAATATCAATTTTCCCCTCCGATAAGTCAAATATGATTAAGCTCATCTCGGAGGATGATTATGAAATACTTGTTTGATATTGATAGTGATAAGGCCTCGGGGCCCAATGGGTATAGTTTTGGTTTCTTCAAATTCAGCTCGCCCAATGGTGGGCCTGACATCTGCATGAGAGTCAAGTATTTTTTTCGTAAAGGAAAAATAGACCCGGATTGGAACAAAACCTTCATTTCCCTCATCCCCAAAATCAATTCCCCTTCCTCTCCCTTAGACTTTAGGCCCATTGCATGTTGCAATGTCATTTACAAGATTATCTCCAAAATCTTACCCAATAGAATCAAACGGGCCTCCCCTCCCTGATTGACCCCTCTCAACCGACTTTTGTGCCCCACCACTCAATCTCTGACACATCCTCCTCACTCAAGACCTCATGCATGGCTACACACCAACCGCAAAGGTCCCAGATGTGCCCTCGAGATCGAACTTATTCACGCATTCAATAATGTCCGATGAAGATTAATCTTGGATGTTCTCTATGTTATGGACTTCTCTATCGAGATGATTAATTGGATTATCCAATGTATCACCACCCTCCCTCTTTTGCAGTTTATATTATGGTATGCCCACCAGCACTTTTTAGAGTTTGAAAAGCCTCCATCAAGGAGACCCCATTTTCCCGTATATTTTTTCATTGTCACGCCGGTCATTTCTAGCATCCTTCAGGAAAAAAACGAAGACCCAACTTTTGGATTCCACTGAAAATTGCACAAGCTCAAGATCATCAATATTTGCTTTACGGATGACCTCGTGATCTTATATCGCGCTCATGCACCCTCAATCAATCTCATCAAAGAGGGTATTAACGAATTTGAACACCTCTCGGGCCTCTAGCTTAATAAAAAAAAAGCTAGGTTTAGCTCTCGAGAACTTCTGAAATCAGTGGGATCATCATCTTGAACTCCCTAGGTTTTAATGAAGGAAAACTGCATGTAAAATACTTGGGCGTCCCGTTGATCCTGAATTTCTTACAATGAATATAGATCTTTATTCCTCGAAATCACCAACTGAATCAACTCATGAACTTCCAAGCATCTCGCATATGCCGAAAGACTTCAATTGATCAAATCAGTGATTTTCGCTAGCCAAATCTATTGGTCCTCAATCTTCATCCTCCATGTACAAAATCTGAATAAACTCTCACAGTTATTCCGCAGACTTCTCCGATCTGGTACGAAGATGAAGACATGAGGGGCTAAGATTGTTTGGGATAAGCTCACTTTACCTAGTGATGAGGGCGGCCTTGGGATTCCCAACCTCAAAGCTTGGATTCAAGCGGCCACTCTAATTTTTTTTTGGTTTATTCTGACTAGAAACCTAAACTTCATCTGAACTTAATGGACCTTTGTTAAGAAGATAAAAAACAATTGCATATGGACTCTCTCTCTTACCTCCTCCACTAATTAAGGATGGAGGAAAATCCTTAAGCTCCGCAACCAGGCAGCGACTTTATATAAGGTTCATATATCAGAAATGACATGGCCACGTCTATTTGGTACGACCCATGGCTCTTTCATACTTCCCCTGTAAATCATTGTGGCCCTAGCATCATCAACCTGACGTGTATGTGCAACATCACTCGAGTCGCAGACCTTCAATGTAATGGACGATGAATTTGGCCATCCTATGTCAGGGCCGCCCGTAGGCATCGGCAGCCTCATCTCTATGAAATTAGGGATGCTTTAAGCGCTCTCCTCGATGTTTCTGACACTGCAGACATCTTTCTATGGATCCTAAATCATTATCAGCTTCACTTTACTATCATCAGCACCTACGAGGCTCTCATACCATCTATAAGTAAGGTTGCATGGCTGCACTTGTGTGGAATAAAGACAACATCCCTAGGCACTTCTGCATCCCCTGGATGGCCATCCACAACAAGCTTTCAACTTTGAACAAGCTTATCGGTTGGGGGCTCAACACTCCATCAGGTTGTGTTCTCTGCTTAAATAGTGTGGAGTCTTTGGAATATATCCTCATTCACTGTCCTTTTTCATCTCCCATATAGGAGGCCATATCTCAAATCTAAACATTAATTCATCTCACACCTCTTGGACTGCTTGGCTCACCGAGGAAAGTTCCTGGTCCCTTAATGCTTCAGGCACTGGTCATCTTTGGCGCTAGGCCTTCTGCTCGGTTATGTACTACATTTGGATCGAAAGAAATGCATATATATTCATAATTACCCATACCCTCAACTTGGGGATCGCCCGCCATGTTCTCTCCGACCTACGACACTGATACTACCGCACCAAGATCAGTTGGCCTGTGTAATCTAGTTTTCTATTTTATAATATAGTTTCCTTGTATTCGAGGCTAATCCCTCCTCTGTTAACTGCCCCGCACAACTGGTTTGATCTTTTAGATTTTTTTAATATATATTCTACCGCATTAAATATAAAAAAATAATTATAACATTTTCTAATATTTATAAATAACATTAAAACTACGTATATTGTGGAACGAAAAAAATACTAAAACTATTAAACATAATAAATTATTAATTTGATTTTATAAAAAATAATATGTATATTCATTAATTTTGAATTTTTATAGTAGTAGCATTTGAACATAGTATACTTATTCTTAAAAAAGTTAATTGAGATATCAATAAAATATTATATATTTTATTTTTGGTTAGTTATATTCCCAGTTGAATCACACTATATTCATTTACGAAACATAATAACAATAATTTTAAATAACACAAAAATTAAAAACCTCGACTGAATGCATATCCATGATGATATTATGGGATAAAAAATATAAAAAATATTAGTGTTCTAGGTTTTATATTTGTTTATGTTTATTTTTATATATTTTTATATTTTAAAAAGATAACATATCTTGATCGTTTGTGAGTTCATTTTAGTAAAAAAGTTTAATCCGTGCTTTTTAAGATAAAATATTTTGGTCATTCACTTAAGTACAAATAAATTTCTTAAAGACTAAGATGAATAAATCAATTTAATTACACCATATAATTAAATGCAATTATATTACCCTTTAACCCTACTTTCTTTCACATATATTATCTATTTGGTGTTCTTGCATACCTATAGACGCTTACGATATTATAACATTTATCAATAAAAGCGAAGAACCAAGAGCATAAAGAATGGTAGCTAGAGGATTCAAGAGCAAAAGATCAAACGATAAAAAAAGATTAATTACTTTTTTTATTGAAATAAGTAGACTAAATTAAGTGATTTAATTAAATATATCAATTGGTATTAGAGCGGGTTGTTTAAAATCGATTAGTATAAATATATGTGTAATCAATTAAAAATATGTTTGTTTTTATTTCCATAAAGAATTCATAGTATTGGAAAATAATTGTTGTTTGAGCTTATTTAAGGTATAAATTTAGGACATGTTTTTTTTTATATAAGCATGACTAAGATTACGTGTTTGTGTTCATTGAAAGAAATTTTTAGGGGTTTTCATTTAATTGAAGGCTTCTTTATTGGTGGAATAAAGAGAATTTCACGATAAACAAACCTCAAATTGATTAAGAAAATCAGAACAATATGAGCTCATCACAACAAACTCTGGTGTTGTCACGACAAATTATTGTTAATAGACTGTTTTTCATGACTACCACTGTTGTCAGGGTGAATAAGCTCTTTGTCTCACCAAAATCTACTTGTCGCGATAAATAAAATTTTCACTGTAGAATAGGCACTGCTCTCTGCGACAAAAGTCTACTTATGCAGAAAAATATTAATCAATACAACTGTACACCTATGGAAATGCTAAGTAGGCTCTTCATTCAATTAGACCTGTGACTACATAATGTGTTTGGGTATGGTGATATTTTTTAATGTGGTTGATTAATTTGAAATATGTTTAAATTTTAAGTGAAATTGCATGATTAAGGATGTCTTGACTACGGTTAGTAAATCATGAAGCCAACATATCGGTCCAAAAACAGGTTGTTGGTGAGTGGAGGAACCCATAATCTGGACAATTTATGGGATTAATTATATTAGAAGCATTTTCAGCACAAATGAAGGTCAATGTTTGACATATTTAACCATGAACGTGAGATTATCATCTATGAATTGATCATTAAGGTTTTAATCGAGAAAAATGAAACTATCTCAAGCGAGTATTTTACCAGAATTAGGTAATTTGAAAATGGAACAATAACGACTTTCTAAAACTCATAAAATGCATGTTATTATATTTGTCCAAATATATCTTATTATCGATGTATTTTATGTTTTACATGTAATATTCCATGTTTAAACATCATTTTCTAAAGATTATATGTTAATAAAATATGTGATTTATGTGTTGTTTTTTATGTATAAAGTTATAGTCAATACATATAACTTATAGGGCAATACAACCCTAATTTTTAGATATGTAATTTTTTTTCCAATAAATAGAAGACATAGTATTGTATTTGAACTGTTGTCATCATGATTTGGCATTAAGGACTCAAAAGCCAACGACCATTAAAACTAATTCTCACAAAGAGAAAATATAATTTGAGGCGTCTGAAAAGTCATATAGATTATGTTTGGCAGTAAAGAAACCACAAATACTCTTAGAATTTCATGTGGTTATTCGAACTTTGATCAACCATGAAATTGAGTCTCTCAAAACAGTTGGAAAATGTTTTACCGAATTTAAATAATGTAGAGATTAAGATATATTGATGTACATTTCCACCCTAAAGTTTAATAAAAAAACATATTCCCCCAAGGGGGTACCCGAGTTGGTTGAGTAAGACATGCTTGTGACCAAAGGTCATGAGTTCGAGTCTCACTACATACGCCTTCTCGGCTGAGCCTGTCACCTTGTGTGGTTTACCTTCTGGCGTTGGTTTGCAGGCTATTGCGTCAGACTGAGGGTTTACCCTATGCACACTCATTGCACTCTGATTAGCGGCTGCGGGTTCCCTCCGGAAAAAAAACATATTTATGGGGTGTCAATAATCACCTCAAAGTTAAAATAACTTAAAATTGATATTCCTAAAGAAATTGTGAAAGAGTTTGTGCTTTACTTTTTACTCAGCATGAGAAGTGGACAATTAGTAAACTGGCTTATCATCCTATTTTAGAAGAGGAAACGCTGAAATAAGAATATCAAAGTGCATAAGGTGAGTTCTTAATAGGGAAAACAAAGAAGATAACCTATAATCGAGTATTTAATAAGGTTTTTGGTTCATGAGTCAAAAAATCTAATGATTCACTTGTTGCATGTTGAGATTTCTTTTATAAGATGATGGAGCATCTCAAAAAGGAGTGTAAAAAGTATCAAGCTTATATAAAAGCTAACGGTAATCTCACAACTTTGGTATATTCAGAAATCAATTTATTTTTAATTACATGAAACACATGGTGGATTGATACGATTACGACAAACCATGTTTGTATTTTTACGAATAAAACGACAAGGAGTCAAAGACTCAATGATGGTAAAACATCCATACTTTAAGTAAATAATAGTTCGTGCTTAATGTGTATCTTTTGTGATTATTAGTTGTTTCTTTCTAGTGAACACGTATTGAATTTCAAAGATATTAGTGAGAATTTGATTTTTTGTGTGAATAAGATGCGTTTGGATATTCAGCTATTTCTGGGAATAATCAAATGACTATTTCTTTACATGATAATATGATAGACATTATATGTCTAACAGTGATTAATAAGTTTTAGTCATTAAGTACTATTGATCATTACAAATAAGTAATAAACATCTAGTTATATGACAAACAAAATTATAAACCTAAAATTTAGGGAATATAAATATAAGTTTGTTTCTGAAATATTTATTAAATTCAATTGATTATTTAGACTATGGTGATTACATTGAATGTATAAAAGAGAAAAAGACCAAAGTGAAAAGGTTAGATGCATACATATTGAAAGAATTCTTGGAGTTGATACATACAGATAGTCGTTGACTATTCCCATAAATATCATAGAAAATACATCTATATTTTATCTCACTAAAGATAACTTTTCTATTCACGAGGTAACAATAACCATAAGATAAGTTCATATCATTTAAAACTAAAGTTAAACACCTTGGTAAGAATATTAAGTATATTAGAATTAACTAGTGAATATCATTTCATATATGATGATTTTGATGAACAATCTTATAAATCATATGTCAAATACCTAGATGAGTGAGATATACATCCTGAGAATATAATGTCAGGTTCACCCAATATAAAAGACATGCATGAGAAATGAAATAGTATAATTAAATATATGATTATATATATGATATGTCATTCAACTCTTATACTATCACTTTAGGTGATACCATCGAATATACAACATGTATTCTCAAAAGAATTCTC
Organism: Limnanthes douglasii subsp. nivea; assembly: GCA_036936605.1. Taxonomy (NCBI): domain Eukaryota; kingdom Viridiplantae; phylum Streptophyta; class Magnoliopsida; order Brassicales; family Limnanthaceae; genus Limnanthes; species Limnanthes douglasii. Next base: position 367,970,971 of record JAUPFV010000001.1, read on the forward strand.
ATAAAACAAGAAAAAAGATCCAATATGAGCTTTCGAATGGGCTTAAGACTAGCTTGAAGCATATACTTTTAATATGTTCATCTAAATAAAATACTCAAATATCGAATCAACAAAAGTTAAGCACTAAAAGAGTTATTTGTTATTTTATTGGATATTTTAAACATTCAGAGGGTTCTAACTTTTATGATTCTTCCATTATAAGTATGTATTAGATGGGAACAACAATGTTCTTTGAGATGTTGAGTTTGAGGGTAATATTTTACAAACAAATGTTCATTTTGAGGAACAAACTTTAGAGATTCGTTAAGCGCCTAACAAACATAATTAGGTAATGAAGCTAACATATCAGCCGAAATGAAGGTTGTTGGTGATACTTATGTATCAGATGATTTGCTTTCAATGCCTGTTATTTTTATCTAGTTAGGATATTAAGTTACTCAAAATGATATTTGTCTTCCACACAGAGAACATAATGAAATTATTTAATAATATAAAACTCTACCTCCTCAAGAAGTGAAAATTTAAGAACTAATATCATTAAGAAAGTCCATTATAGAGAAGACGAATAATATATCTTTAGATATAATATATATTCAAGAAAATAAACATTCATATAGTGTAATGGTAAATGATTCACCATGTTTTCATAAAGTCATGAAGAGTTTTGGTTCTCAATTGTAAATTAACACTATGAAGAAATAGTATATGTTAATGCATCATAACATGATTCCAGAGTTTTTCTATTATCTAAAGAAAAAGATTCGATTCGTCGTAGTGAATTTATAAAACCAAAAAGGACTCAAAAGGTAATATGAAAATACATAAAGCACAATTTGTGACAATATGTTATACTCATTGTAAAATTATTGACTTAAAAAAGACATTATTTTTAGTTTCCTGAATTAATCATTTAGAAAATCTATGGTTTTGTTTGCACACTTCAACCTATACTTTCATTAATTAGATGTTAATATCATTGTTAAGTATGGGCTCAAAGTGATGGCGGTAAGATTACTGTCAAATGCATGATTTGGTGTCAAAGGTTGTAACTTGGTGTTGAAGCTGTTACTTGGTGTTATAGGCTATAACTTAAAGTTGAAGTTGGATGTTGCAGCCGAGACTAAGTGTCAAATACTGAATCTAAAGGATGAAGCTGGAATTGAGTATCGACACTGGAACCAAGTGTTATACCTGGAAAAATATGATCGGAGTTGTTTACCTGAAAATTTTGACTCTTTATGTGACTGGATAAGGATTCTATTGGAAGCTAAGAGTTGAGCATAGTCGAAACAAGTTGAACCAAAGAATGTGTGTTGGTCCAAAGTAGTATAGACTGAATCAAGCTGGACCAGAGCAGTTTATCGATGCCACTAAAGCTACGTGTTGATCTGATTGAGTTCTTAATCGAACTGAAATTATTTTATTTGCTAAAACTGTTCTATTTATTTAAGTCTCATATTTTGGTATTCTTATATTATTTGGATTTTATATTAAATAAATTTCCTATTAAATTGCGTATTACAATTTAATTAGGCTTCATGTAGATTCAAATTTGCAATTTATTAGGCTTTTTATTTTATTATTAGAATCTTACTACATTCGTTATTAATATGATTTAATTTATAGTGTATGTTGGAGTTAGGATTTTCTCTAAGTCTATAAATTGAAGAAGTATAATGTGTGGTAAAGGTATTTCAGTGCGAGACAAAAAGATGAGTGATAGTACAAATGATATTAACGAGTTTATTTTGTATATAGTGTAGTGAGGTAGAAAATAAACACTTAAATATGCATTCTGAGATTCACGATTTCTTTTTAATCCCATAAGAGAGGTTTGTAAAAATTTGAGTGATTGAGTGTTAAGTGTTTGAGAGTCTTCTTGTAACCTCATATAAATATATTGTGTCTATCAGCCATAGGTGTAGTATTTCTTCACAATTCGAACCACGTTAAATCTCCTGTTGTGTGATTGATATACTTCTTGTCCTTTTTTTTTCTTGAAATAAGGTATGAGTCAAACCTCTGATTACCTCCTATCGCCTCTCAAATAGGTGTTCACCGATTTTTGGGCATTGCTTCGGCTGAGTGGCTAGGATTCACCCTAGTGAGTCTTGTTAGAGTTGGGTTAGATCTTGTTTGAATATTATTGATTTCCCTAACAACAATTTTTCTTAAAAGTGACATTATATAAATCCATGTATGGTCTCAAATAGGCTTATCGTCAATGATACCACGAGTTTCTTGAGATAATAGTATATTTGGTTTTGAGATTAACTTGGTTGAGGATTGTGGGTATCAAAGGTTTAGTGAAAGTAAGTTATTATTTTTTTAGTACACCATTGAATAATTTTATTGCAAAAGAAGACACGTTAAATATAAATCAATGTCCAAATACAAACTCTAAGATGGAGGAAACATAAAACAAAATTATAGCAATTTATAAAACAACAATAGTTGCATCATCTATATGCCAATGAAAATTATTGAATCCTTTAAGGTGCCCAACCAGTCACTATGGTTAAAGAATTAAGCCATTGTAAATGAGATATAAATTTTCCTAAGATGATGTGACAATAATTATATAGTTTAATAACATGAGCTCAGCTCAGTGTCAACATATTGATATCAAGTTCATGTATTTTTTTAAAAGAGTACAGCGTCGTCAAATTAGTATAGATCACATCAGCACAAACTCCATTTTAATAAATCCTTCTAATAAACTAATATTACCTTATATTTTTTCAGGAACACATCATTATGATGGATGTTGTTTATTTAAGATGATCATTGATTTCAGTGAGAGTTTTGTAATATGACCCAAAATATATTTAATATTTTTTTCCTTGAGGAAACTCGCAGCCGCTACTCAACAAGTGTGCACATGGTAAAGCCTCGATCTGACGCAGTAGCCTGCAAACCAACGTCAGAAGGTAAACCACACAAGATGACAGACTCAACCAAAAAAACGTTTGTAGAGGAAATCGAATTCATGACCTTTGGTCACAAACTCACCTTACTCCACAAACCTGGCTAACCCTTTCGGGAGAATATATCTACTATTTATTTATTTTTGGAGGGAACTCGCAGCCGCTACTATTCAACGAGTGCGCACGGGGTAAACCCCCAGTTTGACGCAATAGCCTGCAAACCAACGCCAGAAGATAAATCACACAAGCTCACAGACTCAACCAAGAAAGCGTTTGTAGATGGACTCGAAATCGATCTTTGATCACAAGCATGCCTTACTCCACCAACTCGGATACCCCTTTGGGGCAATATAGCTACTATTTGTTTGTATAAACATTGGATTATTGCAAATACATGGCTCATTTAAGTTTTATTGACTTCATTAACTCATTAAGTAGATCTCCACTTAAATATGAAAAATTAAAAATATATATGTGTACTTACATTTCATATTAATCTTATGTTACACAACATAATGGATTAAAGTAATTAATTGATGACGATGATGTGATTATTGTTACGTCCAATCACTTACATTGCGAGAAAAAGGTTTTTAGTCCTTTATCATTTATTGTCATGTACCAAATTATTCATTCATTTATAAACAATAGATTTAGGAATTTCATTAATTAAATACATCATTTGGAAGCATATGACGATGAAAGTGGAGGTTTGTTAAACATTTATAAATCGGTTTATATTTATTTTGTATTTAACTAATTGTTACTTGATGATCCAATTGATAATAATTGGTTAATTTAATAATTAAAAATAAAACCATTAGATAAAAACTCATTATAAAAATATTGTGTACATATTAAGTTAGTATTTAGACCACGTGGAATTGAAACCAAATATTGACGCTTAAATCTAACCGGTGGTGAATTGAAAAATATGAATCAATTATAATAAAATCGTAACCCTATTCGATTTCACATATAAAAATTTATGTTTTTTTCATTCTTTTATTGCTGTTTCACTTAAGCATAACAAAACTTAAATTATTTGTATTGAAACCTGAGCAAAATATAGAAAAAACATAAATAAATAAAAAAGCCAGATGTCACTATTAAATCCCATAAATTAAATTAAACAATTTAGTTAGTGATAATTACTATTTTGAAACCTCATTTTAGATTTCACTATTTTGGATTCAAATTACTAAAATCATAAAGTCGTTTAGAACTTGGATTCGAGACGGTAATCCACCTATAATTTTGGTTGTAAAGATACTAAAGAACAACAAAGTGTTTAATCAATGGATGGGTCCTATCCTAACATTCCATATACAAACATAATAAGAATGCCCCACTTATATTCTTCTATCAACCAAAAACAACGATATACAATCAAACTTCTTCTTATTTTATTCATTTTTTTCTAACTTTATCGATTTCTATCGTAACAAAAGTTCGATCCAACTATCATAGCAAATAATACAATCCTTTCGTAGTCGTACGATTAGGGTATGTTTAGAATCTTACGACGAGGGTCAGTGTAGTCTCGAAATTCGGTTTTGAGAAACTATTACTTCAATAATCACTTCAATAATCCTATCAAGGGCTCATTTTTTTAATAATAAAATTATAAGAAATATCAAAAGAGTTTTTATTGTTTAATTTTATTAGTAGTTTTTAGATTTTATGAAGAGAACAAGGGTTAAAAATGTGTTTCGGCTGGTTTTCATATTATATATATAAATTCAAATTCAGTTATCATGATTTTTTTTACTAAAAAATGATATAAAAATAAAAAATAAAAAACTGAAAATTGAAAATTGAGTGTTCCAAAAAACATTTTTTTTATCTTATAGTTTCATTCATTTTCAATGTTTAAGATCATCTAAATAAAGCTATTGTCAAAGCCAAAAAGACAGAATATTATCAATAAAAGAAGGATGACTCTATTTTCAAGCCATCGTTTCACCCAACAATCTACTAGCAACAACATGCATCACGATTCAAAGATTTCAAGAAAACATATGTTGATGCCATTCGAACCTCAACCAAGGAGTTCATCCATGATTAAGTTAGAAGAGAAGATAATGACATTTTTAAATATGTCGAATTCTCATAAAAAGATAAAAGATCACTCGAAGCTAATGTTAAGCCTACACTTATTGGAAAGTTCTAAAAGAGCAAGTCTCCTATGCTGGAAATCCAGAAATTGTTTGGATCTTTAGGTTTGTTTAGCCAGTTTAGCTTTGCCTTTTGGGAAATCAGACATCTCTTGATTGAACTATATCTCCACAAAGACATCAAGAAAGTGTGGAGAAGGAATGCGTGGACTCTTGGCCATCATACAATGTGTATACTCAAATGGAGCCCCACCTTTCATCCTAAGAAAGAGTCTCTTATAACCCTTGTATGGGTAACTTTCCTAAGAATTCTAGATTTTATGTGCAATACAAACACCATCAGCGTCATGGCCAAGGCAATAGGCAGCCCTTTAGCAGTTTGGATCTCCTATAAAATTAGGGTCATGTACAAGTGATGTAAGACATGGATAGAAATATATATATATATTTCTAAGCAATTAATGACAAAAAATTTGGATAATTTTTGTTCAATCTAAAGGCTATTGGCATGAGGTACATTACACTAAAATGCCTAGCTATTGCATTGGTTGTTGCCATTTAAGACACAATCTGATAGACTGTATAAAATCTCTTGTCAAAACCAAACAAGATGCCAACCAACTCACAAATCAATCTACGTCTACAACAAGCAAATCTAGGATTCCTAAACTCAAATCAATCATAGTTGGTGTGGATAATAATCGCCTAAGGGTAGGCAGGTAATTTCGGTTGGTGTTTCAAGGTGGAGTGAGGGTGTTTTACTGTTTAGAGTAGAGAGTAGAGAGATAATTAAGCAGCTTGGTAGCAGTTAATTCTCATTACCCCTAGTTAATGCGGGTGGTTGAGTATTTATAGTGTGATGTTTGGGCCCTTATGGGCTTTCGGGTCATGTTTAATGGACCCGGGTCATGTTCAAAGACCCATGAGCTCTAAGTAGGAGAGCAAGTATCTTAGTCAAGAAGTGTTTAGGTTTTTTAGTACTTTTGTCATAGTTCGAACAGTCCTATGGTCATAGTGTTCGAAGTGATCTGTCCGGTCCATGTGACCTGTCCGATCTGTCCGGTCCGGAGGCTTTGGACTGATCTGTCCCTGTCCAGGGAGCATGCTGAATTCGGACTCATCAGAAGCCCCTTTTTTAGGTGTTTGAGCAAGTATTCTTGTCAGAGACCTGAAAAACAGTCCGATGTTAGAAGTAGTTTTCAATCCGGACAGGTCTACGGGTTTACCCGGACAGATAAAGCTTCACGAATTCAAAACGGTTTTTGCCAGAGTTCGTGGGACACGTGTCGTCTTCTGATTGGTTGCTCCAACCGTTTTTTTACCTTGAATTTCGAACCCACCTTCTTCCAAAAGTAACCTCTTTAATTACAAATGGTGACATCAGTGCCGTCTTTTTAATCATTGCCAAACTTTTCGAATTCTCCTAGGAATCAACTTCTTTTTTCAGATTTACTATAAATTGAAATTCACTTTCTTCTGTTTTCACTATCTCTTTCACATTTACTCTGCAAATTTACTCAGAGCTTTCTCTCTCTAAAGAAAAAATTTTCCTTGGTGGTTTATGTTTACAGCAAGGACTGCATTGATCAAAGGTGGTTGGCTCAACCTTTCAGAGTTGGAGAAAGCACAGCAAGTTGAGAAGGAGAGACGAATCGCAGCAGGGCTACCTTCATCACCTGTTGACAGACCAGCCGCCTCCGTTACAGAGTCAGATCGAGGCTCGTCCTCCTCTAAAGGTACTAAGCCCAAAAAGCTATTTTAATCCACTCTCTCGCCTATAGTCTCTGGTTCCTCAGTTCAAGAGTCAGTACCTGCTGTTGAGCCAGGAGTTACAGTTACAAGTGTTAGGAAAGCCTCTCCTTTTATCGCTATGGGATCAGACACAGAGCACTCTCCGGAGAAGTTGGTGGTTAAGAGGACAAGCCGGTTGGTAAAGGGGCAGGCCTCTAAGAATACTCCCTCAAAATCGGGGGCGAAAAATAGCAGCTCTGGGTCCGGAGTGCCCCTCAGAGCTCCCCGGGAAAGACCATCCGGTCCGGAGGCGAGCAAACCAGTACCCCCACAAGAGACCTCTGCCTCAGAGCCCCAGCCTGAGACTAGGGGTCAAGTAGACATTGAAAATCAGCAGTCCGGAAGCCAGACTGTGCCAAGTTTGAGCCTTCCCCGAACCACTGCCACTGATATTCCTCCAACGATCATGGAGGAAAGAATGGAGGACTCAGTTGAAGAAGTCCCTTTTGAGTCTGAGCCATCCGGCCAGACTAGTAACACTGCTGCTGCCAGAAAAGATAAGGGCAAAGAAAAACTATGCTTGAGGTATCCGGATCTGCTGGAGTGTCTCGAAGGGAAGGTAGGGCTCTGTTTTCACAGGGTCGAGCTTAAATATCTTTTGGCCTTACAGAAGACCAAGTATGCTTTTATTCACACGGCCGAACTAGGTCGAATGCGCACAAAATGAAGGATCCCAGAAAACGTGAAGATAAGGATTCCCATAGATCCTGAAGCCCCTATGCATTGCAAGCTAAATGAGCTGGTCATCTTCACAGAGCTCTTTAACTGGGGACTCAGATTCCCATTGGACCCGGAGATCGTCAGATATTTTCACCTGGTCAAGCTCTGCCCGAGCCAGCTGAGCCCCAACGGTTGGTATACTCTGATGTCATGTATCATGGCATCTAGGCTGTCCAGGATCCCTCTCCCTAAGGAAGAGTTCGCAGCAGTGGCCAACCTTTGCAAACATCACCAATTCCCCTTTTACCATTTCAATATGGGGGACAGCTTCAAGGCTGTCAATGATCTGTTGGGGTCTGAGAGAAAATGGAGGAGCCAGTTTTTGTTTGTCAGTGGCGCCTGGGAAAACGACAAGAAGATTAAGGTCGGAGAGAACCCAAGCCTCCTCAGAAGCAGGTGGAGGAGTGATCGTAAGTTTCACACTTCAAATCTTTGTCCATTTCTTCCTTTTTTGAGTTGGTTTAAATTAACTGGTCTCTTTTTTGTTTTAACAGAACTGCCTAAGGAGTTCGGGGACTACTTGAAGGCCGGACAGGTCACTTGTGGCAAAATCAATGCCTGGGCCGCAGAGAATTGGGGGAACCGATTCCACAGTGCCTTCACAAGTGGAAATCTGGCAAGGTCTCACCTGTGGAACACCACGGGCCGGAGAGATTTAAGCTGGGAGGAGCTCACCACTCAACCCTCTCCGGACACAGTTCTCAAGAGGTCCCATGAAGTAGATGGGACACTCTTCTTGCCAGGCTGGGCCAAAGCCCCAAGTAAAATGAAGGGCAAGAAGAGAGGCAAAAATGTGGCGAGTAGTGCTAACCCTGCTGATGCTGAAAATGATGCTTCAACTGACCCTGAGGGGCCGGCTCAGAGCCAAATTGATGCTGCTCTCTTGCAGGTAGTGGAACAAGAGACTGTAAGGCAGGAAGCAGAACTCCCAAAATCTCCAAGGGCTTCCAAGAGGAACCGCAATCAGGGGAGTGAAGGGGAAGACCGGGCAGCCAAGAAGAAGAAAAAGACTGCCAAAGGAGATGAGTTTGCTCTCCGGGATCCGGAGCCTTCTGTTCAGGTTGACCCTTCTGATCCAACACATGCTGAAGAGATCCCAAGGGACTTTCATACTGATGAAGTCGAGGGAGGAGAGCTCAACATGGATGAAGTAGACATCACCGGTCTTGGTGAACTTGGCGAATACTTCCTCAACCTCCCCAGAGACGACTTCGTAGGGCCTTACATTCCTCCGAGCAGCTCTAACACTGTCAATTTCAATGGCAAAACTTTCATCATCTCTAGTGAGAAGGACACCATAGCCCACTCATTGCTGAGCAATGTGCAGCCAGTACTCACACTGGAAAGACAAGTCCGGGGTCAAGCAGACATCATTAAAGACCTCAATCTTGAGAAGGAAAAGCTGTCCGAAGACCTTCGCACTGCTACTGCCAATGCTGACATGCTTAAGGAAGCAAATGAGGAGCTGAAGAGGAATCAAGAGGAAAGCAACACAAAAGTTTCCACCCTAGAAGAAACCATAAGAGACCTCCGGGAGAAGTTGTCCGGTGTGGAGAAAGACCTTACTGTCTCAAAGGGAGAGACCACGGCAAAAGAGAAGAGTATCACCAACTTGACCACTGACAAGATTGCTCTTGTGAATGCAGTGACCAAGGCTGCTGAGGAGAAAACTGCCTTGTTAAGGGATCAAGAGGCTACAATCAATGCCAAGATCAATGCCTATGCCAGCCAGATGATTAAAAGTGAAGAGCTATTGCTTGAGAAGGTGAGGTCTGACATGGTTTTACTCTTCCATGAAAAATTTCCGGACATGAACCTATTGGACTTATGGATCTATGTCGAGCCCGATGAACTCCCATACCACACGATGGCTGAAGGTGACAGGTATGGTTACTCTAGTGGCTCCTCAGTTGATGAAGAACATACTGGGGAGAGCCCAGACGAAGAGAAGGACGATTCCAAAGGCAAAAAGGTAGTCGAAGAGAAAAGCGACTTTGAGAGCAAGAACACAGATGAAGGTGAGCCATCTTCAAAGGCTCAACCTTAACTCACAATCTTCTTTGTTTATTCTTTATTTAAACTAAAGTCCTTGGAAGGCCAAGGCACGCTTTTTGTAAAATGTCCGGAATTCGACCGGACAGGTTTTTTGTGTTCTACTTCGACTGTTTAAAAGTCCTTGGAAGGCCAAGGCAAGTTTAAGTTAATTCATTTAATGAATATCTCTGTTTTGCGCAACCATCACCTTCTTTCATTGTTTTAAATTTTGATAGCCAGAGTTTAAGTAGCTTTTAGATATTGCATTGTGAGAGTGTTTAAATTCTCCAGTTAGAGTTTAAATAGCCTTTAGATATTTCAGTCCGGATAGTATGATAAGGGATTGGACTTTTAAAACACTTTGAAAATTTTTAAGAAAGCATCGAATTTTATTTAACAACCCGGACACCTCATTAAAACCTCTCCGCGCCACCGGGGAGGAAAGAGTATGCCCCCAAATATTTACATGGATGTTTAAACAAGTAAATATTTACACAAGTGCTATTCCAAGTACATCCGGAGATGTTCAATGTTCCAAGGATGAGTTAGAACTCTGCCATCCTTGTCTTCCAACCAATAAGTTCCAGGCTTGATTCTTTCAACCACTATATACGGACCCTCCCAGGTTGGGGCCAGCTTTCCGAAGAGCTTTTCTTTAGTGTGTAAGAAGACCTTCCTTAATACTTTTTCCTCTGGTTGGAAATCCCTTCTCTTAACTTTGGAAGCAAACCTGCTCCTCATCAAGCCCTGATAGTGTGCACCTCTGAGGTGAGCCTTAACCCGTCTTTCTTCTATCAAATTAAGTTGATTTCTGATTGCCATCTCATTAGTGTGTTCGGAGAAGTTGTGAATACGAACGGAAGGGAGTGTCTTCTCTATGGGGGCTACTGCATCCATCCCATAGACCAAGGCAAAGGGTGATTCTTGTGTTGCAGTCCCAGGTGTTGTCTGGTAGGCCCACAAGACTTCTTGCAAATAGCTAGGCCATTTCCCAGCAACCCCTTCCAAATTCTTTTTTAACCCGGAGAGTATAGTTCTATTAGCCACTTCAACTTGCCCATTCGCTTTTGGGTAGAAAGTTGAGGAAAAACAATGCTGTATACCCCTTGAGGCACAGAAGCTCTCCATTTCTCTATTGTCGAACTGTGGCCCGTTGTCTGTTGTTATTTTCTGAGGGACACCAAATCTACAACATATGTTGGATATAATGAATTTTATGACAGCTTTTGACATTGTCCCTGCCAGGGGGGCTGCTTCTATCCACTTCGAGAAGTAGTCTATGGCCACAATTATAGTTTTTCGCCCTCCGGACGCCACGGGGAGAGGCCCTACTAAATCCAACCCCCGTCGAGCGAAGGGAATGGGCTCAGAAATGGACTCTAGAGGAATGGCTGGTATATGAATTTCATTGTTGTACCTTTGGCATGGGTCACACCTCCTCACTAATTCCTTAGCATCTTTCATGATCGATGGCCAATAGTATCCGGAGAGTAATACTCTTCTTGTTAAAGCTCTAAACCCACAATGGGATGATCCCTCACCATCATGCAATTCGGAGAGGACCACTTGTGACTCATCATCCCCCAAACAACGTAGGAGAGGTTTAATGTAGGATTTTTTGTACAACACTTCTCTTAATATGATAAAACCACGAGCCCTGTGTTTCAACGTTCTGGCTAGTGACTTATCTGGTGGCAGGACACCATCGGAGAGATATCGTAGGAGAGGAAACCTCCAGTCTTGAGGCTGTTTCACTTGTATTTCAAAAATTTCCTCTTCTTTTCCCTTACTAAGTTGAATTGAAGGGCTTTCAAGCACATGGATCCATGGGTATGACTCCGTATATGCTATGGTTGCCAATGAGTCTGCTAACTCATTTTCTGCCCGGGGAATGTGCTCATAGACAACAGCTTTAAATTTTAGTGCTTCATTCTTGAGGAGGAGTAAATACTTCACAAGCTGCTCCTTTCTAGCCTCAGATTGGCCTAAGGCATGGTGGATAAGCAATTGGGAGTCACTTAACAGCTTGACCCTCTTAGCCCCACAAATGTAGGCTAATTTTAACCCAGCTATAGCTGCTTCATATTCGGACTCGTTATTAGATGCCCTAAAAGCAAAACAAATAGCCTGGTACATATTTTCTCCATATGGGGAAGTTAAACATATTCCTGCACCACATCCCATAGTGCTAGATCCACCGTCTGTTCGGACGATCCACATTTTCTTGTCTTTTATATCAGTAGCTTGCTCTGAATCCCTATCGGAGTGGAATTCAACCAGAAAGTCAGCCACAGCTTGGGCTTTCACTGCTGTCCAGGGAGCAAAGTCTATGTCGAAGTCCCCCAACTCTACTGACCACTTAGTCATTCTGCTCGAAATGTCTGCTTTTTGAAGGACATTCTTTAAGGGAAAAGAGGTTCGGACGATGATAGGATGAGCCTGGAAATAAGGCCTCATCTTCCTTGCAGCTATCACTAGGGCTAATGCCAATTTTTCAAGTTTCAGGTAACGCCTCTCAGCATCTATTAAGCTCTTGCTGATGTAGTATACTGGGTGGGGATGTCTATCGACCTCTCTTACCAGCACAGCACTGGTGGCACAACTTGAAACTGCCAAATATACGAAGAGAGTCTCCCCATCAACTGGTTTGAACAAAGTTTTGGGGGAGGACAGGTGTTTCTTGATTTCATTGAAAGCTTCATCACACTGTGGGGTCCATTCGAACCCCTTTGCACCCTTCAAAGTTTGAAAGAAAGGAGCACACCTGTCCGAAGACCTGGAGATAAATCTGTTTAAGGCTGCTAATCTCTCCGTTAATCGTTGTACTTCTTTAATGTTTCGAGGAGGCTCCATTTGGAATAGAGCACTGATCTGGTCCGGATCGGGCTGTATTCCATGTTCACTTATGATATACCCTAGAAACTTCCCGGACTGCACTCCGAAGACACACTTTTCAGGGTTTAATTTCAAATTTACTTTTACCAAGTTGGCAAACGTTTCTTAGAGATCGGACAAGTGCAACTGCTCATCTACACTTTTCACCATCATATCGGCAATGTATACTTCCATATTTCTTCCAATTTGATTAGCAAATGCCTTATTGACTAACCTCTAGTAAGTAGCCCCAGCATTTTTCAAACCAAATGGCATCACCTTATAGCAATGTAGACCCCTGTCAGTGACAAACGTTGTATGTTCTTGATCCTTCGGATCTACTTGAATCTGATTGTACCCGGAGAAGGCATCCATAAAGGAAAGCAGCTTGTTCCCAGAGGTAGAGTCTACTAACTGATCTATCCGGGGGACCGGGTACAAATCTTTTGGGCAAGCTCTATTGAGATCAGTGAAGTCAATGCACATACGCCACTTGCCATTCTTCTTTTTCACCAAAACAAGATTGGCAGTCCACAAAGGGTATTGAGATTCCTTAATGTGCCCCATCTTTGTGAGTCTGTCAACCTCTTGTACAATGGCATCAGCCTTTTCTTTGGAAAAAGCTCTTCTTTTTTGAACTACTGGAGCTACATCTCTCCGGACGGATAAGTGGTGTGATATCACCTCTGATGGAACCCCAGTTACATCAGCATTGCACCAAGCAAAAACGTGCTGATGGTCTTTCAAAAACTTCAACATTTCCTTTTTCAACATTGGTGGCATCTTGGACCCTATCTTAACACTTTTACCATCTTCCAGACAGTGCGTTTCAACCTCTTCGATTGGTATCAATACTCCAGGGGTCTCTCTGGGGTCATCAATTTCACCCTCACCCCCAGAAAGGCCCTCAAACTGCTATTGTTCACTAATACGGACTGCCCCCAGCGTTCGAGGAGCCAGGGCAGTAGCATAGCATTCTCTTGCAACCTTTTGGCTGCTCCGGACAACTCCAACCTGTCCCTGAACAGCATATTTCAAGCACTGATGGACTGTTGAAGCCACTGCATGCATCCTAGAGAGCCAAGACCTCCCTAGAATGGCATTATAGCAAGTGGGACAATCCACCACAATAAAGAGTATTCTGACCATTTTCTTGAAAGGGCCCTTGCCCAATAACACCTCTTCTTCGAACTCTCCGATCACATCTGCTGAGCTGCCCGTGAAGCCCACGATTGACCTGTCCGAATTCTGAATTACAGCGGGGTTTTTCATTTTCTTGTAAGTTGTTAGGAAAAAGATATTGGATGAGCTTCCAGTATCCACCAGGATTCGTCTTATTTCATTGCCCCCAATAGATTCTCCTATGACAACAGCATCCTCATGAGGACCAGCAATGTTTCTTAAATCATCTTCATCAAACACAATGAAGGGAAATGATTTTGGTGACTGATAAGATGTCATGCCTCCTTCTAGCTGGGAGGCCAAAGTATGCACATGCCTCTTCCTTGAAGAAGCTGTAGGAGCTGTATAGCACCCACTCTATTCCGAGTTGGATCGGGATCCAAGTACTCAGATTCCACGTCAAACCTTTCAACTATAACCATGGCTCCCTCCGGAGCAGCATTACTTGGACCAACCCAGTGAGTGTTATCAGGCGTGTTACCCCTTCTTCTTTTCACATAGGCCCTCAACTTTCCCCTTTCAATCAGGTTCTGAACTTCTTGTTTCAATGCTATGCAATCATCAGTGGTATGACCAATATCATTATGATATTGGCAAAAAAAGTTGTTGCGATGCTCTCTGGGAGACTGCAGTGTTGCCGGTCTCCGGTAATGCACCTCATCTTTTGTTTTATCAAAGATAGTGGCCACGCTTTCTTTCAACTCAGCGAACCACTCCGGTTGGACCCATGGCCCTCTCTTGTTTCTGGATTGTTGACTTTGAGCTGGAGCAGCTGGCTGAGACTGAGCTTTTGCCCTATCATGCCCCTGTCCGGTTTCTCTTGCTTTGTTCCCGGACTGATTCTGATTTGGAGTTGGTGCCACTGGGGTGGATCTCACCTGCCTGTGCACCCTGGTTTTCTTTGTTTTATCAACGTTTATTTGTTTGCCAACCTGATTCAGCAACCCTCCCCATGTCATGGCCTTCTTTCTGGTCACCGAATCAGCTAGATTGCCCGGGTTCAAACCCTGTCTCAGGGATGCTATTGCTACCTGTTCGAAGCAATCAGCAAACCCATTCTTTGTGTTCACAAAACGGCTTATGTATTCTTTCAAGGACTCATTTGGCTCCTGGGCACAATGGATTATTGTGTCTCCATTGCCCTTCAGCTCTTTACTCCCTACGAACTGCCTTCGAAAGGCCACCCAAAATGTATCGAAATCTTTAATACAACCCTGAGGCAGGCTGTTGTACCATTTCAGAGCACTCTCCGTAAATGATTGGGAAAATGCCCTACAAAGTAGTTTATCATCATCATCAAAGTTCATCATGAAGTTCTTGAATTGCTCCAGATGGTTGTCCGGATCAGTACTGCCATCGTACTTCTCTATTTTGGTGATGTCAAACCTCTTAGGGAGGTTTCCGGACAGAATTTTAGAAGACACTGGAGACTACCTCCAATTCCTCCCACGACTGAACACAGTATCCTCATTGGGAGTTGCAAAGATACTTGTTTCATCGTGGAAAGCAAAGGGATCCATCAGCATCTTGTCCGTATACCTCCGGTGGTGAGATGATCCCTTGCCAATATGCCTTTTCATTCTTCCATGTCTGTCTCTTTTTCTTGAATATTTCTTAACCTGCTTTTTCTTTTTTCTGGTTCGACCCTCATCGCTGCTTGAGGACAAGGATTTTTCATTTCCCTCGCTGTCCGAAGAGCTATCTGAAGATTCTGAGCTCGAGTCAGAACTCTCCACAGGCTTGGACCGGTGAGACTTTTTAGAACTGGCATGAGTCTTTTTGGTGCTCACATGAGTTTTTGAAGCCTCATGCTCTCTGGGGTTATCGGTGTGATGAGCAACTGATGCTTTGGATTTTTCTTTCACGCCCATCTTGGCCTTTTCTTCCCTCATAGCCTCTATTTCACACTTTAGCCTGTCACGCTCCTCGACAGTGTACTCATCGTTCTCTTCCACCACTTCGAGTAAAGCCGGTGGTAGCTCTGGATTGTCCGGATTCATTCGGACAGATTTGTTTTAGCTGGTTTTGAATGCTTGATTCAGGTACCCTTTCCTCCCACTGTGGTCGCCAATTTGGTGTGGATAATAATCGCCTAAGGGTAGGCAGGTAATTTAGGTTGGTGTTTCAAGGTGGAGTGAGGGTGTTTTACTGTTTAGAGTAGAAAGTAGAGAGATAATTAAGCAGCTTGGTAGCAGTTAATTCTCATTACCCCTAGTTAATGCGGGGGTTGGGTATTTATAGTGTGATGTTTGGGCCCTTATGGGCTTTCGGGTCATGTTTAATGGACCCGAGTCATGTTCAAAGACCCATGAGCTCTAAGTAGGAGAACAAGTAGCTTAGTCAAGAAGTGTTTAGGTTTTTTAGTACTTTTGTCATAGTTCGAACAGTCCTATGGTCATAGTGTTCGAAGTGATCTGTCCGGTCCATGTGACCTGTCCGATCTGTCCGGTCCGGAGGCTTTGGACTGATCTGTCCCTGTCCGGGGAGCATGCTGAATTCGGACTCATCAATAGTCACAAATGTTGATCTATATAGGCTTTGAAGTTTACAAAAGGATAACACTAATCAAGTTCATGAGTTTCTAACATTAATCAAGTATCCAAGAAAAATCAACAGGATGTTACACAATTATCGGGTAAAAAACACCAGTCGTCATTCACGTTTGCCACTTGTAACAAGTTGGTCCCTTACCTTTGAGGCTGTAATAAAGAGGTCCCTCACGTTTTAGAAACCAGAATAAACCATCCTTTTTTAGCCCAGTCCAACATTTGTTCCCATAATACCCTTTGACCAGCCACATCAGCGATCCACGTAGGACGCTGATGTGGCAATAGTAAAAAAACGTAAAAACAAGTTTTACTTTTACCTATTACTTTTACCCTATTTCCAAACCTTAAACCCGACCCATTAACTATTATAACCCGGTTAGCGCTAAGCCCAACTTCTTATCCAGCCCAGCTTCTAACCTTAGATCGACATCAAGAGCTTGTCCCTTTCTGATTCTCACCTAAACCCGTTCTATCAACCCTAAATTTCATCTCCTTCTCTATCATTCCAACCTAAACCAGAAGACTAACCCTAATCCCAATTCCTTCTCCTCTCTCATATCTAATCGATATCCATACCCACAATCATGTCTCACAGTACATCCAAAGCTTCTATCAATTCGATAGGGGATGGTCTCTGTTATTGTGGTATACACAGTGTGACTCGTACATCCTAGACTCGCACCAATCCGGGTAGGAAGTTTAAAGGATGTATAAATTTTGGGGTAAGTGTGTTTTTAGATTTACATGTGTTTAAGTTAATTTTTGCTAATTTTTTTACAATACTTCTTTACGCAGAGAAATAGGCACTGTGGGTATTTTAGGTGGGTTGATCCACCTCTTGATGATAACTCGAAGATGGTTATTAATTGCCTATTGAAGAAAATTGGGAGGTTGGAAGTTAAGTGTCGTTGGCAGAAGATTACAATTAGGGTTCTTTTGGTATGTTTGATTGTAGTAGGGCTAGTGTTGCTGTATTTGTAATTTAAAAATTTCAGTTGAAAGACTCACATGTAGAAGCTACTGTGATAGGGCTACTGTATTTTGTAATTGACCTGTTAATTTTGTAAGCTACAGTAAAGTTTTGTTGTATTTTATACTGGCTTCATAGGTATAAGTCAAGAGAAGAATATTTTGTAATCTTTGGCAAGTTAATTGGAATTGACTTGTTATTTCATTGTTAAATAGACCTGTGTTGTTTAATATTGCTAAATATTGTAATTTTTAGGGAAGTTTATTTTGTGACTCAAGACTTGTATTTTACATGCAATCGACCTGTAATTTTTGTTGTTAAATAGACCTGTTATAGACCTGTAATGTTGCTGTATTTTTTTTGTTAAATAGACCTGTTATAGACCTGTAATTTACATGCAATTGAGACTAAACAATACCTGTAACACAAGATTAATCCATTTCCCAACATCATATTCCAATCACCAATACAAAAAATATCCAAGTGTTAATGTTAACACAAACAATAACCTTAAAAAAACTACAACATCCCACTCTCATCCATTACATTAAGCTACCGAAGGTAAAAAAACAACAAAAACAACATCACCGGCTAATACAAAAAACCTACTCCTAACACCACACTAACTCACAACAAACGATCCTTCCATCAAGGCGTAGCATGCTTCGTCGATGGTTCATTACCTGCTGCCCATGATTGAGAACCTCCTGTTGCCGCGGCAGAGCTGCATGAGTTCCCAATGCAAGATCTGGTAACAACACCAGCAGAAATGTTAATGTTGACAACTGTGTTACCTGAACCAGCAGCAGCTGCTGCACTACCGTGCGCTGTTTCCGTGGAATTTTGATGTGCAAGTATTCTATGAACATCCAACTTTTTGGTCTTCGTATTTTGTAACCATGAATCAGGGAGCTTTCGTTTTTTGCTTTATGTCGAAGCTGATGCTTGTGTTGCTTCCTTATACTGTTGCATATTTTCTGTCCTCACCCAGCTGTTATGTGGGGATGTGATGTTGTTTTGAGATAAAAAAAAATAGAACGGTGTAATAGCCTATTTATCAAACAGATAAAGAGCAATTAGATTCCCCACACAACTTGTCTAATATGTCCAAAACTACTTTAATATAAAAAGTTAAAAACTTACAGTTGGGACCACATTTCTATGCATCATGTCTCGTCTTCTATCAACACAGTAGATTACACTTCCCTGAATAACGACATGTAAATATAAATACAGCCTTATTAGGACCACATCACATGCAACCACAACACAACACAATCAACCACATATAAATACACTCAACCAGACTCAATCAAATTCAACCAAAGTCAGCCAACTAAATAAGAAATGGCTTTAAAAACACTCAACCACACTTACATCTGACTGAACTCCTGAATTGCCAATTCCTGCCCTCCTCAGCTGTTTTTAAAATAATAAACATAATTAAGAAGTGTTAAAAACAGTAAGATACATTTAAAATTAGTTGAGACTTACAGGTATTTGGGTATATGTTCCATCTGGTTGTCCTTGTACAGGTACTGTTGCTGTGGGATCATCGACCGTAGATGTGCCTCCAGTTTCACCTACGCAACATCTTTTATTGTGTCTCGTGCCTTTACACTTGCTGCATTTCTGTGTGATGTATGCTTTGGACTAGAGCTGTTAGGGGGCCTCCCAACCCGTTAACCCGCCCGGGACCGGACCGGTAAAACCCGCCCGAGACCGGTCCAAATAGCTTAGGGAGCGGGTTGGGAGCCAAATTTTTGGACCGACTCTCTTACCGGTCTGGACCGGTCCGCCCGGTAACCAGCCCGATAAGAGAAATACATACTTTTTTCATAATCTATGTATATTCTTAACTAAAACCCTAAAGAAAATTATGATGAACTAACAAACCCGCCCGTTAGAATCGGACCAGACCGACTCGATTCTTAACGAGCCGGTCCCGGTCCATAATATCTGGCTCCCTTCGCTTAGCGGTTCGGCTCGACCCGCCCGATAGCTTATCGAGTCGGTCTCGGTCTTGTCCAAACCCGGACCGACCCGACCCGATAACAGCCCTACTTTGGACAGTTTTGTAGCTGCTGACACTGCTGTAGGAGGTTGAAGAAGCTCGGACTTATCTTTCCTTCTCGCTTTTTGTCGCCATCGAACGTTGATCTTTGGTGGAGCTTCAACTGGTGGAAATGGATTTGAAGGCCATATTCTATACCCATTAACCGGGTTTATAATATGAGAATATATACTCTTCTGCGTTGCGAGTAGGAAGCAGTTAGCAACGTAATCAACTAGCTTCCTTCCCATTAAAAAAATAGTACTAACTGTATGGCAACATGGCACACCCGATAAATTCCATGCTCTACAAGCACACTCACACTCTTCCATGTCGACAACATACTGGTTTTGGCCTTCGGTAACTTGAAACTTAGGCACACCCGATTGTAGCACCCGACACTGCCCAGCCTTGGCAATAATCTTTGCCAATTTTTTATGGATTGCGGGGCATATTCGTTGATCCAATTTCTCAACATCTTTCCTCTTCTTAACAATCCTCCTAACAGTCTGTTCTCTTATAACTTCCAGCAGACTTATAAAGATCAATTATTAACACATAATCCTCTGAGTACTAAGGAAAAACAACATCAAGAAGGAAATGAAAACAACAGTCTTCTTACTTACATAACACTTTTTAATGACAGCATTACCATAATTGACGCTACATGAAGAATAAAGATCAAGACATGGAAACTAATGACTCGGGAAACTATACACCAAATCAAAGTAACTTTGGCAGTCTTCCTCCTATACCAATTCTGGAAAAAATTAGACAAGCTTCAATGAATTACTGAATAAAATACTGAAAGCATCCAAACATAGAAGCAAGACATAAAAAACTATCTACAAACCTCTATTTAGGACCAAAACAAATCAATCCTAACTCTGATAATGACCAATATTCTTAGTTGGAATATCAAAAGAGTAGCTAACAAATCTTCTTTGAGAAAAATCAAGTACATTATTGCTAAGGAGAAATTTTGCATTGTCACAATTTAAAAACCTATGGTTTCTGCTAATCATTTCCATACTATTGCTGCTAAAATTTGTTTTGCCAACTACACTTCTAACTGCAATAGTAAAAAATCTGGATTCTTTGGAATAACTGGTTCTTTGTTAAAACTGTTGTTGACAACCCTCAATTGATTCATGCTGAAATTACTTACATCAACCTTAATAAAGTCTTCTGCCTTACCTTTGTATATGCCACGTGTCAAAGGCAAAGCATGAAATATTCATGAACTTCTCTTAACAACATTGTTGTCAATGTTAAAGGTTGGATTGTGCTTAAAGATTTCAACGCTATCACTAATCCCATTGAGCAAAAGGGTTGTATCAAATATTGTGTCAAAATATCTGAGGATTTCAATGAGACTATCAACCAATACAAGTTAGATGATGTTGGGTACATTGGTAACAGACTCATCTAGACTAACAACGTGAAATGAAGATGTTTAGACAGAGTTCTTCTCAACAGTGACTGGATGGACTACTTTCATAACACTTATGTCAAACACCTTCCTAGAACCTGCTCAGATCATATGCCTCTTCTTAATAAGTGGTTTATAAGTGAGGACTTTCTTCCCTTTGTTGAAACTAATTGGCTGACTGAAATGCGGGTCCTTCACTTAAGACATTTTAGAATAAGGTTAAGAGATTAAAAATTGCCTTAAAAGAGTGAAATGCTACTGTCTTTGGTAATGTGTTTGAAAAAGTTATGGAAACTGAAGAGAAAGTTAACACGATGAAGGTTCTATTATTGGAGAACAACACTGATCACAACAGAGACAACTGGGATAAAGCTAATGATAATCTTCATCAAGATTTGACTCAAGAGGAAAGTTACTGGTATCAGAAGACTTACTCCAACTAGATTAAAGATGGTGATAGAAACACTAAAAAAATTCACAACTTTGTCAAAAATAAAAGAAGAAGAAATATGATTAACAGAATAAATGAAGGCTCTATTTGGCTTACTGATCAGGCTCAAATCAATAACTCTGCTGAAAGTTTCTTTAAGAACACTTTAACTTATTATCCTTACTCTAGTCTTGATGTTGAGTCTAAACTTCTTAATAGTTACATCTTTAATGTAATCCATAATATTATATCTGAGAAGGACAACATGAACTTACTGATTGAGCCTAACGAAGAAGAAATCCTGAAGGCTATCAAAGGGTCTTAATCCAGCTAGTGCTAATTAAATGATTTATAACTTGAACAAAAATCATAAGGCTGGGAACATTCTGATCAAGGTTGATATGGCTAAATCCTTCGACAGAATGTCCCACAACTAATTAAAGAAAATCCTTCTTATTTTGGTTTTAATATCAAATTTATTAATCTCATCTATGTTATAATAAGTAATGTTAAAGCCTCCATCCTCATCAATGGCAATGTTGTATGGTATTTTAAAATCAGTAGGAGTTTAAGGCAAAGAGACCCTCTGTCTCCTTGTCTTTTTATTATTGCTGAGGAAATCTTAATTAGAAGTCTTAATCTGCTTTACCACTATAACAAATCAATTCAGTATAAAACCAGAAGTAGCATATGTATTCATTCTTTAGCTTTTGCAGATGACATATTAATATTCACTCTTAATAAGTTTCTACAGGAATACAAAGATGCATCAGGTCAGATGATTAACAAAGATAAAACTTTTATCATTACCTCAGCTAACTTTCAACCAACAAGATCATTGTTATTGTTGCTGATATTGGTTTCAAAAATAAAAATCTCGATGTAATGTATGTAGGAGATAGTTTAAACAGCAACAACTGGAGTAGAAAGTATGAGACTTTAATCAGTAGCATTAGATCTAAAATCAATGATTAGGAGGACATAAAGATCACTTAAACTGTTTTGCTCCCACAATATATGATCATTCCCAATTTTACTCTAGCTTGTTAAGGGATCTATCTTTTTTGTGAGAAAAAATACGACAGAGTACTTGGTTATCTGTTTGAAAATCGGAAAAGTGTATTTTAGAATTATACATGTTGTATAACAGCATTCGGTATTACTCCATCTGAAAGTGTATTTTGATATGATTTTCCTCAACAAGGCCTAGTTCGACACTCTAGACGTCCCGTTGGCATGTTCATTTTGATCAGTTATACGGAAGAACTATTGGAGGATCTCTGATGGCATCATAAATTATATTATATAAATTAAGATAAATGGATTACCCCTATAATAGATCCATCGATGAGTCACCATAATGAACTCGTATCAAACTGGTGGTGAATAAAAAATTAGGATATCTCGTACCTACAATAGATGTTGATCCAGAGATAATATAATATCTCATCGGCGCGGATCCTTACTAGTGCCTCAGCCTCCACATATTGTGATGAATAGTCAACTGTAACAAGACGTCATCCCCGTAATACCTTCGGTATGAGATCCACTATGTCTAAACCTCATATATCATAGAGAGAAACTTTGAATATAAAATCTAAAGATAGTTCAAAGGCATGAATTGGTTTTATTAATTGTTGGCAGTTGTCATATTATCCAACTAATTCTATAGCATCATCACTTGATAGTAAGACTTGTTTGTGTAGGGAGTAATACCCATAGTAGGGGTGTCCCTCTCATTTGTGGAGCTCTTCAATTATGAAAGTGGATTCATTTGAGATTAAGAAACACAAGAGTGGTTGTAAGAGACCTTAATGATATAGAAAGTTGTCATGTAAAATGCAAAATTATATCATATTTTAATATGTTTTTCTTTGGCTTTGTTTTCTAGGAGTGTCCCTCGCAGGAGGTAAACTAAGATTAGGATTCGTAAATCAATTTAATAGTCGACGACCATGGCCCTGAATGTTGTGTCGGAAGGCTCGACTCTTTCTAGTTTGTAAATAGCTGGTAATGCATGGATAATGACCCATAATGTTGAATTGGTGCTTCATACAAAAGTTGATGTATCAATTATTTCCTTTTTGGCCTATGATACTTGCTCATACTGCACTTACTTAAGTTTGGAGAATTCAGCCTGCAACAGTGTTAGATAGAGGATGCGAGTATCCTTTTTAGCTTTGAGTTTTCCCAAAGCATGATGTACCACCAGTTGAGAGTCATATAGAAGTCTTATGTATCGTACCCCCATAGATTTGGGCCAGCCAAAGCCCAGTTTCCATTGCTTCTTACTCGACTTTATTTTTCAAGGTGGGAAACCGAAACTGTATGGACCGATAATGATATTCACTTTTTGGAGAGATAAGTTGTATACGACAACAATGCCTTGGTCAATGGAGCCTCATTTCGTCCACATCGTTCACAATGGCTTGTGACTCCATTTGGTTATAAAATATTATGAGCTTGGGCTTTAATATCCATTCGCAGCCCAAACTTGATATCAAAATCTCATAGTTTTACAGACTATTGCGCTAGTTTGTATGAGATATCAAGATTTTTAATGATGTCCTTAAAGGAAAAAGATGTTCAGACCATGATGAAATTACCTAGAAAATACATCCTTAATTTTCTTATTGCCACTTCTAAAGCTAGGGTGAGTCTTGCAAATATCTAGTTTTGATAGTAAAAAATATAACTTACTGACGTAATAAGTAGCTTGATAGGTGGTTTGTTCTTCTTTTCCCAAAACTGCACTTACTATATATTTAACAACTGTCAAATAAATCTAAAATAGTGTCACCCAGATTCGGCCTCGTAAAGACCTCGAGAGAACCCATGTGCTCTTTGATATTGCAGAATTCCTATTCGCATTCATGTATCCAATTGAAATGTCGAACTCCCTTGATTGCTTTGAAGAATGGGCGCACTTTTCAGTGGATTGGGAAATCGATAATGAATTATTTGAATACGCTCAGTTAAGTTCGATGAATTCCATATACATCATTTATTTGTTATTTTTTATGAGTACTAGATTCTCAGTCCATATATGATACAATGCTTCCCTGATATGGCCTATTTGGCGTAATTGCTATACTTTTGCAATTCTGATAAAACTATGGTTTACGCCTTTATTCAATTGGGCAAAAATTATTCTTACTTAATAGTTTGTTGCTAAAAATCAAAGTGAGAACTCTCATGATGTTATTTGCATACCAAGCGAATACATCCAAATTTTCAAATGAGAATTTCAATAATTGAGATCAGATAACTCTTTATAAGTTATTCCGTACGTGGATCGTGCGTCTGAAGGCAAGTTTTGATGAGTCAAGATTCTGTCGCCACATTTTATGGGAACCGGACAGGGTCAATTCGGACAATGTCCACCTTACCGGACAGAGGCAGTTTGGACACCATCACTCATTGAACTATCCGAACAGAACTAAAGTACTTAAAATCTAATCACTTTTTGACTAAGCTCCCAGACCACTTACTTAGAACTAACGGGTCCTTAAATTCGACCCGAATCCATTAAACACGACCCGAAAGCCCATGTGGCCCAAATATAAGGGTATAAATACCCAACCACCAACATTAAATGAGGGTAATGAAAATTAAATACAACCAGGCAGCTCACTTCTCCCTCTACATTCTACCCAAACATTAAATACTCTCAAAACTCCACAAAATTCTAAACAAAAATTACAAACTTACCCTCAGACAAAAATAAACCATACCAAGTTTGACCTCTTCTACTGGCTCATTAGGCTTAATTTTATAGAGGGGATCTCTGGGATCATCTAGATTTTCTAGGATGATGAGACCTTGGTTAATTGTTATGCTTTTAGAGAGAAGAAAAAAAGGCGTAGTACTTACTTCCTGATGGTATGTTGATTTTTGCAGATTAGACCGATTTTCATGTTGAAATATATCGTATGCAATGGTGCATGGTTGATATGATAACACAAGCCATGGTCGTTCGTATCACTGTAAAATGCTGGTTTGTCTACTATCATAAACATAATTTGGATTTTCTTTTTTTAAACCCCATGCTCAATAGTAGCGTCGAGTGTTAGCTCACCATATATTAGAGTCTCGTCTTCACTAAAACATGTAAGGATGATTTTTGAGGGTGAAAGTAGTGTTATATATCTCATTTGGTCATAACTATTCTTATAAACTGGTTGGTAATGCCTAATTGAAATGAAAGAGGTATCTTCACCTTCCTCCAAATTGTTCTTGTTGTCGGGTTGATTAATTTTTTATCGCAGGCCTGGCATGTCTACGATGGTTGCGATAGATTTTACATGTACTGCGTTTTTTAATGGAGAGGATTAATTGTATGATGCCGAAAATTCTCCCATGTAATTTTGGTACATATAGTGTATTTGTTATCCGAGTGCGATAATAAATTTCTCTATGGACGTGGTAGATGCATGCAGCGCACGAACGATAGAAGTTTGATCAACTGTGGCGATGAGATATCGTGTTGTGGTATCATGAATGAGATTATAAATTACAATAAAAAATATGGGGTTTTGTATGCCGGTTGGCAAATTTTTTGATCCAGGGTCGTAATAAGATTCCGCGCGAGAGTTTGCAAGGTTTGCACTACAGTAGTCAGTATACGGTTTGACGCGTATTTGATTGAATAATACTATATATGTGTGATCATACAAGCATTGTGATATCCTCTTATGGAGTTCTATTTATAAGTTCCGCTACATTTGTAACTGCTACCCTAAATTACATTTATTAAATAAGTAAATTTCCATAAAATCACATGTTGACTGACGCTTACAGTTGATTGATATCCAAGTTTGTTTTGTTGTACTTTATAAACTAAGACTCGATCACGTTACATGTGAAGGTCTTTGGCTGAGCTCCCTTATAATACTTGAGTTCAAAATAATTACATGTTAAGCTAAACATATGCTCAGGTTCGAGCATGCTAAATATATATAACATGTATCAACAAGCAGGACATGTAGGTTTGGTTCTTATCCACATACTCTTATATTTTTTCCATACTCTTAAGTTTGAGCATGGTAAGCATATGTCTCCATTTAGTGGTGTTTCTACCTTGTTGGTTTTAAAGGTTGGTCGCAACTTGTCGTAACTCGGTTGTGGTTTACTCTTGAAAAAATCAAATAACTTTTCTTCGTCAATCAGGTTGTGTACCTCATCCTTCAAAATTATATAGTATCGGTTATAGTACCCCACATTATTATGGCACTTACAAAACTCGTTCTTGTCTCGCATGTCACTAGAAGTCCCCATCTTCTCGAGAGTATGGAATATGCCTACATCTTTTTCCATTTTATAAAGTATCTCAAGGTTCTCAATAAGTTGTATATAGGACTCTTGTGTGAGCCACTTCAGCTTTTGAATTTTGTTGATGTTGTTATCGTTATTGTTATAGTTATTTATTGTCTTGCAGTAGAAGATTTTTCTTTTGTTATGTTATTTTAGCCTTGTAATAAATTCAGGTATATGCTTTTTTATTTGGATGTACGCCATTGTAAGGGCTTCGATGTCATTCGCTAATGGACGATAAAGAAGATAAATGTTTGGAACCTCTGGGATCGTACTTGCATAGTCTTGTCCATTTTGATATGTTATTCATTAAGCTAATAAAATCTTCAATGTTTGGGGCCTTATTCTTCATAATATTTTATGTTAAACGTTCTTACAAATTTCCTTATTTTTAAGGTATACATGCGACCAAATTGTGGCAATCTTACAGACTATTTTTAGTTTGAACAAATCGTTGAGTGTATTTCTGAAAAATACTCTTCGACCACTGCTTATAATGAATAATATAGTCATCATCTTCCTTGATAAAGTTAGGTCTGATGAACTTGTTTCTGAAAGCAATTCATATTATGTTAAAGTTTCAAATGTTGTGTGGAAGGAGTTTCTTAAACTATGCTAGAGTGATACCCCTACAATGCATTGAGAACACTCAACAAATAAGTATATCATCTCCTTTAAACCATAAAATTTCATTTTTTCACTTGTTGTAAATGGTGTGCTGGGATTCATATATCGTTCTATTTTTTCATCTTGTGTTATCTGAACTTTGGTGTCCGGTTTTCTTCTTTTGAGGAGGAAACAAGGTTGAATCTTAGTTCAACAGGAAACGATCCAAGATCGAATGAGTTGGGTTGTTCAGTAAACAGATGCGCCATATGTGGCGGCTAGCCAATCCACTTTTGGACCAAAAAGAGCCAAAACAATTTGTTTGTGGACAAACCATTAGAATTGGAAATGTACGAGTAATATTTTACATCTATTATTATGAAAACAATTTTAATATTCCAAAATTAATCTATCAAAACAATTTTTAACAACACCACAATTTAAACTCTAAAACTATTAATTTATACAAATTTAGATTTGAATATGATTACATCATACTACTATAATTATATAAAAAAAGATACCAATAACGATAATAATATCTACAGATGACAATGGGTCGCACTGGGTGCGGGTATAGCTAAACCTGTAATCCATCTCGTCTATATTTTCTAAACATGTACTCATTTGATAATAATATTTTTTTCCCATACCCGAATCTGGCGGGTTCAAACATTTATACGTGGGTACCCATTGAAGCTATGATTTTGTTTTGAAAACTAATAATTTTCCGTGAGTAAAATATCCATTGGAAAATTATCAAAAAAACCATTGAAACTATGGTTTTGGTATATGTTAGTAAATTTTTATTTTTAATTTGATTAATAATATTATTATTAGACAAAAAAGGAAAAATATTTTTTAAACAAATTAAAAAAATAAAATTTAATGTTTAGATGTAGAATCATATTTTTTTTCAAAATATACTATATTTAGTGATAATTAACAAATATTTTGTTATATTATTAATAATTAATATATAGTTTTGGTATATGTTAGTATTTATTTTAATTTAATTAATATTAATATTATTAGATCGTTTTGGATTGATACCGAAAGTATCAGTCTTGCAGAGGAAAAAAATGTTTAAAAAAATTGAAAAATCAGATATAATATTTAAATGTAGAATAGTAGTTTTCAAAATATATTATATATATAGTAGCAAATAATATATAGTTTTGTTATTACATATACTAATATTAATAAATTTATTTTAAAGAAAAAAAAATAATATTAAATAATATGTTATTAACCATTTAAGATTTAATAAAATACAATTAACTAAAAATACCGGTAGCCTTTTAATAAATTTGGTATTTTAATAATCCAAAATATTTTTAATTATTTTTATTTCTTGTTTTTTTGTTTAAGTTAAATTTCATATATTTCAAATCATAGTTCCAAACAAATATCCAAAAATGATATTGATTTTGTTTTACAATATTGATTTTGTTCTTTTTAGGACGAACAAAATTAGTGCTATAAATGAGATGCGTAAATAAAAATATTGCTTAAATGGGATTTTGGTTGAAAAAAAAAACTGTGTTAAATTGTGGAATTATATGTAAATATTTTATATAAGTAAAAAAAAATAGTTGCTTAAACAGAATTTGTGAAATACGAAAAAAACAATTGTGTTTCAAATCAAAAATTAAGTAAAGTTTGGTTGCTAAAAATGGTTGGTATACGGATTGATTGCTAATTGCAATTATGTTTTGATTGCATATCCAAACCCGAAAGAAAAAATAACTTTTAAATAAATATCATTTGTAAATTTGATTTTTTAAAAAAAAATTAATAAATGTTTTAATTTTTTCAAAATTCAGATTTGAAAATATAGGTTTTGGAAGCTAAAAAATAACTAATTGCCAAAAATATTTTGGTAAACTTCGATCAGTAACTTTTAATTTTCTTTTATAATTTTCAATAAATTTCAAAATCCATATAGTTATTGTAATTTTAATTTTTTCCGATTAAGATTCGGTAACTCTTCTTATAATTTTAGCTAAATCTGCTAAATAAGTATATTCTGTTGGAATGTTGGTTTCACTTGTCCAAATTCATCGGATAATATAAAGCTCAAATAGTAGATATTCGGCTGGGCCTGGCTCCAGCCCTAATAATGAACGTATTGATAAGATAAGATGTGGAAGTAGAATGAGAAATTTGAAACATGTTTATGAGGGTAAAACAAGAAGTACAAAATGAGTAATTTAGCACACAATAAATTCACGAAAGTACATCTAAACTGTTTACTGGTCGAAGAAAGATTGGAGATCCAAGAAAGATAAATAATAAATTAAAAAAAAAAGAGTACTTTCTAAATCACAAGAGAATAGCCAAACCTTGGGTTTGCTAATATTTTTGGATGATAACCGAATTGGCGAGACCAGCTTGTTGGATGGTTTGGGTTAAATCCATAAGAGGTTTAGGTGGGAATCCCATCATTTGAAGCCGATAGTTTCTTGCAGTCCCAGGACGCGATGCATCAATAAAGGCATGGATATCACTGATTGTATGATGTTGATTGAAGTGTGCAACCATGCGAGTTCCATCTGCTAACCTGAGCTGGATTGAAGTTGATGGTTGGGTTTCATCCACAATAAGTCCAGTAGAAGTGGGTGGAGCAGTGTTGGGTTCGGTAGGAGTCGGTATAGCTGAACTATCACTGCTACTACCAAGAGTTCTTCCAACTCCTTGAAATGGAGTGGACTGTCTCTCTGGTTCCTGTAAAAGAGGAACTAAATTGTAAAAGAAGATTTCTGAAAGTGACGTTAGATTTAATGTAAAACCTATTCAACATACAGCTACACTATTTCAGTTCCAACAAGAGAACAAGTACGGATCTCAAGAGAGAGAGAGATGAGAGCAAAAACATAACCAACTGAGTGCAAAAAACAATTTGACAAACAATTTAAGGGTTGCCTCATGCCAAGAAAACCAAAAAAAAAACAGTTAAAGTATATTAAAAATGCAACGGGTTGTCTGGTATCTAATAGAGAAAAAGTAAAATCATAAGGTTAAAAATGACGCTACAAAACTGAAAACCAAAACTAAAGAAATATTATAACATATTTTATCTGAAAACAAATGTATAGAAAACACGCCGGTAAAATGATATCACTAGAATAAATCAAAACTTAAATAAGACGAAAAAAACACACTTATCGCTTATAAGCCAATAAGCAAATAATTGGCAACGCCAAATGACACCCTAGTTCATGGATATGCAGGGTCTGATTTTTTAAGTAAGAACTTATCAATTACAAAATAATCTTATCAGATTATTAAAGAACTTAGTATATTACCTTGAATCTTAATGCAGTAATTTTAGATGGTGAGAAATGACAACTTTACAAATCAAAGCATAAGTTTCAAATTGTATGTGTGTATATATATATATAGAGAGAGAGAGAGAGAGGGAAATTAAATAACATGACTGATTGAAATACTCGTCTGATAAATTAGTAAATTGAGAGATAGAGAGAAGAGAGCTTACAGGACAATTCTGTTCCCGCCTTATCAGATTTACATGTACAGGAGACCTTCGATCTGTAGGTTCAAGCTCTTTCGGGCACTCTGATTTTCTTATGCTCTGCATCCAGATGAGAAAAAACCATATATAAATTAAAGGCACCAATATATAACAGTACAAATTAAACATTAAAGTTTTACAAGTACAGGGGACATCTTTAGGTTTCAAGTTGCTAGCCAAGACTAGTAATAGAGAATGGAACAAAAAGGAGAGAACTAGTAAATATGCAAAGTAGAAACAGAAAAAAGTACAAGGAACCAGAACTCAAAAGTCATTCTATGTGAATATTGGAAAGAAGATATTAAAAAGATAAATTGTAAAAAGTGTATCTCGAGTTTGGCTGTAACAAAAATAGGATAAAAAATATTAACGATATTTGAATAGAGTAGAAAATTGTTATAGCTTCGGCATCATACAGCCTATGAATCTCATCTGATACACAGTTTTTACAAATATTTCAGAATCAAACAGAGCCTTCTGTTTGCTGTTTGCTGCAAGAAACCCAGTGCTTGTTCCTTTGCAAGATTTTGAGATGGGGAAATGTATTAAAAATCTCAAAATGGGATTTGACTGGTTGCCCAATATTCTTTTGCCAGATTTGTAAAACTGGAAATTATGTTTTTCCCTCGGAGAACAATTTCACGGATTCCCCCATGATAGGGTCCTCCACCACAATAGATGGGTTTTGATTTCAACATATCTTGGGTAAATGATTTCCTACTTTTTCTCCCAAAACAACCCTTAATCCTTCATATAGCCTACACTACTCAAAGGTTATAACTAAAATTTTCATGATTTTCCAGCATATTTGAATGTTGTATAAAAGAACATAGGATAATAATTCCTGAGATTTATTTACCAGGGTAATTAATTCCCGGATAAAAACATTTCTTCGGGTAATTCTAATCCTGCAAAAGAATAAGCCCCCAATACCGATCTTGTAAGGCTTTTGATTAAACCTCAACTAATTTACCTCGAGGAAAGGTGCATTCTCAGGATCATCCAACCTCCTTAGAGGGCCATCATTTACAGTGAAACCATTGGTCCAGAAGACAATGTTATGAACTACAGGCTCGGGCTGCTGAGGAGCAGATGGTACAGTTTCACCCGAGAGTAATCTACCAGTCCCAGTAAAGCTTCGTGAACTTGATGGGCGGAGATGCTCAACAGGCCCTTCTACAGCTCCTAGTTGCTTAGCTTGATTGAATATAGCATCAACATCATCATTCTTTGAAGAACCTTGTACGAGCATACCACTGGAAAGAATAATAATTAGAAAGATATTAGTCAGCTACCGCCCAATAATGGCAGTCTCTCAATTATTACGCGAAGACAGTTAGGAAAATAAAAGTGATGTCAAAAGCATAAGATTAAAAATTACACTTAAAATTAATAATTAACCCATGAATATGATGAAGCACGAGAAATTCTGAACAGCTCACACTACCATACAATCTATAAACATACACAGTATGGCCTTAAAAAAATGGATAGAATAGTGTCGCCATACACGTGCTATAAACCACTATATGGATCTCAGAGGATTCAAGCAAAAAACAACAACTTGGAGTGACTAAATTTTCTCTCAAGTATTATCCAAGCTTTATTTCCAGGCTATATTTTTTTCCCCTTATTGTTTACTAATAAATAAAAGTACACTGCTTCATCTTTAATGGATTTTCCATGAGACAAAACAAATGCTTCCATCAATAGTAGCAGAAGAGACGCCAATTGGCAATCAGCTATATCAGTGGGAAGGTCAAACTAAAATATCATTAATCTCAGGCTTCAATTTTTTTAACATGAAGTTTTGTTAGTCCTAGCTACAAATATTCACAGGACGGAAAAAAGAATACAATCATTGCAACTGCAACAACTCCCAGACCAGTCTCTCAACAAGAACACATTCTAACACTTTGGCCAGAACCTGAAGAATACTAGCAATAATCTATGTGGAACTAATGTGGGTGAAAGGGGATCCTGATATAAGTACCAGAGTTCTTTGGAATCACCAAAAAGCTAGCTTTAAATAAACAGATTAAAAACAAAGTTAGCCTTTAAGAATAGTCACAGATTGTTTGGTGTTTTATAGAAAAACTAACTATAAGGTTAAAAACCGACACTATGATATGAAATCGAAAACTTTAAAAGATGCAGATGCGGGAGTACATGAATATTAGGCTATTAGGTTTTTTTACCTAACAAGAACACTTTCTACTTTTATGCCTAACAGGCTTTCTCTCTTCTATCTTATTTTAAGCCAATAAACCAAAAAGCCTCACTTGTTCTAAGATAAAAAGCTACACCAGCCAAACAGTCTTATTGCTTATAAGCTGACAAGCAAATAAGCTGGTGGCCCAAAACCCCATAAGATGCAAATGCGGAAGTACATGAATAGATTTTTCCCCTAACATTGATTTGCAGTCTACATACTGGTTACTTAGGAGAAGTAAGAAGGAAAGAGTTGAAACTCATGTTGAAGCAACCAATACTGATCCTCTTTTCTTTTCTGTAACCTCAGATGCTAATTCTTGTTGTCTGAAATCCCTCTTGCTTCTTGGATAAGCTGGTCCATTACTCATCCAGAGATCATGACTACTGAACACTTTCAATTCGCAAGTCTCTAATTATCAACCTAGCCCTAATTTGCACTGCTAAATGTATAAGGGTTCTCTTCAAGACTTGTGATTGTGGGGATACCTATTGCGAATACCGATAATTATAGGTGATCTAATCCAACGCAAAGAGCAATAAAACCAAACGAGTTGTCGATCTTCTTTATTCACCCTTAAGCTAAGTAGCATGTTATAGGGAAGCAATTTCTACATCTTTCCCCATTAAATTTATCTAGACCCAACCCAATTAGTAAGACTACTAGATTAAATTAAAAACCAAAGAATCAGCTAACAAATCTCACTTTCTTACTCCAAACATATTCACTAACCCTAGGTTTTCTTTTTCACAGGAACCAAACCGACTCTCAGCTATAAAAACACGATAAAACTTCAATTCAAATTCCAATTAGCATGAGAATTCGAAACTAGAGACCAAAAACAGCAGCAGCAGAAAACAATTATACACTTTGAAAAGTAAAATTCAAACTTCGAAGCAAATCGGTAGTGATGGGAACCTTTTCTCGCCACCGGCGTAGTACTCCTGAGGGCCATCCGAGTCACTGTCGGAGTCCGGTCCAGATCGGCGGTTCAGATCCGAGAGCGTCCGTATACCTCCGGCTCGACTAGTTGATGGCTTCGCCGGTTTCTTATCTCGCGATGACATATCGGTTGTTGATGACTGAGGAAGATTCGAAAGCAAATAAGAAACAAAAAGAAAGATGAGAGAGAATGGCTTGGAGCTAAATTTTATGTTCGGAACCCTTTATGTGTTAAAGCTACTAGCCTTTATTATTTATGGATTTTATATTAATACCTTTTTATTTTTAGAAATTTTAAATAGTTCTCATAAAAAAATTGTTTCCATAGTTGTCCACATCCGCCGAAAGATGATTCTCGACCAATACACACTAATACACCGATATCTCTTAGAAAATAAAATAACAAAATAATAATTGATAAGACCCTTTTAAAAATTCATGTAGAAAATTGTTCCAAACTAGTTCAAGAAATAAATAAAACAATCTAAAATATATGTTACATGTATTTGCAAAAAAATGGATCATTTTATTATTTTGATTTTTTAATAATTGTTTTTTAAGTATAATAACTTTTTAAAAATATAAAAAAATATTTTTTTTAGAATTATGTTGTGGTCATTGTTCTTATAACAAAAATTATATCTAATGCGACTAGATTAAAACTAAGAAATAAAAGACAATAACTTACGGGTTTAGATTTAGCTTTTTCTTTTTTCATGGATTTGGAGGATTTAATGTCTTAGGATTTTGGCTAGTAAATTAAACAAGGTGGCTATAAAAAATAAGAGAAAACACTTCTTCTGGTTCGATCTTTAGCTGGTGCTTTTATCTTTTACCGTCCATTACAGATCATATATCATCAAAAACTTAAGGTCGAACAAGCGTCTCAAAGTTTCAGGAGATCATCAACTTTATCATTTTCTCTCTCCTCCCAACACCATCTTCAACGGCGTCCACTACTGAATTACTAAGAGAGACTGCACCAAGTTCACTATCAATGATACCTAAAACGTCATTTGTACGCGCACCCTCTATGTCGGATGGACGGGGTTAGTATGACATAAATTTAATATTCCTCGTCATTCTTTCATCATTTAGCTTGGTGTATAGGAAAAACTGTCCACTCGCGATAAAGTTCTGAATTGGGGTTTTAACACTCCACCGACTTCCAACTTGTCTCCCTCCAGTTTACGCCACTTGTGCCTGTTTTGGCGCGATTGTTTACCATATTTAAAAGGAGAGGAATAATAGAATTTTCGGCACCTCTTCTACTTGACCTTCGGTTCAGGTTCTTTGGTACCAAAGTTGTCCAGCTTACCTAATTCATATAATATCTAATTTAAGATTGTTTTTTGTCTTTAATATTTGTAATCACCTCTCTCTCTAACTTGGTTGTTGCTCTCCCCTTTTTTGGACTGTTGTTCAGTCCCATTGATCTTTTAGGTTTTTTGCATTTCACTTTTTTTTCTCGTTTGGGTCAACTTACCATAATATTGTTTACTTTCACGGCTTTTAATACTACTCCTCGGAGGTTACCCTATGTATTTATAAGAAATATTTATATTTTTTATTTTATTTTATTTTTCAAAAAAAAGTTAGACAAAAAATAGATTCAAACCCCACTTGACTATTAATAGGGTTCATAAAACCCTTATAAACGATTGTGTCTATTTATAAAATCCATCCGAATATATATATATACTTAGAAATGGTCTTTTCAGAGAAACTTACTTTTTGAAAATACACATCTTTATTTTGTTACGACAATATCAAAAGATACTATGGCAAGCCAACTGTTAAGTACCATTGATTTGAATGTTACATTTTTTTTCACCATAACACAAGGCTTGCACTGGCAACATTGCTTTGTTCATTCAACGAATCTTGTTCTTGCCGCGAAAATAAGTTTGAGTCAATTTATAGTATTTTAGTCATCCCAAGTTGTTACGGAAAGAAATATGTTGTTGCAGTAAAAAATACATGGTTACAGTATTGTCGAGTCAAGCAAAATCTTTGTTGCAACTAATACATATAATCTCACATTTTGGGTTCTTCTACGCAGATCGACAAATCGCACCATTTTGCATTATATAGGTACCCACTTTTCCTCCTAGTTCGCTTTTTTTATTTTAGGTTGATTCAAATGATCTGAATTCATCTCCAGATCAACTTCGATTTTCATTTAATCAATATTTGTTACAATTACCTTTGATTAAATGAAATCTTTATCTCCCTAATGAGGAAACTTTTATGAATATAACATAATATCTTGTCTGTTTTAATTTTATCTTACTATAAAGACAACAAAAATTTAGATCGGGAAACATTGATAATCATAACAATGAACCAACCTCCCGGTGTGACCTAACTGGCGATCTCACATGCGCAATCGTTTTACCAATCTATTTGTCCATGATTCACTTTGCACTATTTTAGTCGTGTGTTTTATCCATTTGAAGAACAATAACTTGAGAAAAATGCATTCTCTAATGTGAGGCGACATCACCCCTAGATTTGTATAGGTACAATTAATGTAATATGTTTGTATAGGTACAATTACGTATAAATACACATCAACCATCATGTCACCGGAAACCTTAGTGTACAAACACTTATCCACCATATTTTCTCTAAATACACCAAGTATAATTGCATTATCAAAATTATCATGCCATTTCTTACGTGTTTGCAGAAGACCATATAATGATCTTACAAACCTACATACCGTAGATTTATTTTTGAAAAGTCCAAAATCTTCAGGCTATTCTATTTAAACCTTTTGATTGATATCTTTATTTGATGAACTTTTATATTGTATACCAACCTAATTGCAAAGATAATTCTAATACTAATAGTTCTAGCAACCAGAGCATAAATGTCAAAATAATTTACTCATTTTTTTAAACTCTTGGCTACCGATCTTGGTTTAAAAGTTTTAATGGTATTGTTTTTTTTGGTATTTCTTCCTAACTATCCACTTACAACCCATTTGTCTTGAATCTGAAAGTAAATCAACCATATCGCAAGTGTGATTAGAAATAATTAAATCTATTTCATCATGTAATCTCTTTCGAAAATATAAAATACCGAGACGATATCACTTTCATATAAGATTAGGGTCATCTTACAAAGAAAGCACTACCAGAATTTTCTAGGTGATTTCTTCATAAGTTCATTCTATTAAATAGAACAAAACCATATGTGAATATTGGAAAATATAGAAATCAAACTCTAATATTCTTATAAGCGATGGTGTTTATTTTTAAAATTTATCCAAATAAATATATTCACTTAGAAGTGGTCTTTTCGAAGAAACTTGATTTTTAAAATTACACATTTTCTTTATTTTATAAATGTATTAGCTTTTATCAATTGAAAAACTTTTATTTTAATGAGAAATAATTGTATCAAAATTGAATTAATTATTTTCAAAGTTTACGTACATGTCTTAATATGTCAATTATTAAGAGTTCAGTAGTTATCAATATATGATTTAAGTTGAGACCAAGAGGTAATCTAGATCAGATCGTGGTTATGGAACCATAAAATTATATTTTTAATTAAATGTAACAATCATAGTTGTAAGAGATCTAAATAAATTATTAAAACCTAATAATTTTGCAATATGTATGGTGAGGTTAATTTTTCTCTGAGGGTAATTTAGTAATTTGCTTTAGAGTTTGTGAAGGTTGGTATGTGTTTAATGTTTTGAGTAGAGAGTAGAGGGAGAATTAAGCAGCATGGTTGCAGTTAATTTTCATTATCCACATTTAATGTAGGTGGTTGGGTATTTATACCCTTACATCTGGGCTTTATGGGTTTTCGGGTCATGTTTAATGGACCCGGGTCACGTTTATAGACCCATGAGCTCTTAGTAGGAGAGCAAGTAGCTTAGTCAAGAAGTGTTTAGGTTTTTTAGTACTTTTGTCATAGTTCGAACAGTCCTATGGGCTAAGTGTTCGAAGTGGCCTGTCCGGTCTGGTGGTCTTGGCCCGATCTGTCCCTGTCCGGAGAGGAAGCAGTATTTGGACTCATCAGGAGCCCCTTTTTTAGGTGTTTGTTCAAATGTCTTTGCCAAAAACCTGAAAAACAGTCCGATGTATAGGGGCAGTTTTAATCCGGACAGGTCTGTTTGTGTTGTGGCTTTATCCGGACTGATAAAGCTTTGAAAATCCAAACG
This sequence comes from Limnanthes douglasii subsp. nivea, assembly GCA_036936605.1. NCBI lineage: Eukaryota > Viridiplantae > Streptophyta > Magnoliopsida > Brassicales > Limnanthaceae > Limnanthes > Limnanthes douglasii. Next base: position 368,008,838 of record JAUPFV010000001.1, read on the forward strand.
GTTTTTTGCCAGAGTTTATGAGACACATGTCACTTTTTTGTTGGTTTCTTCAGCCGTTTTTTCACCTTGAATCTCGCACCCACCTTCTTCGAAAAGCAACCTCTTCATTAAAGAGGGTGACATCAGCGTCGTCTTTTAATCATTACCAATCTTTTCGAATTCTCCTAGGAATCAAAATTCTTTTTCATATTTACTATAAATTGAAATAGTTTCTACTGTTTCACCATCACTCTCAATTTTACTCTGCAAATCCTTAAAGCTTTTTTCTCTCCAAAACAAATTTTTACCCAGTTTGTTTATGTTCACGGCTCGGAACGCTTTGGTCAAAGGCGGGTGGCTCAACCTCTCTGAACTAGAAAAGGCGCAAAAGGTCGAAAGGGAAAGGCGCATTGCGGCAGGCTTACCCACCTCCCCTATTGACAAACCAGTGACTGCAGCCACAGAGTCAGACCAGGGTTCTTCTTCTTCAAAAGGCATCAAACCGAAAAGGTTATTTCAAACCAATATCTCACCCATTATCTCCGGTTCTTCGGTTCAAGAATCGGAACCTGTTGTTGAGCCAGGTGTAACTGTTACCAGTTTTAAAAAAACCCTCCCCTTCTTAGCTATGGGGTCAGACGCTGAAAACTCTCCTCAAAAATTAGTTGACCGAAGAAAAGGCTGACTGGTCAAGGGTCAAGCTTCCAAGGGCACCCCTTCGAAATCGGGTGCCAAAGACAGTAGTGCGGGGTCAGAAGTGCCCATTAGAGCTCCCAAGGACAGGCTGTCCGGTCCAGAGGGCACTAGCTCAAGTCTCCGGAAGGAAACATCTGCACCAGAGCCCCAACCGGAGGCCAGGAACCAAGAAAACACTGAAACTCAGTAGTCCGAAAGCCAGACTGAGCCAAATCGAAACCTTCCCCTTACCACTGCTACTGAAAACCCCTCATCAATCATGTAGGAAGTAATGGAGGACTCTATCGAAGAGGCTCCATTCGAGTCTGAGCCTTCTGGACAGACTAGTAGTGATGTTGCTGCCAAAAAAGATAAAAGCAAGGAAAAGTTGTGCTTGAGGCATCCGGATCTGCCGGAGTGTCTTGAAGGAAGGGTGGGGCCTTGTTTTCACAAGGTCAATGTCAAGTACCTCCTTGCCCTGCAAAAGATCAACTACGCATTCATCCACACAGCTGAGCTGGGCCAGATGCGTACGAAGTGGGGAATTCCAGAGAACGTGAAGATAAGAATCCCTATCAACCCCAAAACTCCCATGGACTGCAAATTGAGCGAGATAGTCATCTTCACGGAGTTGTTTAATTGGGGGCTCAGATTCCTCTTGGACCCAGAAATTGTCAGATACTTTCATCTGATAAAGCTCTGTCCGAGCCAGCTGAGCCCCTATGCTTGGTACACCCTCATGTCCTGCATTATGGCTTACAGGCTCTCCGGGATTCCTCTACCAATGGAGGAGTTTGCTGCTGTGGCCAGTCTCTGCAGAAACCACCACATCCCCTTCTACCATTTCAACATGGGGGATAACTTCAAAGCTATGGATGACTTGCTAGAGTCGGAGAGGAATTGGAGGACCCAGTTCCTGTTTGTAAGTGGTGCTTGGGAGAATGGGAAGAAAATCAAATCCGGAGTCAACCCAAGTCTTCTCACAAGCAGATGGAGGAGTGACCGTAAGTCTCCTACTTTACATTCTTGTCTTTTTTTTTAAATCAAGTTTTTTTTAAACTAATTGGTCTTATCTTTGCCTTAGCAGAACTGCGCAAGGACTTCAGTAACCACTTGAAAACCGGGCAGACCACTTACACCAAGATCAACGCTTGGGCTGCTGAGAAGTGGAGGAACCGGTTCCATGCTGCTTTCACAGGGGGCAACTTAGTAAGGTCTCATCTGTGGAACACCACAGGTCGGAGAGACTTAACTTGGGAAGAGCTCATCACCCATCCTCCTTCGGATGTAGTGCTCAAAAGGACGCATGAACCGGATGGGACACTTTACTTGCCAGGCCGGGCCAAGGCCCCGAGTAAAATGAAAGGCAAAAAGAAGGGCAAGAAAGTGGTGGGTGGAGCTAACCCTGCTGAGGTGGAGGAGGATGTTCCAACGCATCTGGAGGGGCTAGCCCTAGTCAAATTGATGCTGCTCTCTTGGAAGCGGTAGAGCAGGAGAGTGTTAGGCAAGAGGTTCACTCCCCAAATCCTCCAAGGGCTTCCAAAAGAGACCGTAAACGGGGAGCTGAAAGCAAAGATAGGGAGGCCAAGAAGAAAAAGACCTCTAAGGGTGACGAACTTTCTCTCCGACCTTCGGAGCCTCTCCCCCAAGCTGACCCCACTGACCCAACACAAGCAGAGGATATACCTGGTGACTTCCAAACCGATGAGGTCGAAGGGGGAGGTCTTATCATTGATGGTGTAGACATCACTGGTCTTGGTGGGCTTGGTGAGTACTTTATCAATCTCCCCAGAGATGATTTTGCTGGGCCTTATCTCCCTCCGAGCACTTCAAACACAGTCACTTTTAATGGTAAGACCTTTACTGTTTCAAGTGAAAGGGATGTTATAGCTCACTATTTATTAAGCAATGTTCAGCCGGTGCTCGCGTTGGAGAAGCAAGTTCGAAATTAGGCAGATATTATCAAAGACCTCAAGTCTGACAAAGGGAGGTTGTCCGATGACCTTCTTACTGCCACTTCAAACGCTGCCATTCTAAAGGGGGAAAACGAAGAGCTGAAGAAAAGCCAAGAGGTGAGTACCACAAAAGTTGCCACTCTACAGAACACTATCACAGAGCTCCGGGAGAAGCTGTCCGGATTGGAGAAAGATCTTGCCTCTTCAAAAGAGGAGACCAAGGCCAAGGACCAAATTATTACCAACTTGACCAGCGACAAGATTGCTCTTGAAAACGTAGTGTCCCAAGCTGCAGGGGAGAAAACTGATCTGCTAAGGGAGCAGGAGGCCAAAATCCAGGCCAAGATCGATGCTTTTGCCAACAACATGATAGACACTCAAGAGGAAATGTATGCCAAGGTGAGATCGGACATGGTCCTGCTCTTTCATGAGAAGTTCCCGAAGAGGAACTTGTGGGATTTATGGCTTCACGTAGAGCCTGAAGACCTCCCATATCACACAATGGCCGAAGGCGACAGATTTGGCTTCTCCAGTGCATCCTCATCTGATGACGAAGAGAACACCGGGGAGAGCCCAGACGAAGAGAAAGATGATCCCAAGGGGAAGAAGAAGATGGATAAAGCTGAGCCATCTTCAAAGGCTCAGTCTTAAATTACGAACTATTTTTCACTTTACATATTATCCGAACTAAAGTCCTTGGAAGGCCAAGGCACTCTTTTTGTTAATGTGTCCGGTATTAGACCGGATAGATCCTTTACTCTGTTTTGACAATTTGAAAGTCCTTGGAAGGCCAAGGCACTTAAGTTATTTTAATGAATATCCTTGTTTTGCACAATTCTCACATTCTTTCATAATTTGTTCCAATTTTGATGGCTAGTGTTAAAATAGCCCTTAATTATTTCATAGTGAGAGTGTTTAAATTCTCTGATGACGAATATTTAAGTGGTCATCATTCTTTTATTTCAATCCGGATGGTGTGACAAAAGACAAAGCAAGAACACTTCGGAAATTTTTTAAGAAGGCATCAAATTTCATTAAAAACCTGGACACCTCATTAAAACCTCCCCGCGCACCAGGGTAGGAAAGAGTATGCCCCTAAATATATATACATGGATGTTTAAACAAGTAAATATTTACACAAATGTTACTCCAAGTACATCCGGAGATGTTCGATATTCCAAGGGTGGTTCAAAACTCTTCCATCCTTGTCTTCTAGCCAATATGTTCCAGGTTAAAGCCTTTCAACAACCATGTAAGGTCCTTCCCAAGTCGGGGCCAATTTGTCGAGCAGCTTCTCTTTAGTGTGTAAGAAGACTTTCCTTAATACCTTGTCCCCCGGCTGGAAATCTCTTCTTTTAACTCTAGAAGCAAATCTGCTTCTCATCAAACCCTGATAGTGTGCAGCTCGAAGGTGAGCTTTAACTCGTCTTTCTTCTACTAGAGCGAGCTGACCTCTAATTGCCACTTCGTTAGCGCATTCGGAGAAGTTGTGAACACGAAATGATGGGAGAGTTGCTTCTATGGGAGCTATTGCATCCATCCCATAGACCAAAGCAAAGGGTGACTCCTGTGTTGCAGCCCCAGGTGTTGTCCGGTAGGCCCACAAAACTTCTTGTAAATAGCTAGGCCACTTCCCAGCATCCCCTTCTAAATTCTTCTTTAAACCGGACAGTATAGTTCTGTTAGTCACTTCAACCTGACCATTTGCTTGTGGGTGGAAAGGTGAAGAGAAACAATATTGTATACCCCTTGAGGCACAGAAACTCTCCATTTCCTTATTGTCGAACTGTGGCCCATTGTCTGTTGTTATCTTTTGTGGGACACCAAATCTGCAACAAATATTGGATAAAATGAATTTTATAACAGCTTTTGATGTTGTTCCTGCCAGAGGGGTTGCTTCAATCCAATTCGAAAAGTAATCGATTGCAACAATTATAATTTTGCGCCCTCCGGACGCCATAGGGAGAGGCCCTACTAAATCCAATCCCCGTCGAGCAAAAGGTATAGGCTCAGAGATTGACTCTAAAGGAATGGATGGGATATGAATTTCATTGCTGTATCTCTGGCATGGGTCACACCTTCTCACCAGCTCTTTAGTATCCTGCATGATAGATGGCCAATAGTAGCCAGCCAGTAAAACTCTCCTTGTTAGAGCCCTGAATCCACAATGAGCTGATCGCTCGCCATCATGCAACTCGGAGAGGACTACTTGAGATTCATCATCCCCCAAACAGCGCAGAAGAGGTTTACTGTAAGACTTTTTATACAGAATGTCTCTCAGTATGATAAAACCACGAGCCTTGTGTTTCAGTTTTCTTGCCAGTGATTTATTCTGAGGCACGATGCCATCGGAGAGGTATTGCAGGAGAGGAAATCTCCAATCCTAAAGTTGTTTCACCTGTACTTCAAAAATTTCTTCTTCTTTTCCCAATTAAGTTGAATGGAGGGGCTCTCCAGCACATGAATCCATGGATACGACTCTGTGTACGCTATGGTTGCCAATGAATCTGCCAACTCATTTTCTGTCCAGGGTATATGTTCATAAATAATGCTTTTAAACTTGAGTGCTTCATTTTTAAGAAGAAGTAAATACTTTACTAGCTGCTCCTTTTTAGCCTCAGATTGACCTTGGGCATGATGGATAAGAAGCTGGGAGTCACTCAATAGCTTGACCCTCTTAGCCCCACAAATAAAAGCTAACTTCAAACCAGCTATAGCTGCCTCGTACTCGGACTCATTATTGGAAGCCCTGAAAGCAAAACATATAGCCTGGTACATTTTGTCACCATATGGAGAAGTCAAGCACACCCTGCACCACATCCCATAGTGCTGGATCCACCATCCGTCCGGACGATCCAGACTTTTTTGTCTTTCACCTCAGTAGTTTGCTCTAAATCTCTATCAGAGTGGAATTCAACTAAAAAATCAGCCACAGCTTGGGCTTTGACTGCTGTTCGGGGAGAAAAAACTATATCAAAATCCCACAATTCTACTGACCACTTAGTCATCCTACCTGTCCTTGAACAGCATATTTCAAACACTGGTGGACTGTCGAGGCCACTGCATGCATTCTAGAGAGCCAAGACCTCCCCAAAATAGTATTATAGCAAGTGGGACAATCTACCACAATAAAAAGTATCTTGACCATCTTCTTGAAGGGGCCCTTGCCCAACAGAATTTCCTCTTCGAACTACCCGATCACCTCTGCTGAGCTGCCAGTAAAGCCCATAATTGATCTGTCCGAACTCTGAATTACAGCTGGATTTTTCATTCTCTTGTAAGTGGTTAAGAAAAGGAAATTGGCTGAGCTTCCAGTATCCACCAAAATTCGTCTTATGTCATTGCCCCCAATGGATGCTCCTATGACAACAACATCTTCATGAGGGCCAGCTATATCTCTTAAATCATCTTCATCAAAAACAATGAAGGGGAATGGAATTTGCGATTGATAGGAAGTCATGCCTCATTCTAGCTGGGTAGCTAAAGTATGAACGTGCCTCTTCCTTGAAGAAGCAGTAGGAGCTGTCATAGTATCCCCTCCAAAAATTGTAAGTGACTCAAAAAACTTAATGAGCCCGGAGACTGTCATAGAACATTCCTCAATGTTACCCACTCTATTTCGAGTTGGATCAGGATCCAAGTATTCAGATTCCACATCAAACCTTTCGATTATAACCATGGCTCCCTTCGAAGCAGCATTACTTGGACCAACCCGGTGAGTATTGTCAGGCCTATTACCTCCTCTTCTTTTAACATAAGCCCCCAGTTTTCCCCTCTCAATCAAGTTCTGAACTTCTTGTTTTAAAGCTATACAATCATCGGTGGTATGGCCAGTATCATTGTGATACTGGCAGAAAGAGTTATTGCGGTGTTCTCTAGGGGATTTCAGTGTGGCAGGTCTTCTATAGTGCACATCTTCCTTTGTTTTATCATAAATGGTGGCCACACTTTCTTTCAATTCTGCGAACCACTCCCGTTGAACCCAAGGCCCTCTCTTATTTCTGGATTGCTGACTCTGAGCAGGTGCAGCTGGCTGAGATTGAGCTTTAGCCCTGCCATGCCCCTGTCCGGTCTCCTTCGCCTTGTTCCCGGACTGATTCTGATTGGGGTTTGGTGCCACCGGGGTAGACCTTACCTGCCTGTGCACCCTCGTTTTCTTTGTTTCATCAACGTTAATCTGTTTTCCAACCTGATTCAGCAACCCTCCCTAAGTCATAGCCTTCTTTCTGGTCACCGAATCAGCCAAATTGCCAGGGTTCAAGCCCTGCCTCAAAGATGCTATTGTAACTTGCTCGAAGCAATCAGCCAACCCATTCTTAGTGTTCACAAAACGACTTATATATTCTTTCAAGGATTCGTTTGGTTCCTGGGCACAATGGATTATTGTGTCCCCGTTGCCCTTTAACTCTTTACTCCCAACGAACTGCCTTCGAAAGGCCACCCAAAAAGTATTGAAATTCTTGATACAACCTTGTGGTAGGCTGTTATACCATTTTAGAGCACTCCCCGTAAACGATTGGGAGAATGCTCTACAAAGTAGCTTGTCATCATCATCAAAGTTCATCATAAAGTTTTTAAATTGCTCCAAATGATTGTCCGGATCAGTACTGCCATCGTACTTTTCCATTTTGGTGCTATCAAACCTCTTAGGGAGGTTTCCAGACAGAATTTTGGAAGACAATGGAGATTGCCTCCAATTTCGGCCACGAGTGAACACAGTATCTTCATTGGGAGTTGCAAAGATACCTGGTTCATCGTGGAAAGCAAAAGGATCCATCAGCATCCGGTCTACATGCCTCCGGCTGTGAGATGACCCTTTGCCAATATTCTTCTTCAACTTTCCATGTCTATCTCTTTTCCTTGAGTATTTTTTGATCTGCTTCTGCTTCTTTTTAGTTCGACCCTCATCGCTGCTAGAGGATAAGGATTCTTCAACTCCCTCATCATCCGAAGAGCTATCAGAAGACTCTGAGCCTGAGTCAGAACTCTCCACTGGCTTAGACCGGTGAGACTTTTTGGAGCTAGCATGAGTCTTTTTGGTACTCACATGAGTCCTTGAAGGCTCATGCTCTTTGGGTTTATTGGTGTGATGAGCAACTAACGCTTTCGATTTTTCTTTCATGCCCATCTTAGCATTTTCTGCCCTCAAAGCTTCTATCTCGCCTTTTAGCCTATCGCGCTCCTCGATAGTGTATTCATCGTTTTCACCCACCACTTCGAGCAAAGCTGGTGGTACTTTCGGGGCGTCCGGATTCATTCGGGCTGACTTTTCTTGTTGGTTTCGAATGCTCGATTCAGGCACCTTCATGCTCCCACCGTGGTCGCCAATTTGGTGAGGTTAATTTTTGTGTAAGGGTAATTTAGTAATTTGTTTTAGAGTTTGTGAAGGTTGGTATGTGTTTAATGTTTTGAGTAGATAGTAGAGGGAGAATTAAGCAGCCTGGTTGCAGTTAATTTTCATTACCCACATTTAATGCATGTGGTTGGGTATTTATACCCTTACATCTGGGCTTTATGGGTTTTCGGGTCATGTTTAATGGACCCGGGTCACGTTTATAGACCCATGAGCTCTTAGTAGGAGAGCAAGTAGCTTAGTCAAGAAGTGTTTAGGTTTTTTAGTACTTTTGTCATAGTTCGAACAGTCCTATGGGCTAAGTGTTTGAAGTGGCCTGTCTGGTCTGGTGGTCTTGGTCCGATCTGTCCCTGTCCGGAGAGGAAGCAGTATTTGGACTCATCAATGTATAATAAAGTCATTGATAACTTTGACAATATGGGACGAGTAATTGTCTCTAAAAAATAATTAAACACTCAATAAGATAATTTGATTTTTATAAAGACATCAAAAATCCTAAAACCTTTGTAAATCTTTTTGCAACCTTTTAAATTGTTTTCGTTTATCTTTGTATGTTATATTTTTACTAATGTGACTTTGTAAGTCATACAAATCAATTGAGTATATAATGTTCAAAACAAACTAAATTTGAGTAATTAAAATAATTAAGATAATTACTTAAAATTCAATATATAGGTTTTCAAATGCGTATAATCATTTGAAAATATTTTTACACTTTTAATTTATCTCATCAGGTTTCTTACTGAATTAAAATATAAAAAACCTCAATTAATATAAAATTCTTATAGAATGTAAATTAGAAACCTTTTAAATAATAATAATAATACTTGTATTATCCTCAAACATGAGAAATTGACGGGTATTTGTTGACATGTAACACATTCATGCACGATGACATCAGTATTTTTTTGCTAACTTATGACAGTAGAAACTCGCTAAGAGAAAACCCCTGATACAACTTTGGTGTACATAGTAGGCCCTAGCAATCCCTTCGTGCAAGTCCTTAAAAATGAAGAGGGTTTCGCCTTTCTTCAGAAAATATAATAGTGGTCTCGTAACACTTTTTTTGTCTAAAGCGCCATCAAACACTACGTATATAATCGTTTGTGTATTTAGTGTTTGGGTCTCGGTTTCCCTTTAAGGAGAACCCGATATCGCTAATATGATAGGTATTTTTGTCTCCAATCATCAACTGTTTATGTTTCCATGATCTCGGCCACTATCACGATACTATCTAAAGTTAGTATGTCTTGGATAATAACAAGTGAGTTATCATTGAAAACCGTTTCTTTCGCCAGAGAATCGATGTTCGAGTTATCCAGACAAGGTACTTGTTTGTATTCTACTCGGTTGATTTTTTTTCCATTCTTTAAGTGCCTCTACCTACCCCCCCCCCCCCCCCCCATCCCTTCAGTTTCTCTTGTTTTGCCTCATACAAGCCTTTCGACTAGCCTATTACTAGTTGGTAATCCAATCTTACTCTTATAATCTTTGCTCCATAGATACGAGTCAACTTTAACCACCAAAAGCGACCTCGTACTCGACCATATTATTAGTGGCATCAAAACATAATTTGATTGATTGCCTAATTTATTCCTCAAATAATGTTTTCAAGTTGATGTCAGCTCATCTTCCAATAAAATTTGAAGCCCCGTTAACTTCGAGTAGCCATTCAAACTCTAATTCTAAATTTTATTATCTATATTCTTTCTCATTGATTATGTCCCTTACAACTCGTTGTACAAGGTTCGTACAAAATCTTATACTCTCCCAACTCTACTGATCATCTTTGAGTCTGCCCAAAATCTTTGAACATAGTAATTTTTTATTGTTTCTCCTATTATTCTATACAAATTCATAATGGATTCAACTTCATTAGACCATTGAACCAATCGAGTGTGATTCCCTTAAACGTAATGGAAAAGGCTCCGCAGAGTAAAAAAATCGTCCAGGTTGAAATCTATCATCATATTTTAAAAATTGTTCGAGATGGTGCTATGGGTCCTTAAGCCATCGCAAATGTCTATTTAGTAAAGATAAATTTTGATGGAAAGATTTTATTCAATAATTTTGATAACGAAAGAAGATTTATAAAGTACGTAAGCTGCCATTGTTGGTCTCACCTCGTTATACTCCAATGTTTTCTATTCATTGCCCTTCTTTGACATCATATCACTCTCGTGGTCATCATATTCGGCATCTGTCAGTTTTATTTTTATTTTTATTTTTATTTTTACCAATACTCTCACCCACATGCTCGACATCATTTACCTTGTTTTTTTGTTTTTCCATCTGGCTCGTTTTACCAACTTTTTTGTTCAATCCCTACTTCCCTATATTCTCTGACAAAATCATTTTTTGTCAATAACTGTAATGCTTTGGTTAAATTTTTTATCCTTTCTTTGGCTTCATAATTTCTTCCAAATTACAATTTACTTACCTTAAATTTCTCTAGTTTTAGCTCTTCAATCTGCATTTTCGATAACTAAACATTTGTCACAGTAGCTGACGTAACTCGCTTGGAAGAATTTTCTCCCTAGACCGACGTTTTATCAATATTTATGCGGGTTATTGTGTTAATTGGACCACCTTTGGTAAAATCTAAAGGATGCTGACTAGACAACAAATAGCAGGGTATTATTATACAAATATTTAGAAGAGCAATCATAAAACAAAAAATTGATTTTTGAACTGTTACATGTCAGCTTCTAAGCAATCACACGTCCAAAATACTAAACATACACAATTACAAAGATCAACGTAAAAAACTAATTTAAAACAAACGCAAAATATGAAAACTAATGTTAATTTTTAACCTAATAAACGTAAGAGAAATCTGATAACAATAAATTATAGCAGGTGGATATTTTAGCATAGAAGCATGTTGATAACCATATATAGTAAAAGGTTGGTAAGATATATATATATATATATAAGAGTATAAAGTATAAAAATCTAGTGAGTAACTAACATTTAGAGCGCTAAGTATAATTCATCTTTTTATAATTATTAGATATGGCATCCCCAAAATGTCTAAACAATTTATAAAGATGAAATATTATAAATAAGACGTGTTTTGATAGTGAGCCTTCCTAAAGTACCCACTATATAATCAACTCCATACTCATCCTTTTTAAGGAGAGTTATAAGTTAACTTACTTTACGTATAGACCAAACTACTCTTTAGTAATATTTCTGAGGTAGCAAATTCAGAATGACCACCATTTAAAATTAAAATTACAATCTCTTCATCATCTGATTCTAAGGATACCAATTATCTCAAGATCATATCGTGTTGCCTTAAACGTATCAAAATATGCTTCAATATTATCATCATACTCGGCAAATTGGAGTTTAACTACAAATTATTGTGTTTATGCTTGCTTGTATGAGAAAAATATAGTAAGATTAATTTATATTTTTAAGAAACATTTACTTCCAATAACGTATAACATAGCTATATTACCAAAAATTTGACCTAAAAGATTAATGTTGCACTCATCATGAGCCCTTAGAGACATGACACACCTTTGAAATAATAATGGGAATAAACCCATTGATGGAAATAACCTCAAATTCAGTTAGATTGTGGAATTGATTCATCAATCATCCAACAGAATCCATACCGTGAAGAAGTAATTTTATTAAAAATCCATATCCTCATCTAATTAATTTTTTAGGATTTGAGTAAATCCGTCGATAGGTTCAGTAAAGATTTTACCAATTGTTCAGTCAATCACTTTTTGTTTTGTTGCTTTATTTAGAATGTCCTATAGACATATAAGACATGTTTGTAACCAAGAGAATAGGGCATAGACAATAAAGGTAAATGTTTCACAAATCCTAATACTTCATTTGACATGTTCTTGTGTTGCATCATATAATATAATTGGGTTGATGATTTTTTTGCTTATTCTTTGCTAGCAAATTCGAGGGTAAGTAACCAAGGATGGTGAAAAAAGACTTTCTTCTTCCCCAAACGTACTTGGAAAATATTATATTCCTAATAAATGGATAAGTTTCATGTCAAAATATGGATACGGACACATAAATACCAATATTTTAATACTTGAACATGTTTGATGCATCAACCGAGCTAGTTCCAAATTGTTAAATCAAAACTGAATTCAAGTTTGGACATATGTCCAAATTACGGATACAAAATACTATTATTTTCTAAAAACTACCACCAATCTTGATTGAAGATAAAATCCTACACAATCAAATTCGAGTGTTGAATAGAGAAGCAAATTGTACTCGTTTGATTGAAACTAGCAGTAAAGGATACCTAGTTACACAAAAGTATAGTGTAGCTTGCATGATTAAGTGAAAACAAGTTTCTCAGAAAAAAAAAACATAAAAAATTGACTGGAATATTATTTTATTTGCTAATAGATGATTGAAATAAGATTCATGACATTTTTCGATTGGTCTTGTCCCATTTTTATGTTTTTAATATTAATATTTTTGTAAACGTTTTACAACTTGATTTATATTGGGATTAAGGATTTGCATCATCTTATTTATTATATGGGATTGAATTTTCATCGTAAAACTACGAAATGAGTTGCCTATTATTTTTTACCTTTTGGTTAGAATGTCTCCGTGTGCAATTTCTGAAAGAGAAATAATGTATAAAATTTTCCAAAATGTAATGGAGTTATTCTCTTTATCCAGCATGGTTAGTTCACATACACAAAGCAACATGTCTTATTTTACTAAAAATACATCCATATGCAAGGCTTAAATCAGAATATAGTCCATAATCCCTCTTTTTTTAGGCTGAAAGAGATGGGAATTCTCAATCAAATGACCGATATTCATCGCAAAACCAATATTTTTTGTATCTCGCTCGAATTTGTCAATTAAAATTGTGGGTCTTGTGGTTATATTGTGATTACACTTGAAGTTTACATCCTGGAGATAACTGCATCCCAATAGTCAATAATTCTTCAAGAATCTGAATCAGAAACATATCATTCAGGACAGGTTACGACATAAGGTAAATCCCAAAATTTTATATAAATGATTTGTCTTACAGCTCAAATTTTATAAACTAAAAGTGATTTACTTTGATTAGTATCGGTAGCTTGGGAAAAGCAAATTCATTGGCACAAGTGCACGATGTATTAATAGATGAAGCTTTTCTTGTTTAATACCGACAACAGAGTGTGAATCAAGACTTGGCAGGTAGGTCCCAAAATAGGTATAAATCATGTGGATTTTGTTAATAAGATTTTAATTGGTGATTGAGGTGTGCTTATTTTTGGTTTCCCGCAGGGAGGCATCGGTTTTGCGTCAAATATAAGATTTCAAAACATTAGTATGCGTAATGTGTCAAATCCGGTCATCATTGACCAATATTATTGTGCTTCATTTATGTCATGCGACAACAAGGTACCAATTTTGAAGGAAAATGAAAGTTGTTTGGTTCATATAGAGTTATAAGAAATAATCTTGTTTGTTTGGTCTTAATACAAACATCAGGTGTTAACGTAGAAAATATATTTTTTGAACATATTAGAGGAACTTCTGCTACAGAGGAAGAAATGTGATTGCTTATAGTAGTGAATTCCCTTGCAAATAGATACATTTACACGATATTTTACTTATGTTGCCTGATGGAGACTACACAAATTCCTATTGCTTTCGTGAACCACCATCGCTCATGTGATCATAATATAACCACAAGACCCACAACTGTAATTGACGGATTCAAGAGAGAGATTAAAAAATAAGATTGTTTCTGCGATGAATATAGGCCATTTGATTGAGAATCCCCTTCTCTCAGCCTCATGAAGCATGGACTATGGGAGAGATACTCTCTTTTTTTAAACAAAGTACTTAGAAGAATAAATAAATAAATAAATAAAAATAAGAAATATTTAAAAAAATATTAAATTTAAATGGTAAAAATAGAATTAAAAGTTGAGGGACTATCTGTGAGAATCGTACTATTTAATTATAGGGATACGTGGCTGAACCAAAGAAAAGACCACGCGCGGAGACAAAATTTATAGATTTTCAATAGTTTAAGGACTCTGACCGGTGATTTTTTAGTCGATGGACTAAATGAAAGAAAACGTGATAGTCGAGGGACTATATCGTGATTTAAGCCTCCACATATATACAGATCAATGTTTATACACTTATCCTTCACACTGGTACGTTCAAATTTATATTTATTATAAAAAATATAGTTATAACACTACATTTATTTTTCCTTGAAGAATTCATTAATCTTGGAATGTTCAAGCTCAAACAATTTTTAAACTTTGATCCATAATTGTTTGAAATTAAGTTGGTTCAAACCAATGTATCATTTTAGGCTTGCATGAGCCTCTTGACCTTATCAAATACAAATGAAATTTTTTATTTACAACATTGATTTCTTTTACATGTGTAGCTTAAATATTGAAAAGTACTTACTTATTTGGTTGTTTTGTTTCCAAAATGTTGAATCTCATTTGTTAAGTAATTAAAAAAATCGTTGTATGATGTAATAAAAAAATTCATAACATAATGTAGGCTGGTTGGACAAACGTTGAATACCTCATTTATTGTGCATAATTTTGTGTTAAAGTCTTCCATAAAATTTTAATTTACTTATTTGCGTTTGCAATAATGTTTTTGTTTATATCATTTGCATAAAATTGCGGTATGAAAACACATCTTCGATGGATCACGTCAACGATAGCTCATGGTTGGTCAAGCTAACACTCAGTAAAGCCTATATATTATATTTCATCACCTCTCGTAAAACACTCAAAACCAACATATAGTTCTCTTGCTTTTCCTTATTAAAAAAACAAACCGACACAAAAAGTCAATTTTGTTGAGTTTACATCAACAATTTCAAACTATAGTTTTCTTTTACCTCGTCATCTTGTAAGTACTCTCCATGATAAATCCATGCGAAAGTGTGTCGAACAACTTAATACTTATATGATGCCCGAAAAACATATGTGATCACGTCTGATCCAAGAGTTGTCTCATGTAACAATTTCAAACTATAGTGTTCTTTTACCTCATCATCTTGTAAGTACTCTCCATGATAAATACATGCGAAAGTGTGTCGAACAACTTAATACTTATATGATGCCCGAAAAACATATGTGATCACGTCTGATCCAAGAGTTGTCTCATGTCATTTTAAATAATTATATACTTCCATCTTTGATAAAAAAAATATTACATGTGAGAATTGATGAGTCCGGAATTATTCACCACGACTCACTGTGGAAACCGAACAGGGGTAATCCGGACAATAGTTACCCATTGAAATATCCGGGCAGGACAAAAGTATTAAAACACTAAACAACTTTTGACTAAGCTAATTGCTAATCTGCTTAATAAACTAATGGGTCTTTGAACTCGACCTGATTTCATAGTTTGACCCGAAAGCCCATAAGGCTCATAATTAAGGGTATAAATACCCAACCACTTTCATTAATGAGGGTAATAAACATTTAATACTACCAGGGAGCTTAAATATCTCACTGCAAAACACCTAAACATTTAATACCCTCAAGATACCATAAATTATCTGACAAAATTACCCTCAGTCTGAAATAATCCTCACCAAATTGGAGACCACAATGGGAGGAGAAGGTGCCTGAATCTAGCATTCAAAACAACCAAGAAAAACTAGTTCGGATGAATCCGAACGAGCAAGCAGTGTCACCAACTTTGGTAGAAGTGGTGGGAGAAAACGATGAATACACAATCGAAGAGCGAGATAGGTTGAAAGCTGAGATGGAAGCCTTGAGGGCTGCTAAAAAGATGGAGTTAGGCTTGAAAGAAAAATCAAAGGTGTCAGCCATTCACCACACTGGCAATCCAAGGGAGCGTGACCCATCATCAAAGACCCATTTGAATACTAAAAAGACTCATGTCAGCTCAAAAAAGTCTCACCGGTCTAAACCGGTAGAGAGCTCGGAGTCAGAATCCTCTAGTAGCTCCTCGAACGAGGATGGAATTGAGGAATCCATGTCATCCAGCAGTGATGAAGACATGTCTAAGAAGAAGCAAAAATTGGTTAAAAAATATTCAAGAAAGAGGGATAGGCATGGAAGGTTGAAAATGCATCTGAGTAAAGGGTCATCTCATGGCCATAGCCGGAGGCACATTGACCAGCTATTGATGGATTCTTTCGCTTTTCATGATAAACCATGTATCTTTGCAACTCCCAATGAAGATATTGTTTTTAGTCGTGGGCGGAATTGGAGACAATCTCCATTGTCTTCCAAAATATTGTCCGGAAACCTTCCTAAGAGGTTTGACAATACTAAAATGGAAAAATATGATGGGAGCAAAGATCCAGATAATCATCTAGAGCAGTTTAAAAAAATTATGATGAATTTTGACGATTATGACAAGTTGTTTTGTAGAGCCTTCTCTCAATATTTTACGGGGAGTGCTCTGAAGTGGTATAATAACCTACCACAGGGGTGCATCAAAAAATTTTATACTTTTTGGGTGGCCTTTCGGAGGTAGTTTGTTGGAAGTAAGGAGGTGAAGGGCAATGAAGATACTATTATCCATTGTGCCCAAGAGCCAAATGAATCATTGAAAGAATATATAAGTTGGTTTGTGAACACAAAGAATGGATTAGTTGATTATTTTGAGCAAGTAGCAATAACTTCTCTAAGACAAGGTTTGAACCCTGGCAATCTGGCTGATTCAGTAACCAGGAAGAAGACCATGACGTGGGGCGGTTTATTGAACCAGGTAGGAAAGCAAATCAATGTAGATGAAACAAAAAAGACTATGGTGCACAAACGTGTGAGATCTGCTCCATCTGCACCAAATCAGAATCAGTCCGGATACAAGGCTAAAGAGGCCAGACAGGGTCCAAACAGGGCCAAGGCTCAATCTCACCCAGCTCCAGCTCAGAGTCAACAGTCCAGAAATAAGCGAGGACCTTGGGTCCAACCGGAGTGGTTTGCTGAATTAAAAGAGAATGTGGGAACTATCAATGATAAAACAAAAGATGAGGTGCATTTTAGGAAGCGGGCAGCGCTTCAATCTCCAAGGGAAAGTCGTAACGCTTGTTTTTGTCAATATCATCATGATATTGGCCATAACACATAAGATTGCATCACTTTGAAGCAAGAGGTGCAGAATTTAATTGAAAGAGGAAAATTAGGTGCTTATGTCAAGAGAAGAAGTGGGAATAAGCCTAATAATGTTCACCGGACCGGCCCAACAAACAATGCAGGGACGTCGGCTCCGGATGGGGCCATGGTGATTATTGAGAGATTTGATGTAGAGTCATAGTATTTGGATCCTGATCTAGCCCGGAATAAAGTGGGTGTTATAACAGAGCATACCAAGACGGTGTCTGGGCTCATAGGCTTTTTTGAGTCACTTACCATATTTGGGGGAGATACAATGACTGCACCAACTCCTTCTTCAAGGAAGAGGCATGTTCACACTCTGGCTACTCAGTTGGAGGGATGCATGTCCTCCTATTAATCCTAAATTCCTTTACCCTTCATTGTTTTTTATGAAGATGACTTGAGAGATATAGCTGGTCCTCGTGAAGATGTTGTGGTAATATGAGCATCAATTGGGGGCAATGACATTAGGCGAATTTTGGTGGACACTATCAGCTCAACGAATATCCTCTTTTTGAGTTCTTACAAACAAATGAAGAATCCGGTAGTGATTCAACGTTCAAACAGGTCCATTGTGGGTTTCACTAGAAGCTTTGCGGACGTAGTCGGGGAATTCGAGGACGAGGTTTTGTTGGGCAAGGGCCCTTTTAAGAAAATGGTCAGGGTACTTTTTGTTGTGGTAGATTATCCCACATGTTACAATGCCATTTTGGGAAGGTCTTGGCTCTCTAAGATGCAGGTTGTGGCTTCGACAGTTCACCAATGTTTAAATATGCTGTTCAATGACAAGTGGGAGTTGTCCGGAGTAGTCCAAAAATAGCAAGGGAATGTTATGCAACTACACTTACTCCTATGACTCTAGGGACAGTTCGGATAAATGAAGATTAGCAGTTGGTGGGGCCCTCTGGGGGAGAGGGTGAAATTGATGACCCTAGAGAGACCCCTGGTGTTTTAATACCAATTGAAGAGGTTGAAACTCACTCTCTGGCTGAAGGGAGAAGTGTCAAGATTGGATCTAAGATGACATCAGAACTAAAAAGCAAAGTGTTATCCTTTTTAGCAAACCACCAACACGTTTTTGCTTGGTGTAATGCTGATGTAACCGGAGTGTCTGCGAATGTTATATCACACCAACTATCCCTCCGTAGAGATGTAGCACCCGTTGTGCAGAAGAGAAGAGCTTTTCTAAAGAGAAAGCTGATGTCATAGTTCAAGAGGTTGACCGGCTTACTAAAATGGGGCACATAAAGGAATCTTAGTACCCTTTACGGACAACCAATCCAATGTTAGTAAAAAATAAAAATGGGAAGTGGCGTATGTGTATTGACTTTCCGAACCTCAACCGAGCTTGCCCAAAAGATTTGTATCCAGTCCCCCGGATCGATCAGTTAGTAGAATCCATATCTGGGAACAAATTGTTGTCCTTCGTGGATTCTTTCTCCGGTTATAACCAGATACAAGTGGATCTGAAGGACCAGGAACATACTACTTTTGTTACTGATAGGGGCCTCAATTGTTACAAGGTGATGCCTTTTGGGCTAAAAAATTCTGGGGCTACTTATCAGAGGCTGGTGAATAAAGCATTCACTGATCAAATTGGCAGAAATTTGGAAGTCTATATTAATGACATGATGGTAAAGAGTGTGGAGGAAGAATTACACTTGGCCGATCTCCAAGAGACCTTTGCCAACTTGGTGAAAGTAAAATTAAAATTAAATCCAGAAAAATGTGTTTTTGGAGTACAATCCGGGAAGTTTTTGGGGTATATGATAAGTGAGAAAAGGATACAACCTGATCCGGACCAACTTAATGCTTTATTGCAGATGGATCATTGTCGGAATATTAAAGAAGTACAAAGATTGACAGGAAGGTTAGCTGCTCTAAACCGTTTTATCTCAAGGTATTCAGATAGGTGTGCCCTATTTTTTCAAACTTTAAAGGGTGCGAAAGATTTTAACTGGTCTCCACAGTGCGACCAAGCGTTCAATGAAATAAAAAAGCATTTATCTTCCCTGAAAACTCTCTACAAACCTATTGATGGAGAAACATTGTACATATATTTAGCAATGTCCGAGTGTGCCATAAGTGCAGTGCTAGTGAGAGAGGTGGATAGTTATCCTCGTCTAGTGTATTACATCAGCAAGAGCCTGATGGATGCTTAAAGAAGGTACTTATAACTTGAAAAGCTAGCACTGGATTTAGTAATTGCTGCCAGGAAAATGAGGCCCTATTTTCAGTCTCATTTTGTTGTCGTCCGGACATCTTTTCCTTTGAAAAATGTTCTTCAAAAGACGGACATATCAAGTAGGATGACCAAGTGGTCAGTATAATTGGGAGACTATGACATTGATTTTTCTCCTCGAACTGCAATCAAAGCTCAATCTGTGGCTGATTTCTTAGTTGAATTCAATTCGGACAGAAGTACTAAACAAACTACAAATGAAAAAAATAAGAAGATATGGGTTGTCCGGACTGATGGTGGATCAAGTACCATGGGTTATGGTTCCGGGATATGTTTAACCTCCCCGTACGGCGACAAGCTATACCAGGCTATATATTTTTCTTTCAGGGCTTCTAACAATGAGTCCGAATACGAAGCTGATATAGCTGGTTTGAAATTATCCTTGCTATGTAAAGCCAAAAGAGTTAGATTAATGAGCGACTCTCAGCTTCTTATCCATCATGCCCAAGGTCAATCTGAGGCAAAGAAGGAGCAGTTGATTAAATATTTATTCATTCTTAAAGAGGTGGCAGCTAACCTAAAAAATATCAGCTATGAGCATATAGCCAGATCGGAAAATACATTAGCAGACTCCTTGGCCACCATACCCTACTCTGAGTCCTACCCATGGATTCATGTACAAGAATGCCCATCCATACAACCCAATTGGGGCAAAGAAGAAGAGGAAAGTTTAAGTATACAAGTGGTTCAACCCAAGGACTGGAGATATCCCCTTCTTCAATACATTACTAATGGCATTTTTCCTCCGGAGAAATCTATGGCCAAGAAAATGAAGTACAAGGCTCATGGGTTTTTAGTCATAAGAGATATTTTATACAAGAAGTCATTTAGTAGACCTCTCTTGCATTTTTTTGGAGGTGAAGAGTCTCAAATTGTGTTATTCGAACTACATGATGGTGAGGGGTCAGCACATTGTGGGTATAGAGCTTTGACCCGAAGGGTTTTATTGGTTGGATACTATTGGCCATCCATAATGGAAGATGCCAAGGAATTGGTGAAGAAGTGTGATCTATGCAAAGATATGGTAATAAAATTCATATCCCAGCTGTCCCCTTGGAATCAATTTCTGAGCCAATACCTTTTGAAGTGGATCCTATTGGCCATCCTTTTGAAGTGGATCCTATTGGCCATCATTTTGACCCAAAGGGTTTTATTGGCTGGATACTATTGGCCATCCTTTTGAAGTCGTTGGGGACTGGATCTAGTAGGGCCTCTACCGATGGCGTCCGAAGGGTGCAGAACCATTATTGTGGCCATTGATTATTTTTCGAAGTGGATAGAGGCAGCCCCCTTGGCAGGAACTACTTCAAAAGCTGTTATAAAATTTATATTATCTAATATTTGTTGCAGATTTGGGGTTCCACAAAAGATAGCCACATATAATGGGCCACAATTCGATAACAAATATATGGAGAGTTTATGTGCTTGTATGTGCATTCAGCATTTCTTCTCTTCTCGTTTCCACCCATAGGCGAATGGTCAAGTTGAAATGGCAAACATAACCATTATGTCCGGTCTCAAAAAGAATTTAAAAGGGGCTGCTAGAAAGTGGCCAAGTTATCTACAAGAAGTATTATGGGCCTACCGGACTACTCCTGGAGCTTCTACACAGGAATCCCCGTTTGACTTGGTATATGGGATGGATATAATTGCTCATATAGAGGCAACTTTTCCATCATACAGAGTCCACAATTTCTCCGAACAGGCTAATGAAGTGGCAGTCAGAAGCCAGTTGGACTTAATATAAGAGAAAAGGGTTAAGGCTCATCTTAGAGCCACCCATTATCAAGGTTTAATGAGAAGTAGGTTTGCTTCCAGAATCAGAAGAAGGGATTTTCAACCGGGGGATAAAGTATTGAGAAAATTCTTCCTACATACTAAGGAGAAGCAGTTCGGCAAGCTAGCTCCAAAGTGGGAAAGGCCCATTTGTGGTCATGGAAAAGCTTAAGCTGGGACATACAGCTTTCAGGACAAAAATGGAAGAATCTTAAACCATCCTTGGAATATTGAACACCTCCGGATGTATCTAGAATAAAAGTTGTGTAAATATTTACTTGTTTAAAGTCCATGTAAATATTGGGGGGCATACTATTTCCTACCCTGGTGGCGCGGGGAGGTTTTAATGAGGTGTCTGAGTTTTTCAATAAAATTTGATGCCTTCTTAAAACATTTGGAGTGGTTTGATCCACAGTTTCTTTGAAACTTTCTAAGTATCTTTAACAGATCGGATTGATCCGGTGAAGTGATGACCATTTAACATTTTTCATCAGAGAATTTAAACACTCTCATCTTAAAATACTTGTAAAATAAATATGGGCTATTTAAACATAAGCCATCAAGATTGGGCGAATATAAAAAAACCAAGAATTTAGCAAAGTAAAATTACCCGGCTAACACCGGAGGATAATATTAAAACATATAGAATGTCGTGGCCATCCAAGAACTTTGAGTTTAAAAGGTAAAGCTTGACCGGACTCAAAACGGACACAATTACAAAAATGCCTTGGCCATCCAAGGACTTTAGTCTGACATAAAGATAAAAAGAAAAACAGAAGATAGTTAAAACTTTAGGGCTAGTTTCCCTTAGATGTGCCTGCATCATCTTGTTTCTTCTTCGGATCTTTGGGTTCATCAGTGGAGCTCTCTCCGGTCCCTTCTTCCTCATCAGTAGTATCATCAATACCACTAGAATAGTTTCTCTTATCATCATCCATCATCGTGTGAAATGGGATATCTTCATATTCAACATACTACCACAGAGTACCTAATGTCCTCTTCAGAAATGTTTGATGAAAAATCAAGACCATGTCAGATTTAACTTCGGCATACCTTTTTTCTAGGGAATCTATCACATTGTTGGTATACGCGTCGACCTTGGCCTGGATTATCTTCTCCTGCTCTTTCATCAAGTCCTCATTTTCCTTGGTAACTTTGGACACAGCACCTTCAAGAGAAGTCTTGTCACCGGACAGGGCTTGGATAACATTGTCCTTGGCCTTCACCTCCTCCTTCGAAGCGGAGAGATCCTTCTCCAAGCCAGAACACTTGGTTTGGAGCTCTGTGTTGGCCATCTCTGAAGTGGCCAGCCTGGTTGCCAAGTCTTCTTTCCATTTTTTTAACTCCTCGAGCTCTTTCCTCAATGCTTCAACACTTTGGTTGCCGTTAAGGAGATAATTGGATAAACTCTCTTTATCTGCATTGAGTGTGTTGATAAGGGCAGATTGACTTCGTACTTGCCTCTCCAATTTGAGCACTGGCTGAATATGGCCCAGCAAAGAGTGAGTCACCGTGTCATTTTCCCCTGAAACACTGAAGGACTTACCATTGAAGGTCACCATGTTAGAGGAACTTGGGGGAAGGTAGGGGCCAACAAAGTCATATTTTTCAAGATCATCTAAGTAAAGGCCAATGTTTTGGAAGCCGTTGATGTCCACTCCATCAATATTGATATCCCCTCCGGTACCTTCTCCGTCGTGTAGACCACTTGGGATTTTCTCTGCCAAAGTGGGGTCTGTTGGGTCGGCCGGATAAAAAGACTCTGAAGGCCGGAGGACAACTTCATCCCCCAAGGAGACTTTCTTCTTCTTGGCCGCCCTCTCTTCACTATTTTCTCCCCATTTTTTGTCATTCTTAGGAGCTTTTGGAGGATCTTGAGGTCCACATGGCTCCCTAATACTCTCGTCTTCAACTACTTGAAGTAGAGTAGCATCAATTCCTCCTTGGGCCTGCACTCCTTGACCCACCGGAGCGGTCTCCTCCCTAGCACCCTGAACAACCTCTGCTGCAACTTGTTTTTTCTTTCCATACTTTCCTTTCATCTTGCTTGGGGCTTTAGCTCTGGAGGGCAGGGCCAGTTTTCCATCCTTCTCCTTTATTCTCTTGAGGATGACAGCCGGAGGGGGTGGTGTGGTCAGCTCCTTCCAAGTAAGGTCTCTATGGCCCGTTATGCTCCAGAGGTGGGACCTCACTAAGTTTCCAAAGGTGAAACAGTTATGGAAAGCGTTCCCCCAACGTTCAGCAGCCCAAGCATTGAATTTAGCACATGTGGCCTGCCCCTCCTCCACATAATCGGAGAACTCCTTCGGCAGCACTAACCAAAGAAAAAGGAAAATAGTTCGGAAATAATTTTTTTACAAAGTAAGAAAGACAAACGTGATAAAATATTTACCTGAGTTTTTCTATCTGCTGATGAGCATGCTGAGATTGACACCAGTTTTGATTTTCTTCCCATTTTCCCAAGTCCCGCTGATAAACAGAAATTGGGTCTTCCAATTCTTCTCTGATTTGAGCAAGTCATCCACCACCTTAAAGTTGTCTCCCATATTGAAGTGGTAGAATGAGATATGATGGTTCTTGCAGAGGCTGGCCACATCAGCAAACTGCTCCATTGGAAGTGGTATTCCTGAGAGCCTTGAAGCCATAATACAGGCAATAAGAGTGTACCAAGCGCTGGGACACAGCTGACTTGGACAGAGTTTTATCAGAGAGAAATACCTGACAATTTCTGGGTCCAAGGGAAATCTGAGCCCCTAGTTAAACAGCTCGGTGTAGATGACTATTTCGTTTAGTTTACAGTCCATCTAGGTCTCCAGAGTGACTAGTATCCTCACTTTAACAAACTCAGGGATCCCCCACTTCGTCCGGATCCGGCCTAACTCAACAGTATGAGTATAGACATAGTTAATATTCTGCATGGCCAGCAGATATTTTACGTTCACTTTGTGGAAGCAAGGTCCCACTTTTCCTTCCAGACACTCCGGCAGATCTGGATGAGTCATGCAGATTTTCTCTTTGCCTTTGCCTTTTTTATCAGAGGCAGCATCCCCAGTCTGCCCGGAAGCCTCAGTCTCAAATGAAGCATCTTCAATGCTGTCCTCCATCACCTCTTCCATCACCGTGGAAGTTTTATCAGCCGTTGTTGATGGGAGAGTGCTAGTGTCTGGCTCAGTAGGTTGTCCGGACGGTTGAGCATCAGCCTCTCTTAGGGGTCTGGTGTCCGGCAAGGGCTCAGTTCCAGATGGCTCAATTTGAGATTTGATTCTAGTAGCCTCCGGACCAGAGGATTTTTCTTTTGGAGGTCGGATAGGTTCCCCTGATCCAGTAGCTTTATCCTTGGCCCCAGACTTGGAGGGCCCTGACTTTGAGGACTTGGTTTGAGAGCCAGTTGCCTGACCGTTTACTAGACGGTCTGTCCGGCGAAGATTAACTTTTTCTGGAGACTTCTCAGTTTATGACCCCATAGCGATGAACGGAGAGGGTCTTCTTGTACTTGATACTGCTTTATCCTGCACAACAGAGGGTTGTGACTCATGAACCGAGGAGCCTGACGGAATGGGCAAGAGGCTTGGTTGAAACAGACGCTTGGGTTTGGCACTTTTACCAGAGGATGACCCTCGATCAGCTTCTGAAGACCGTGTGTCGGGCTTACTGATTGGAGAAACTGGAAGACCCGCAGCGATACGTCTCTCTCGCTCAACCTTTTGTGCTTTTTCTAACCCTGAAATATTTAGCCAACCACCTTTCACCAGGGCGTTTCACGCCGTGAACATAAACCTACACAATAAATATTTTGAGAGGAGAAGTAAAAAATCTCTGAAATGGAGAAATGACAAAGTGATGAAGATGGTAAAACAGTAAAATGAAGTAATTTATACTAGTAAGGCAAAAAACGTTACCAAATACCTAGGAGAAAATGAAAAGGCAAAAGTAATGATTGAAGGTGGCGCTGACGTCATGAATATTAAATGCAGAAGTTTCTTTTTGGGATTAGTGGGAGCGCCATTCTAGGAGGAAAACGGCTGGAAAAACGAATCAAAGTGTGACACGTGTCCCACAATCAATAGCAGAACTCTTGAACTTCTGAGAAGTATTCAGTCCGGATAAACCCTGAGCTGAATACAAGAACGGTCCGGAGAGTATTGTTATTGCCTAAGAGGGTTTTTTGGTTTTTCCAAAGACCTTTGACAAAACCTAAAAAATGGGCTATTGATGAGTCCGGAATTATTCACCACGACTCACTGTGGAAACCGGACAGGGGTAATCCGGACAATAGTTACCCACTGAAGTATCTGGACATGACAAAAGTATTAAAACACTAAAAACACCTTTTGACTAAGCTAATTCCTAATCTGCTTAATAAACTAATGGGTCTTTGAACTCGACCCGATTTCATAGTTTGACCTGAAAGCCCATAAGACCCATAATTAAGGGTATAAATATCCAACCACTTTCATGAATGAGGGTAATGAATATTTAATACTACCAGGCAGCTTAAATCTCTCACTACAAAACACCTAAACATTTAATACCCTCAAGATACCACAAATCATCTGACAAAATTACCCTCAGTCTGAAATAATCCTCACCAAGAATGACCAGTTTTCTCACAAAATAATTTTTTTTTGTCGAATATTGTAGATGTTTTGCATAATGAATACATTTCTCGATTTTTTTTCAAACGTACGTATATATCCATAGGACGCACACGCGTTAATTATAACTCACGGATGAATTCCTATTCTTTTAGTTTTAGCTTGGCAAATTTCCTTTGGGCGTTTTATATTTATAATTCCTTTTTTAAAGAGAGTAGCATAGTAAAAAATCAGATGAAATATCCAATAAAATTATATAAAATCCGGTGTAATTTTTTTTAAAAAAAGCAATCTCAAATTTAGCGTGATCCTTAAATTTTTATTTGTGTTCAAGGGTAATAATCCTGAAAAAATGATGAGAGTACTAATGGTCCTTTTTATTTAATAGTTTTCCTTGATTATCAGCCATTTTATATATAGCTTTTCACTCTTCTCACATTCAATTCAGTCCATCTAGGACATCTCACTACCTTCTTATGCTTCTTTTACTAACTTCCTCAAAGTTTGGAGCTTTCTTTCAGGTCAAATAGATTGAAATTGAAAAGACATCCATCGTCCTCGACCTTGAGTGTATCTTATTTTCTTGTATCCCCTGACTGCCTTTAGCTCTTCACATGGGTTACAATCTTCACCGTTGGCTATAAGTACCATGGTGGAGAGGTTCATTGTGACAACTTAAAAAAAATCCTTCTAAAATTATGTTTAAAGATATGTTTGTTATATAATATATAGTGAAATATTTTTTAATTTTTTTTCAATCAAAATAATTCATTTATATTATGAATATGTTTGATATGATTTATTTTAATCAATGACCAATTTATTTCCTTCCAAAGTGAAATTTACATGCTTAAAAACTAAATTTTAAAAACAAAAGTAAAAGTTGAAAAATTCTCACTTATTTTAATTGGCTTTTTTATTCTTCAAAACAACAAATCCTTGATTCTGAGTAGAATTTATCTTCATCTAGCCAATCCATGACCTTGCTCTACTTTGCCTAATTATTCACTTTATATCTCCAGAAAAACCCGAAGATCTTCAAGAGAAACGGGTACACCAAAAGAAGAAAAAAAAGAATAGTGATTATCAACCAAGCACGCTCGCCAGAATGACGAGCTTGAGGATTGTCAGGATAAACGGGTGCACCCATTTCTTCAGAAGATCTTCGGGTTTTTTGAGGATTGACGGTCATGATAAATTCGGTAAATCCAAAAATTATATTTCATCATCTCTCTTAAAACACCCAAAGTCCACGTGTAGTTCTCTTGCTTGTCCTTACTCAAAAAATAAACTTATGCAAAAAGTCAGTTTTGTTGAAGTTACATCAATAACTTCGAACAATGACATTTTATACATCTTCGTCTGGTAGGTAATCTCTAAGATAAGTACTCGCATAAAGATGCGCAAAAACTTAATACTTGTATGATGCGCAAAAAATATTTGTGATTACGTCTGATCCAACAAGTTTTTGATGTCGTTTTAAGTAATTATTTGCTTTCATCTTGTATAACAAGTATTGCATATGAGAATACCCGATTTTCTTTACAAAATAATGTGTTTTCCAAACATTGTAGATGTTGCGCATGTTTGATACATTTCTTGAGTGTTTTTTATTCAAACCTACGTACATATTCGTAGAACGCGCACTCGTTAACGATAAATCGCGAATGAACACCTATTCTTCCAGTTTTAGATTGCCGGTTTACGAATAACTTTGAAAGTGTTTAGCCAATTTGTGGTTTAGCCCGCATATAACAGTTAGTCGCTAAAACCCGAGGCTTGACATTAAAGGATACACCCTCAAATAAAATAAAAATTATATTATTTTTTTAGTTTCTTTTCTCCTTGCACCTTCGTACCGAGCTCCTTTTTTAAAATACCATATTACTCGCGTTTGTAAAAAACTCTAGGGGATGTCTCATCCATGTATCTTAAACCTTACCCTAACGATCCACCTACTCGGTTAACTCGTCATGCGTGAATTTCTTATTATTGGTAAAAATATGTGTGTAATCCACAAGTATATATGATGCTTAACAAGTTAATCAATGTGTTTCTCAAGAGTACGTGTCTACAAATTATATTAAAAATTGACATATAATTAAAATCTATGAAATATTCATCAAAAGAGTATATGAATAACCATAAAACAATGTAAATCACCTAAATACATGCAAATAGCCATAAAATTGACTTAAAAAGCGTCTATGGAATTGCACACTATTATATGAAAATTTAACTACTATGTTTATATAAATGTGTGCGAAAATGTATGATAAATTAGCTCATATAGTGAGAATTTATGTGATGAATTAATTCAAACAACGTCAAGTTAACATTGCGAAATCATCACACAACACACAAACTCACATTGTTTGAACTAATTTCTTACTGCTTTTGAAAAAACTTAACATATTATGTCCATTAGCATATTATGTCTATTAACGTGTTATGTCCATTACGTGTTAGGGAACTCTAATGAACTAGATTTCTTAAATTTCAAATATATTTTGATGAATGGTTTGTGTTTTGTAAAGTGTTGTTGTTTACCACGAAAATCATTAAAAATTTAAGATAAATATCTATTAATTTCAAAAGTAAAATAAAATCGTCAAAGTTAATATAAAGATTTTATTGTTTTTTAAGGTACAACCTTAAAAAAGAATGATAGAGTACTAGTGTCCCTTTTATTAATAGTTTACTTGATTATCACTCATTTTATATAAAGCTTTGGCTAAAAATCAATCATTTAGTTAACCCGTCCCAAAATAATTATAAACACTAAGTTATAACTTAAAAACACTGATGAGCTCCAAATTTCAAAACACTTTTACCACTTATCTTCTTCCTAGCTTTATCTTCTTCCTCAACATTATCAAGAACAAAAATCTCAAAAACTCATGATTCATCAATTATTTTTTTCAAGAATAAAAAATTAATTTTTTTCCTTTAAAAAACTACAAAATACTAAACCCATTATTTTATGTTTACTTTTGAATTGATTTTTAGGTATAATCCAAATAGGTAGAATGATAGTTAGTTGGAATTAGTTAAATGTAGAATTATAATCGATTTGGTAATTATTTCAGGGTTAAAATAAATTTGGTTACTAACGCTTAATTGATTTGGTAAATTTTTAACGTTTTTGTCGCCAAACAGTATGTTGGGATTATGGTGTTCTTTAATAGCATGTTGTTTAATATCAGCATGTTGTTTAATATCACTGATAGGTTCATAATGTAGTGCAATTAGTGTGATTTTTAATTCACCACATAAGTAAATTTATTATAACTTTACAAACAAAACCCATTAAATAAGTAAAGTTTTATGACTAATTATACATTTTAATTCTTTTAATTCATAAAATAAATAAATTTTAAAATATTTTATGACTAATTATATAAATAAATTTATTAAAATACTATAAAAAAATCAATAAACCAGCTATTTTAAATTATATATTTATAATTAGCCAAATCTACCAATATTGTCATTATAAATTTAAATTTAAATATTTTGTTTATAAAAATAAAAAAGAATTAATTATAAATTATATTTAATTTTTTTTTATAATTAATGATGTTAAAATTATTTAAATGATATTATTTAACTTACTAGATAAATATTTAATCAATAATATATATTATTACTAATTAAATAATTATATATAATAAAAGATGATTAATTAATAATTATATTAAATTGACAAATATCGTGCTAAAAAAATTCTAAAAAATATAAAAGAATCTATTAAAGTATGTTGTTAATAAGTACCACTATCCCTAGTGTATTTTGGAGCATTAATTTCATCAATAAAGTTGTTGTATTCAATTTTAAATTTGAATTTGAATTATTCTAGTTTAGAAATAATAGTAAAAAATAATAATAAATTTTGATTTAAAAAAAAGAAATTGTTAAATATTATTATATTTAAAATATTTTGATCACTATATTCTTCCCTTGCCAAATTTTCCAGAAATCAAGCTTTCCAGAAAAAAAAAAAAAATTCTAAAAAAAAATAAGATGGTAGAAGATATAATTTTTTTCTAAAAATAGCTAGTTATAATATTTTTAGACATGGTTTAGCCAAAACCTTTTATATAGCTTCTCACTCTTCTGGCTTTCAATTTAGCCCCTCTAGGACTTCTCACTACCTTATTCAACTTCTTTTTCTTACTTCCTCAAATGGATTCAAATTTCTTATATTCTTGTATCCCCCTGGCTGCCTTGAGTTCTTCACCTGGACTACAATCTCCACCGTCGGCTATAAGTACAATGGTAGAGATGTTTATTGTGACAGCTTAAACCGAAAAGGAACCCATCTAAAATTCCTCAAGAGGAATGAAAAATATATCACTGAATCATGATTTGGTTCCATATTGTGAATTTGGTTATTCAATTGCTCTTTCTATGCTGCAATACTAAGCAAAGCATTTTGCTGGATCATAGCAGCGATCAAGTATGTTTGCACAGGAGGAAGAATCTTTTTTCAACATCTTTGGTTACTTGCCCTCGAATTATTATACACTGCAATACAATAAATGAGGTACCAGGATCGGGAGACATTAAACTTTAATTGATGCCCATGTCCGCTCTACTTGTTGACATATGTATCTTGTATGTCTATCGGACATTCTGACATATGTATCTTGTATGTCTATCGGACATTCTGAAAATAGAATGATTGACTGACCTGGTGACAAATTCTTGACAGGCCCAACCGACTGATTTACTCCAATCAAAAAAAAAAAATTGGATAAGTTTGATTACAAAATCTGGATCCGGACAGATAAGCACCCATGTTTTAGTACCTGAAAAGCTTGGATGAGGTCAACCGTTATAGTTCCAGATTGTTAATTCAAAACTGAAACCTAGTTTTGACATATATGCTCGAATTCTGGATATGAAATACTGTTAGTTACTACAGATTACCACCACTCCTGATTGAATATAAAATTCTACAATTTCCATGCATCTTCTGATTAATATAAGTCAAATTCAAGTGTTGAATGCAGAAGTAAACTGTACTCACTTTATTGAAATTAGAAGCAACGGGAACCTAGTTACAGAAAAGCAGACTAAAAGCATGTTGGCCTATGATTCATGCTTAAGCGAAAAAAGTTTCTGGATAAAAAAAGGACATCAAAAATTTGCTCAAATATTTTTCTATTTGCTAACATAGTGATTGGAAAGAAACTACCTACTGTGGCTTTTAGTGTGGTATGGATACTTAAACACGTGAGAGAAGCCTAAAAGTTGTACAATGCCAATACTTACTCTTCTGTGGCCTGAGCTAATTCAGCTATTTCAGATTCCGCAAGGTGTTTTGAGTATTGAGGGATAATTTCCTGATGGTTCTGCTTATCAGGAAGACCAAAATTAATCATTGAATCGAAACGACTGAAACACCAGTGAGAAGTAAGTAAAAGAACAATCATACATATCCCCTTAAGATGCAGCAGAATAAAGTATCTTTTTATGGATGTACCTGATCAAAGCAGAATCAAGGTCTTGTTATCTATTGGTTGCAGCAAATACAACTACCTTTTTATCCTGCTCCAATCCATCAATCTATTAACTGGGAATGACAGTATACATAGGGCTGTCAATATTGGGAAATGGCAATAACACATAACCCCCGCAAAATGTTAGGGCTAGGGACAAAATATTTACGACCCGGTTCCATTTATGATGGACACAAACATGACACAAATAAATATACCATACAAACATGACACATTTGGGTTGGGATTGACCGGTAAACCCAAAACCCAAAAAACACAAACGAAAATTATAAATTTTATGATTAAATTTTTTTTATTTTAAATCCCATATACCTATAAAACTAGGAATACTTTGTAACAATCATTTTATACATAATTTTTGAATTTACTAATATCAAGTTTTTCATGTCGTTATTCGGACTTTTCGAGTTTAACAAGTTTTTGGGTTAAGTACGAATTCAGTTGTTCTGAAATTTTTAGGCCGAACAAGTCAGGTTTGTGTTAACCGTGTTTGTTACATGTCATGATTGGCCCTCAGAATACTAGTGTTAGTATCTATATATTTGCATGCTTATGTTTATTTTGATTACTTTGTAGAAAAAAAGAAAATACAATATTGTTAGCTCTTCAAAGCTCTAAAGCATATGATATTGTGCGCGGCACTCTACGTAAGTTGAAGTTAAACAGACTATACCTTAATTTTCAAAGTCTACAAACGGATTTTTAATTATTGTTCATGTTGTATGTTAGGCACCGAAAAAACTTCATGTGCTCGATGTTATGGTCAATCAAACAATGAACGGTATTCATTGCTTGATTAATTCTTGATTAACTATAGCATCGAGCACACGATGTTTTCTTTGCGTCTAATATTCAATATGAACAATATGACTTCCTCAAAAATATAAGTTCATGTTCCCAAAACACAGTATTTATTTATTGTCAAGTTAATATAATGAGAATGTTGGACAACAGTTATTTTTTATCAAGCACACCTAATTTTCAACAGTAATTTTTTATCAAGCACACCTAATTTTCAGATCGTATTTGATAGTGTGTATATATTTTCAGGGTGTCCCATTATTGCATGTGTCACTAGAGGTTGTCATGTCAAAGTACTATAGTGAAATTGGACCTTGTTTGGAACAGTTTTCTCTTTACAAATCAGCTTCTATATGGTGCTATATAGTTTGTAACGATATAAAACTATGCTTTCAAGATTATTGTTGAGAGTGTATGTATTATGTATATATGTGGTTGCTGAAGATATTATTGATGTTCTCGATGGATCTATTGCAAATTGATTCATTTGATGTTTAACGAAATAGTGAAATTCATTTGCCACATTCAGACTATAAAACCCATGCAATGGGCAATACATGCCTCAAATTTCAAATGAATTTCACGGGAAACAACAAATGAATCAACCTCTACATCAACAATCAATAAATTCTTCACAAACATTATATTGATTTTTGTGAAAGAGTCTGACACTTAGCTAAGTTACACGAGCAATATCGGCATATACTTCATTTAAGAGCTTGCAATATGGTATATTGCATCTCTCGCAAAAGAGTGTTGAAAAAAAATATCGATTACAACATATGGATACTCACAATAATATTCATATAGTTTTTGCTAACCATATCCAGCCATCACATGATATTTGAGTCTCTGATACACTTTCATTAAGTCCATATATCCTATTGACTCCAGTTTAGCAAAACATTTGTCCACACAATGCAGCAAATCTGGTTGAATTCCGAAACTAGACCCAAACCTAATTTAAACCGTAAGCAAAGTAACTCCATGCATCACAAATAACAATAAAACAACTTGATCACCAAAATCAAAACTTAAGGAAAGTAATCGAAAACAAACCATTGTAAAATCGGCGGAAGGGTTTAGTGAAGGCATTGTTTTTAAAAATCTCCCAAAAATCGCAATGGAAGAGCTTCTATTGGGCAGTTGTCGATTCCCTTTTGTTAAGTCTCATTTATGAAGCACTACAATAGGACCAATCTATTTGGCAAGCTTTAGAGTTCAATAACCCCCAGGAAGTAAGTATTCTTTTCTCATATGGAAAGTCTTAAAAAACTATATTTCTACTGACTCTAATCTTCAAAGAAAACATTTTAACATAGTTTCAAAGTGTCAATTCTGTGACGCTTGTGAAACTACAAATCATCTATTTGTTTCTTGTTGTTTTGCTTGGTCTATTTGGACTCATTTTTCAGACTTATTTAACGTTCACATTGACAAGTGTATGACAATTATCCATGTCACCAGAAATTGGCTATGGTCTACTAGTAAAAAAGTTCACATAAGGCATACTATTCCTACTATTATTACATGGGCTATTTGGTTTTACAGGAACAGAGCAAAATACAAAGGAAATAAGAATTCTAGCTCTGAGGGAATCAAGTATATAAAGCATATACTCATGAGTCCGGACCAATCAAACATCCTAAACAACAAGCATTGGGAGAAAGATAAGGCAGTAACAAAGCAGATGGGCTGTTATAACTCAATCAAAAATCATAAAATCAAATACTTACAGTGGAAACCTCCCAACTAAATTCAGATGCCTCCTGTGAATGGGGAAGCAAGCGGAGCTGTGATCATCAGAAATGAGCATGGTCTTATTACCTGCAACAACAAAGGATGGCACAAAGTTGATATTGAAATAGATTCTAAAGTTATAGTTAACATGTTAGGAAGTGGTAAGTATACAACATTTTAAAGCCCAATTCTGAAATGTTGCAGAAATTTGATAGGTTCTGAAATGATGCTCAGCCACATTTCAAGGGTCCAATATGAAGTTCACTTGCAACATACACAAAAGTGTTCAGACGTAAATGTGGAATAGAAAGGTCAATATTAAAGGTGAAGTTTGTAAGTGTCAAACTTACCCAAAAGATCTGATTTGGTGGCGCTAGAAGACTGGAGCACGATGTTGTCACCTTCGTCGAATGGCGGATCTAATACTGAGACTGGACTAGGTTGGTTTTCGGTTGCATTCACTTGTGTTATAACAGGCTTTGCTGGTGAATGTCTTGCCTCCCACGAAAGTATGCTCTGTTTTTGTTGTGTAGCATCTAAACCCAAAGAAGTTTTGCTTAAGGATCCACGCAGAACAGGCAAGAAGCACCCATCAAAGCCACCATCACCAGCACATTCCGATTCGTAACCACTGCTCTTTGCAGAGAAAGAGCCTTTTACTTCACCAACACATTTCTTCTCTGAACTAGTTTTCTTAAAGTGAGACAAACCCACTTTTTCGTCAATCTGACCACATCAGATTGACTCCTTCTAAGTGAGGAGCCATCATAATATGGTTTATCGGTAAGCATCTTGTTCGCAGCAATGCCTGTGTTTAAATCAAATAGATTTACCATCCTACCCAAGCAACCTTGAAAAGATTTGTCTAACTTTTGATGTTTTCCGCTCCGAGGATCATTCATTTCAGCAGCTGTTGTTCATAATCAGCATATTCCGGCCAGTTGTCTCCGGAGATTCGTCGTGACGTGCAGATCTGAGAGAGAGAGAGAGCCTTGACTGCACGCAATGGAGATCTCTCTCATCAAACCTTGTGTGAGCTAGATTGCAGTGGTTCTGCGGCTGAGGTGCTAGGTTTCTAAGTCGATGGAATTGTTTCAAATGACTAGGGTTTCAGCTGAAACAGATGGTAAAACGCTTTTATTTGTCGGATCGGGTATCCTTAAGGCCGTGAATTTTGTTTTTTCACATTAAGCCACTCGTGGTGTGTTCTATGGGCCTTGTTTTCGGGCTTATATGTGCCAAATCTATTTAAATAGTTTTTCAAACGATTTTTATGGTGCTTTTTTTACTGGACCAAATGAATTGTTTTTTAGTAATTTTTTTTCAACTTCTACATTATTACTTTTCTAAAAATAGTCTTAAGCTTTTTAGTTATTATTTAGGATCAGATTATAAATATTTAAATCGAATTTAAGTTCACCTAGAATTTCACTCAAGTTTGATAATTATTTTTACAAATTTATTTTTAATTTTATTTAATTACAAAATTGTAATGAAAAGAAAAACACTAAATATATCATTTTTTTTAATTAAGGATTTATATTGAATTAATAGGAAAGAACAGCCCTTCTAGGCAATATTACAAAAATTTAAAAATTAGCCGTTAGAGTTCATCTTCTTCCTCACAACCCCGAACTAGAGAAACCCTAATCTGAAAATCGCAAATACCCCAAATTGAGGCTTCCAACAAAGCAATGGTCTTCAACTTCGAAAGGGCATCAATTCCATCGAAATCAACATTCGATTGAATCCTCAAAACCTCTTTAGCAATCCAATCAGCCCCTAGGTTTTGCTCACGGTAGACATGTTTGACAACCATTTCAGACTTGATTAGCTTCCTACAACAGCTCAATAAAGGATCCAGATACCAAACAGAGTTTCCATAGAGCAAAAGGTTAACCAAAATCAACGAATCAATCTCCACATCAACCTTATTCAGACCAAGACTGTTGCACAACCTCAAACCATCGAACAAAGCTCGACACTCCGCTATTAATGGCGAACCTTTGCCATACAATCTGCCAATGCCCATGATGATACTGCCATTACTATCTCTGATTAAAGCACCGCCTCCAGATCCATGGCTGAAGGTACATGCCCCATCAATGTTTATCTTATATCTGCCCTGCTTAGGATTTTTCTACCTCAGAAACAATGGCTTGTTCCAAGCTTTAATCTGATTAACACAACCAATGTTAGCAGCTTCTCTTTCATACCTTCCCCAATGCTTCTTGTTCAGAATATTCGCATGATCTAAACTAGTTAAGATGTAGATAATATGCCTGATTATAGTAGCAGAATTAGTACTTTCATTGTTAATCTTCTTTTTATTTCGACCTGACCAGATCGACCAAACTATTATTGCAGGCAAGATTGTGAATATGTCACAGTTTCTTTGAGCAGCCCAATACCACTTCATGATGATGTGTGAAACCGTCATGTAGGGATGTATCTGAACTTTGAAGATAACGCTAAAATGAAGCCAAACGGACCAAGCTTGAGGACACTGCACCATAACATGGTTAGTAGTTCCAATGTTGTTGCAATGAACACATTTAGAAGCCAGATGGTAGTTTTTAGATTGCATAACTTCATCAGTAGGTAACCAATTGTGAAGAGCTCTCCATAATAAGAACGAGCATTTTTTTGGTGTAACAACATTCCATGTCTTAGCATAAACTCTAGTAACATTACTTTTACTTCTAATGTGATTCAAAGTATCTCTGGTGTTAAACTTCCTATCCTTTGATAGAGACCAAAGCATAACATCTTTATTATCAGAAAGACTAACCTCCATAATCTTGTTAATCGCCGTAGTAGTCACTCTTGTGCTGAGTCTGCCTAAATCCCAAGAATCATTCAACCAAAAATCTTTAACAGAATCATTGGCATTGTCCCAAAGCATTCTTCTATCATTGTTATTAGTAACTTTGATGAAAGGACTATCAGAACACCATCTATCATACTAAAAGCTTATGTTTCCATGAACAGGTAGCCAAAAAATATAATCCTCAACCTTCTCTCTAGCAATAATTATACGATTCCAAGTTTTAGACTTCTTGTTAGGAGATATAGCTAAAGCAGGATGTATGTTGTCTCTGCAATATATAGATAACATGAATTTAGCCCAAAGAGAATGTTGCATCCTGAAGTTAAACCAGAGTTTCATTGAATACACTTTCTGCACATCTTTTAGCCTATTTAAATTAAGACCTCCTTCATGGAAAGGATTGCAAAACCTCTCACATCTAGCCCAACTAATGGCTCTCTTGTCATCTTTACTTCCCCACAGGAACTTATTAAAAATGATCCCAGCCTATTGATGATGCCAGCAGGCAAGCTTGAGTGCTGCAGATAATAATTTGGAAAAGCAACAAGAACAGCCTGAATCAACAGGAAACGACCAGCAAACGAAATGTGCAGCTTGTCCCATTCCATTATTCTACTCCTGACTTTGTAAATTAAATCTTCAAAATGCGCAATTCTAGAGTTGATAGCAATTGTAGTGCCAAGATAACTGAATGGCAAATGTGTATGCTTGATATTCCACATGTTTTCAATAATAGCAACCTGTTGAGGAACCATCTTACTTGAAACAATTATCTTGGACTTGGCAGCATTAATTTCTTGACCAGAAACACACTGATAGTAATCCAAAACAGACTTTATAGCACTCATTGTATCAACATCACCATTTGCAAAAACCATGAAGTCATCTGCAAAAGCTAGGCAAGCAATATTCTGACTACTTCTAGTTTTGTATCTAAACATGGTATTACCACTAGAGGTAAGATTGATACTCTTTATCAGGTACTCTTCAGCCAAAATAAAGACTCGGGGAAAGAGGATCCCCTTGTCTTAGGCCTTGGGAGTTAGCAAAGTAGCCTGTCAGCTCACCATTAACCAAGATGGAAGAGAAAACCTTGCTAATACAATTACCAATAAGAGCAGAAACATTAGTATTAAAACCAAATAACTTTAGAATGTTGAAGAGAAACTTATGATTCAGCTTATCAAAAGCTTTAGTCATGTCAGTCTTGATGATGACATTGCCCATCTTTCGATTGCTATTGATGTCAAAACACAGCTCGTGAGCTAGAAGAATAGAATCCTGAATACATCTCCCCCTTAACAAACCTACCTTGCTCCTCAGAAATTAGCTTAGGCAGGATATTTGCTAGTCTGTTGTTGATTAATTTCCCTATAATCCTTGAGAACATTGTGGTTAAACTGATAGGACGAAAATCTCTCCACCTGTTAGGATTATCCAACTTATGTATTAAGCAAATCATTGTAGCCTTCACACCCTTAGGCAGATCAAACCCTTTGAAGAAACCCTTAACAGCATTACACAGATCATTACCAACAATTGCCCAACACTTCTTATAAAACTCTCCATTGAAGCCATCAGGGCCAGCAGCTGACTCAGAGTTTAAGGATTTAATAACCTCATAGATCTCATCAGTCTCAGGAACATAAGAAATACTAGTATTGTCCTCCTCAGTAACCAACGAAGGAATCACTCCCATCAGAACAGAATCAGACTCAACACTACTAGAAGGAGCAAGCAATAATTTAAAATACTCAATAGCAGAATTACCAATGTCTTCCTTAGTAGTTAACCAATTATCATCTACCTTAATTCTATCAATTATATTCCTCTTGAGTCTCTTCTTTACAAAGCTATGATAGGCAGACGTATTTCTGTCAGAATCTTTCAACCAAGAAGCATGAGCCTTCTACCTCCAAAACATCTCTTCCCTATCAAGAAGCAACAAATGATTCTGCCTAGCCTCCTCCAAAGCAGATCTATTAACTTCATTTGACTCAATTTGGAGCATTGTTTCTCTGATGTTAATGTTTTCCTCAGAATGCTTAATAGCATCAAAGATGTTCCCAAAAGTAATCTTATTCCAAACCTTCAACACAGCTTTCAATCTTTGCTGCTTAATCCAGAAAACCATAATGGGATTCCTCACATCGTCATTTATGTTAACAGACCAACTCTCTTTAACCGTCTTCAAAAAGTCAGGGTGAGTAACCCACGTATTCAAAAACTTAAACGAGGTTTTAGTTCTTTCAATTTTTGAGGAAACTTTGATAACAATGGGGCAGTGATCAGAACAACTTCTTGCAAGATGGGAAACAGCAGTACAATCAAAGAAGTCCAACCAAGAAGAGCTATACAAAACACGATCCAGCCTCCTCCATTTATGCCCATTTGACCAAGTATAAGGACAACCAGTATAACCAGCATCAATTAGACCACAGTCCATAATAAGACCATTAAACTCATCTATTCCCCTTTGATTAATGGTAGAACAAGAAAGCTACTCCTGAATGTTAGTAATTACATTAAAGTCCCCAAACATAATCCACTCATGAGATAGAACATCAAAATTCCTTATAGAATCCCAAAGCAAAACTCTATGATCTCTTTTACACTTTGCATATACAACAGACACATAAAACTCTTTGTTCATAGAAGAATGACACACTTTAAGGTGAAGCAGCTGCTCACTGTCTAAAACCACCTCCACCTTGTAATCATGGTGCCAAAACACCCAAATTTTAGTATTCACATTACAACTATACCCACTCAACTTCAATTTCTTAGCCACCAAATTCATCTTATCAGCCTTAACAAAAGGTTCTTGAACAGCAACAAAACTAGCCTTTACAGAAATAACCATAGACTTTAACCTTCGAATTGTTTCCTTATTAGCAAGCCCTCTTGCATTCCAATTTAACATAGTAATGGTCATTAATCAGAAGTAGATTTATGGGCTCTTTTGAGCTTTATAATTTTAGTAGAAACAGGACCCTTTGAACTCCATATCTTTGGCACCTTCTTAGACTTCTTAGACTCTTGTCTTTTTAACTTACCTTCCTCAAACTTATCCTTCACAGGAGAACTAGCAAGACTACCATCGTGCTTTGGAGAACCATGCATTTCATCACTCAGAGATTCAAGCATGTTTCTTCTTTCCAATGTTTTCAATGCATCTATCATTTCTCCTTCATTAACAGGATCAGAAGAACCACTATTCTTAACAACAGTTTTTACCATTCGAATAGATTGACTATCAGACTCCAAATTATCTTGCAAAAAACTGTCTATAATCTTGTCAACCACAATCGATTTTAACAGACGACCAGTATCTTTATTCTTAACAGAAGCAGAATGAACCGCTTGATCACATAGACCATTTGTATCTTGAAGATTATTATGTTCACTAACCTTATTAGGAATCTGAGAACAAGAAACTTGATCAGGCACACATGAACCATCTTGACCAGGCCAATTATCTTGAACATTCCTTAAGATCTTTCCATCAGACAAAAGCTTCTTACATTTATCATTTGAATGACCAATATGAGCACAATGACTACAATACAAAGGAATGTTGTTGTATACAAGATCAATCCAGTAATTGTCAGCCTCACCAAACTTTAACTGAATCTTGTGAACTAAAGGCTTAGATATATCTACTTCAACCCAAAATCTACAGCAATTTTGCCTAGCCCTGTTAACAGAAGGCACCCAGACCTTCAACGGAGTTCCCAAAACCTTCGCTATCTCACTAATCGTATAATTATTAAATATAAATTCAGGCAAACTTGGAAGAGATACCCAGATCGGCGTATACGGACATTCAAGACTTGGATCAAAACCTGGGGTCCATTTTAACAGTCGCATTGTTTTACTACCCAAAACCCATACATTTCTTGACCAAAGCTTCTTGAAATCTTCAATCTCATTGAATTCAACAAAGATATGTATGTAATCCTAGACAGAAACACTATAGTTATCAGCAAAGTTAAATTTAGATAAGAAGCTCCTGAAGATCTCCATAGAAGGTTTGCCAGTTGCGAATTTTGCTATTAATGTGTGTTTTGAAATCTTCATTAACTTCTCCTTATCACCAATATCAAATGTAATCACCGGAAATTCATTATTCAAAGAGACAGAGACATTCGAATGCTCGAACTCTGTTTTCTTAACTTTTAACATATCGGCATAAGAACCCTTATGAGATTCATTACTGTCTTTCTCCTTACTTCTCTCCTCAAAGACCGAATTAGAGATTACGTTGCAATTACTCCCTGGAAACTTTGAATTCACCCTACCCTTCTTGCTTTCAAATTTTTCTGCTTGAGACTGAACCTTATTCCTAAGCATAGGAAAATCCTCAATCGAAGCAATGTTAGGATTATTAGACATTATCATAAACAATCAGAATCAATCAGGAAAAGAGATGAATGATTCAAGGAAAGAATCAAAAAAATTCAAAAAAACTGACTCTGTTCTTGGTCAAGAACAGAGTTTCTCCAAGAACCCATATCACTCTACACTAAATATATCATAAATTCATCAAAATTATAAAATAATCTATTTTATTATTTTTATCCAAAAAATATTTTGTTTTAGTAGATCAAACCTCATATTACTACAATTTTGTGAAATTCTTCAAAATCTTTTTGAAATTTCAAAGTTGTTGAAGAGCATTCAAACACCCTTTAATTATATTTTAACAGAAACACAAAATCAAATACGAGTTAGACGGAATTAGGGATTAGTACGGAGGAGTTATTATCGTTAGAAGTGGCAAACGAGCGTATCTTGTCGGAGGAGGAGGTTAAGTCGTCGGAAAAGGTAACGACGTTTGTTTTAAAAGAAATTATGGTTTGGTAAGCCTTCGCACCATCAGTTGTGGCCTCTAGGATTGATGGTGCAAAAGGGCACCAGAACCGGTGGTGCTGGAGGTGTATGACCACCGATTTTATGGTTATGCAACACTGGTTCAAAGCCCTTGAAACAGTGGTGCGTGGCAACAGGTTTTTTTTGTCTTTTTAGCCCTCCGGGATATTTTAACCATGGTGAATCGTCATGGATCGGAGATACCCGTTTGGTTCGAGGATCGAAAATCCGATAACTGAAAAAAAAATATAGTGTTAGTCGTAAAAATACATAATAAATTAATGCCTAAAAAATTATAACAATCAAATGGATAAAAATTCATACGAATTTTAAATTTAAAATAAATAAATAATTATGGGACTTTATTCCACGCACACCTCGGTGCCGCCGTCCATTTTTTAGTCGATTACGGCGAGGAAAATGGTCACAAACCACCCTAAACCCTAAATCTAACCTACCATAGCTCTAAATTCGAACATAAACCTAAATCTAATCTATGAAATTCACTAAAAATCCTTATCCAAATCACCAAATTTCAACTTAAGGCAAACTAAAATCTATAAAAAAATAAAAAATAAAAAATATACCTTGATAGTAGTGAGGATGACGAATTTTCTTTTCTTCATTGCGATGGAAGAGCAGTGGAGGAGGAGGAACAGGTCGAATTGTTGTTTCGCCGGATTGTAAAGAGAAATTAAAGAGA
Source organism: Limnanthes douglasii subsp. nivea (assembly GCA_036936605.1). Taxonomy (NCBI): domain Eukaryota; kingdom Viridiplantae; phylum Streptophyta; class Magnoliopsida; order Brassicales; family Limnanthaceae; genus Limnanthes; species Limnanthes douglasii. Next base: position 368,051,003 of record JAUPFV010000001.1, read on the forward strand.
AGGTAGAGAGAATTGAAAAGTTAGAGGAAAAATAAATAACCTTTGCATATGAGCATCTTTGCTTTTAAAATTATATACTAACAAATGTGAGGTGAAAAAAAAATAACCTTTGCATATGAGCAAATTTGGTTTTAATTTAATCATTTTAAAAATAATTTATAGATAATATTTTTTATTTTATTTGTTTATATATATATATATATATATATATATATATATATATATATATATATATATATATTAGACAATATACATTGAAATATTTTTAATCTTTTTTAATAAAACAATTCGTGTATATAATGAATTATATTTTAGGGTTATTTCCATCATCATATCAAAATAAGTCCATAATCTATTTTACTCCTTTCTTACATGTCTATTTCCTTATATGACCTAATAAAATTGGATAAGTCATTTTAATACCTGATATTTTAAATATATATATAATTTACCCTTACTTACTAATTACTAACCCAATTTCATACCAACAAAGCTTTTTAATCGTAAATTTTGGGGAATTTAGGGGTGACTGTCCATTAATTTTGGTTTATGAGAAAGTGCAAATTTATCTCTTCAAAATCGAGTAAAAAAAATAAAAGAAGAAGAGAGAGGAATAAGAAAATGGATTTCGTTCCTACAAACTCTAATGGAAACCTCGACGACGTGAGCACAAACGGTAATATATATTGTACTTCAAAACTTTTAAGGGCACTGTTTGGTTGTCGATAAAATCGAAGTTGAGTTAAAATCAGCACATTGGAGTGAAGGTAGTATGTATTGAGTATAAATATCTGACGAGTGTGAATTCAAGATTATCGTTTATCTTTTTTGTTCTTTTCTAAAAGTGAGAGTTTGGGCTCGTATGCCTTGTACTTTTTGCTTTTGTGTTGCTTTATTAAAAAGTTGTGTTAGATTTTTCTAATTGTTTGTGTTTAAGTTGTTGTTTATACTGGAAAAGTAGTATATAGGTTCAAGTTAATTTTATTTTTCTTCGGTTATTAATCTAGATGAATTTGAATTTAGTCTGGTGCTGCAGGTTGTTGTCCTTAGCTCAAGGCATTGATTCGCAGAGCATAATATCCTTTTGTAACTAGACTAACTAGCCGATTCGAAAATTTTATCGATTTGTTTGAAATACTTTGGACATGTTTTGCATTGTGTCTAAATAACATGAGATACGTGTCGTTGATCGCCAATATTCTCAAAGGCGGTATAACTAGAGACATATTCATTAGATATTCCTCGAATGTAGTTTTGGTTGAATGTGTGCATTATATTTGGTCAGGTAGATGACGCGACAATAGATTTGATCACTAGTCAACTATTGTTCCTTGATATCGAAGACTCATAAAAATATATCAAGTTGTTTATCAATTTTGCTAGTGGTTCACTACTGGTAAATGTATACATAGTATTTTATTTAATTTTAATTTTCTATTAACTTATTAACCAAACATATTATTTATGTAGAATAAACTTATTTGTTAAAAAAGTATTGATTATTTGTAAAAAAAAAGTATTGATTTTAATCATGTTACTAACTAAATGAGTATTAAACATTGTATAATGGTTGATCACACCAAATTGATCGCGAATAAGGGTTTTAAATGAAAACTATGAAAGATGTTTTATTGGATTTTGAATTTTATTGTTAAGTGAAGCTAGACAAAACTTGAAATAAAAAATTTGCTCGAACACTATCGAAACTCGTAAGTAATATTAATTTTTAATACTAATAATTAACAGTGTTAAATTTTTAACGATATTAATTTAACTTTTTTAACAGATTTAATCCTTTTTTTTCGAAACATATCAAATGGACCACTTGGTCGATTTGTCTCGAAAATATAAACACAACGGTGGTTTCCATTTAATTTTTGGAATTACAAATCAAAAGATATGAACTTAACAAAAAAAAATTGTTACAAGTTAGTGTATAATGTTATAAACAAAGGTATTATAGTATTTTGTTAAGTGCTTGGTAACAAATATGGATAACCATCTTATTTGATATCAAATAATGATTTTAAACTATCTTAGGACTTATTTTTATATATTCTTTATATAAAAAAATTATTTTTATTTCAGTTTATTTTTCAAAAATATATTAAATATAAAAAAAAATTCATATGTTTTTAAAAAATATTTTTAAAATGTTAAATTTGATTTTGTTATATTTTATTTTTATAATATTTTATTAATTTTTATTTTTATTTTTATAAAAAAAAAGATTATTTTTACATTTGCTAACAAAGTCTAAAAAATATTTAGAAAATAAAGAAATATAAAAGAAAATCGAAGAAAAAAAAATTTGTAAACAATAATGTGGTTTTCTTAAGTCACTCTAGGTATTTAATATATACATCAACTTTTTTTTTAGTTTTAACACGATTATTGGTTTTTACTTTAAATTGTGTTAACAAACATATATGAGCTAAGTTAATTCAAGACCTAATTTTATTAAAACGTGACCCAACTATAATGAGACAATTCTTCGTTATAACGAGACATTTAATATTTACGAAAATGTACTCATATAAAATCTCCTTATTTTCACATTCAACCTCTTATCCCTCTTCCAAACCCTAATATCTCTCTAATTTAAATTTTCAAAACTTCGAATTTATCAAATCCAAGCATACAATCACATAAAGGTATGTTTTGTCTACATCATTGCATAATTTGTTTTATATTTACATTGATAGTTTTAGTGATTTTTAGAGTTTTAGTTTTGGTTATAAAAATTAAAAAAATCTATATTTATAGTTGTTCTTTCGAACTGTGGTTAGATATATATGTTAATTTAGGTTGTTTATTCGTTTTGGTATGCTACTTGCTCGATTTGGGCGGATAAAAATTAGGTTTTGATTTTGTAGGGATGGTTGTTGTTCGATGTAAATACACGCAGGACTAGGTGCATTGGAATACCATATACACGTGTGCGTGCGTCTAGTATTCCAAAGCACCTAGTCGTGCATGGATTATGCAAAATCGTGTACTTAATCCATGATTTTAATTTTAATTTTTTCAGCATATTAACTTTATTATTATTTAGTTTTTAGTATTTGTTTATTACATTATTTAGTTACTAACAAAAAAATCAATTTTTTCAATTTGTTCATCCAAAATTTATTATTTATTGAATCAAGTCATCCGATACACCGAAAGATTTTTGGATCATTTTCATTTTTTTAAATTTTTAAGTATTTATATTTCTAAGCATTTATGTATTCGAATTTTATTTAATGTGACTTTCTTTTTGTAGTCAGTTATAATTGTTTCATCTTTTATTCCTATTATAAGTTTGAAATTTATTTAGGGTGAAGTTATTTCCTTCATCAAATGTTTTATTTCCCCCACATTTGAAAAAAAAACCTCATTATGTTATTTTTTTATAAAAGAAATAATATATTTACCCTTTCTTTATTTTTAATCATAAAACCAATTACTCATCTTTTTTTTTTCTAGCAAGCCATTAACTTCTCCTGAATCCCATTAACTCTCGCTTTATTTATCTTCCACCAACTTCATTAACTCCCACTATCTCATCTTCCAGCAACCTCATTAACTCCCACCTCATTAACTCCCACTCTCTCATCCTCCAGCAACCTCATTAACTTCCAGTCTATAATCTTCCAGCCACCCAACTAACCCAATTAAATTCCATCCACCATAAATCCATGAGTTAAACCCTAGCCACCATAGTATAAGTTACATCATTCTCTTCCTCTCTATTCTTCCAACCGTGAACATAAAAAAAACTCTAGAAAGTAGTATCTCTCAAAATTGTTAAACCTTAGGCACCATCGTTACAACATCTCTTCTCCTCTCCTGTTCTAACCTAAAATAGAAACAAACCCTAAAATTCAATTGGTCATCACCAGTTGAAGCATGCAGTCTCTCAAAATTGAAGCGAAAACTTACAGTAACTTCAGTCATACGCGGAAGCTTACAATAACTTCAGTCATAAACTGACCATAGAATTTAGTTGTCTTTTTGCGATTCTTTTCTGCGTATGGAACCTTTTCTCTCCTATTATGTTATTCAGTTTAAGTCATATTTTCAATTTCATTGGCAATCAATTTATATAACATCATATTTTTTAAGGTAGAGTCAGTTGCTTAGTATAAGTCGTTTTTTTTTCTAGTTTTCTTGAGAGATAAATAAAGAGAGTTTGATTATATAGAGAGAAAGTAAAAGAGCGTAATCATCAATCTAATGAAAAATTTCGTTCCTCTTATTCACAACCCCAGCCTTTATTTATAGGCGTTCAGACTTGTATAGTTGATTCAGTTACACAAATGGGTTAATTGCACTTTAGTCTCTCATATTTACAAATAACTTAAAAGTTATTTATCAACTATACAATTTGTCATATATGAATTTAGTTTATTACATTTAAGCCCCCAATATTATATATCCTTATTAGTTGCCCTCTAGTTCTTATAAAAGATAGTAAATAAGAACTAGTAATCATAAAAAAATGTACTATGCAGAAACTACTTCTTGCCAAAGCTCAATCTGCTTTGAATTAATTCCTCTCATTTCCTTGTCAAAATAATATTTGATCACATATCTTATCTTCGGATAAATGCATATCTTAACCTTGCTTCGAATGTACATCACTTGTTAATCAATTCAAAATTACTCGACTTCATACTCATCATCCTCGAATAAACTTGTACACATATTAGCCTCAAAACTGGCCTAACCCTTTGTTCGCGCTTCAAATATTCATATGTAGAATCATGAGCTGGCCTTCTCATAACGGTCAGAAACATTTGGAATGGTATGGTATGGTATGCATGCGATGATTCACTAGGCATTAAGTCTGCCACTAGGTCTGACAGTTCACATGTGTCACATTATTTCTTTTACAAGCAACCGCTTGATATTTCATCTTTTTCCCAATAATCGTCACCACCTCTTCCACTTCTATAACCATTTTTTTTTTCTCTCTCTCTCTCTCTCTCTCTCTCTCTCTCTCTCTCTCTCTCTCTCTCTCTCTCTCTCTCTCTCTCTCTCTCTCTCTCTCTCTCTCTCTCTCTCTCTCTTTTCCTTTATAAATACTCCTCTTAGCCATTATTTTCATTTCACAACTACTTATTATTGAGAGAGAGTAATTTCTTCCTGAGAGAATCATTTGTTACCTTCATCTGAGTACTCAATTTCTTGGCTACCTTCACCATAAAATTTATATTTCGCAGTCGACCTTCAACCTCTATAAACTAATTTGAAGATTATTCTTCAACTTAGTTTATGAAAAATTACCCAATAACTAAAAAACCATTTTTGGCGCTTACAACTATTTGTGTATCATCGAAAGGGCTGCTGAGTATAAAACTGCAAAAGTGATAGACAATTCTCCTACTAAAATTATTGTTTATTGTAATTTTGATCATAATCTAAGTTCTTCTGGGCTTCAAAGTTCATCAAACCCAGAGAACACCCATTTATCAGAATCTCTTAGAAAATCATCATCACCACCTCAATCCACCTCGAAAGCCTTCTCCAGCTCCCTCTGCTCCCATAATTATATCTTCTCGACAAAATCACAAAGTAACTAAAACATTATCTACTAACAGAGAATAAAAAAACTACATCACCCACTAATGTTGATTCACCTCGGACCTCACACAAAGAGACTCCTCAGATTCAGTCGAAAGCTCACCTCTTTTTGAGTTTACTTGCTACAAAGAAAACATTAATAGCCATGGGAGAATCGATGCCGATAATACTTCACCAAATACTTCCCAAAACACTACAAATAGCCCTACACCACCATCTTTTCCCTTAAGGGAGATTGTTGAGACTATCACTGAGTCACAGCAAACTTCTTTGAATACTCAAGAGGAGACGCAATCTCAACCTCCAACCCGTCTCGGTTAATAGACGAAGCTTCAAAGGAAGAAGCAGATTCAGAGGTGACTCATTCAAACATTAGGTTAAAGAAAGTAGAGTGGCGTCTGATATTGAAGACGATGTATCGAAACAAAAAGCATCTGAAATAATATGAAAGAAAAAGAAAGCTACAGTTGAGATTTCTGATGACATCGCTGCCTCAATAAGTGTGAATTTAAAACCGATTCTCCCTGAATATATTATGGCACTAAAAAATATTCCATATATCTATTACCGTAAAGCTCAAACTGGTTATCTAAAAAAGCAATGGGGAGTTCCAGATAATATGACGCTTCGTTTACCAATACAAGGTGAAACTTAACTGGATTGTAAAGCAAATGAATTGGTGGTCTATCCAGATATTATAAATAGGGGTCTTCGGTTCCCATTAGATCTGATGATAGTGGAGTACTTTGAACTCCTGGACCTCTGCCTGACACAAGAAACACCAAATATTTGGTTCACACTTCTATGGGTAATTATGGCTTCAAGACTAAGCCAAAGCCCTCTCTCGATCAAAGATTTCATTTTCCTACTAGGCTTTCGAAGGGACCAGTGTTGCCATTCTATTATCTAATCCTTGTAGACGATCTCAACATAATCGATGACCTGCTCAAACCTGGCAAATTATGGAATCAAATATTTGTCTTCATATCCGGAGCCTGGAAGAATAGGAAGGAAATATTTAAGGAGAACCATTCAAAACTCAACCTTGTCTGGAGGAGTAATAGTACGTTATATTCTTGTTTCATTTTTTATTTCGTTGTATACCTTATACTTAATTTTCCACTTATATTGCTAATGTACTCAAGAATTTCGAAGAGGTACAAAGGTCGCAAGAATGATGCGAAAGATAATTTTGTGAAGTTGTCCATCTGGGTGGAAAATGAGGAGGCAACGGGTTCCACTCAGATTTTGTACCCATAAAGTTTATCAACAACCACTTATGGAGGATCACCTTGGGTGCTGACCTCCCTGAAAATATGATGGAGCCACCAAATCCAAATTTAGTTGTAAATAGACTGATATCACCTGATGGTAAAGTGACTCTTTCTGTGAGAAACAGACATGGCAGCCATATTTCCACAAACATAAAGGGAAAAAAGAAAAAAACAACTAGTACATCTGGTGCTAGCCCTTCAGAAAATCCGAGGCCACAGAATAAGACAAAAATGAAGGCAACTGAAACTAGTCCTCCTACAATCGAAGAAGGAATCGAGGTTGAACCTTCTCTAAAGAGGAAGAAAACTGATGTTTTGAAGAAAAAAAAGAGAACTTCTAAAACATCACCAAGTAAACGGGAAAAAAAATTTATACAAGCCCCCCAAGAAGTGCCTCCCTACGAGGATGAAAAAATTGTGGTGGATGATCACCAAGTAAATGATGACTTTGTTCCTGATGATCCCATTAGAGCATATGAGATTTAAGACTTCTATCAAAATATGGATCCAAGAGTCTAACAAATCCAGGATAAACTTCAATAAATTGGTCATCAGGTTATTGCTCCTATTTTATCCGAAGTACTGGATTAAAACCTTGTACCATGTATTTCATCATCTGCTCTCATTCCTTTTAATAATCAAAGATTCATTATTCCCCATCGAAGAACCATCCAAAGATGTTGCACTTGCACTGCAACCATTTGCTAACCTTGGAGTTGCAACATAAAAGTTGTGCACATAAGTAGATTATGCTTGAATATATTTGAAAAATATGACCAAAGATATGATTCAATATAAGAAAGATGCTGCAGCATAGAAGAAGGTGAAAGAAATCTTTGGCATGCATATTGAGGATTAATTTCATGTATTATAAGTTAATAGGTCGGAATTTATCAAGGGAGCCATCCACCTCAACCGTCACTTACGCTATGAGTATGAACAGAATACAGAAGAGCTCAAAATTTCCCATTAAGCTGAGATGGATGATCTTAAGGCCAAACATGTCTTGGAGATATCCGAAGAGCAAAGAAAGTTCTCCTCTTTTCAATAGTATTTAAGCAAGAGCGAAAAAGAAAAAGAAAGCTAACAAATGATATGAATGCTCTTAAAACGACACTCAAAGAAGAAGAAAAAACTGTTATGGAGGCTTCTAAGACACAGTGTGGAATCATTCTGACTGTAATTAAACTGTCGAGGAGTAAAAAACTATAACTCTGCTCCACGGATTCCATGCAACATTGCCAAAGGCAAACTTGTTAAACTTCTGGGAATTAATCCTCATAGATAATCGTCCTAGCGAGGCCTTTGATCTTATCCCCACTTATTCCTCTGAAGAGACGGAGTCAGAAGAAAGTGCTACTGAACAAAGAGATTCTTCCGAAGAGAAATCCAAAGAAAATTAATTTTTATTTCCCTTTTTGTCCAAGTTAAAAAAGTCATTTGATGTTGTATGATGACTTATTTTTGTGAATGCTTAACTTTTTCGCATTTAAAACATATTTTTGTAAGATCAGATTAATTTGAATGAATTAATACTTTTCTTTTCTTGGCATTCATTTGCCTTATCATTAAAACTTATAATTTTATGAACAAGTCATTATCACCTCAAATTCCAACATATGTTACAAATGAATTTGAAATTTGTCAAATAAAAATAATGCATTTAGAAAATGTTAGCACCTCGAATATAACTAGTGTCTTTAAAGAATGTTAACACCTTAAATATAAATAGTGCATTTAAAGAATGTAGCACCTCAAATATATATATAATGTATTTAAAGAATGTAACACCTCAAATATATATAGTGCGTTTAGAGAATGTAACACACCTGATATATATAGTGCATTTAGAGAATATAGCACCTTGAGTATGGTTGTTTCTTCGAACAGTGTTTATAATAAATGTATATCAATTCGAATCAGTTACTTTTGGTCAACAACTTCAAAGATGATTAGTCTTTGACTAGTTACCAAAATATTTTTTTCAATAGTTGTGTTTAAAACAACCACTGAACAAAAAATACCTTTATTAATATCTTCGAATATTTACATGATACCTCATTAAAACCTTCATGGGCCAACAGGGTAGGAAAGAGTATGTCAATTATTCAAAAACGATTCAGAACAAGACATCATTCCCACTATAGTTTCAAGTATCATATATTCCAAAGATGTTGAACCATCATCCCCTGCTCATCACAAAAGCGATACGTACCCGACCTTCCTAATTCTGGGCCATCTTTCCAAGTCGTTGTCCTTTGTATGGAGGAATATTTTCCTCAAAACTTTATCACCTACTTTAAAAACCATCTTTCTCACATTCGAATTATATCGACTCTTCATCAAAGTTTGATAGTGGGTCATATTCAAATGTACTATAACTCTTTTCTCCTCGATCAAGTCCAAATTTGTTCTTTTTGCCTCTTCATGTAGGTCCCCGGAATAATGAAGTACCCTATAAAAAGGTAACATATATTCTGCAGGGCTAACATCATCCATACCATACACCAAGGCAAAAGGAGTTTCCTGAGTAGACTATTTATAAGTTGTACGATAAGCCCATATCACCTCTTGCATATAGTTTAGCCATTTCCCTGCAGTCCGTGTTAAATTCTTCTTCAAACCTTATAAAATAAACCTATTAGCCACCTCAACTTGACCATTTTCTTGGGGATGAAAATGTGTATAAAAACATTGTGTTATTCCCCTCGAAGCGCAAAAAGAATTCATTTCTCTATTATTAGATTGAGGATCATTATCTGTGGCGATTTTTCGAGAAACCCCAAAGAGACAACAAATATTATTCATAATGAACTTTATAACATCCTTGGATTTTGTACTAGAAAATGGTTCAGCCTCAGCCCACTTCGGAAATTAATCCACTACCACAATAATCATTTGACATCCTCTATAAGCCACAGGAAATGGTCCTACCAAGTATATTCTGCATCTGTCAAAAGAGATAGCCTCGAAAATAGACATAAGTGGTACTACTAGTTTGTGAATAGAATTGGCAAATCGCTGACAAGTATCATAGTCTCGAACTAAAACTTTGGCATCATTCATAATTGAAGGCCAATAATACCCTGCCAACAAAACCCAACGTGTCAAAGACTTGAAACCATGAAGTGTTGAACCCTCACCATCATGCAACTCAGATAAAATATCTTGAGATTATTGCTTACCCAAAAAACGTAACAATGGTCTACTCAAATATTTTTGTATAACACCTCATCCAATATAACATAACCATGAGCCTTATACCTTCATTTTTTAGCCAATTGTATATCTTGAGATAATATTTCTCTTAGTAAAAAAATAAGGATAGCAGTTCTTCAATCACCTAGAATTACGTTTGGTGTGACAAATACCTCCACAACATATTTACATTGCTCTAACCGTGTTAAAATTGAGGGACTCTCCTGTAATAATATCCAATGATACTCTTATGTATAAGCAATTGTTGCTAAAGAATCATCAACTGTATTATTTCCTCGATTAATATGCTCTACAATCACTTTGTCAAACAAAAAAGCTAAATTTCGAAGCTCGCGCAGATACAAAATTAAATGATCATTCTTAGCCTCATAAACACCTGTCATATGATTTGTCACTAACTGTGAATCTGTTTCCAAACAAACTATAGTTTCCCCACAAATATTTGCAAACCTTAAACCAATTAACGCAGCTTCATACTCAACCTCATTATTTGATGCATGCAAACCAAATTTAATAGCTTGAAACATTCCCTCCCTATAAGGAGAAACTGACTAGACTCCTATACTAGATCCAAAAATATTAGAACCACCATCATTTCGAACCACCCACATCGAATTTTTTGGCAAGACCTCTTAATTTTTCTTCTCATTTGATATACTTGAATGAAATTTGACAAGAAAATCAGCTAAATCTCGAGCTTTAATAACCGTTCGAAGAGCAAAAGTGATACCAAAGTCTCCCAACTCTATTACCACTTGGTCATCCTACCAGAATTGGTTGAGCGTTGTAACACATTCTTTAGTGAGAAAAACGTTCGAACCATAATAGCGTGAGCTTGAAAATAAGGACGCATCTTCCTAGCAGCCACCACTAATATTATATTTCGATGACGATGATATGAGAGATATTGTTGGACCACATATATACGCAATGGTAATTGTGGCCGCAATCGCGGGTGATGAAGTACAGAGAGTATTGATAGATACGGGGATCTCAGCAAACATTATTTTCATGACAACGTACGGGAAGTTGAAAAACCCTATGGTTATTATCCGATCAAGATGGACCATAATGGGTTTTACAGGGGCTATTACTAAAGTGGTTGAAGAGTTTGAATGAGTGGTAGAGTTGGGTAGGGACCTTTCAGAAAAGAGATAACATTACTTTTTATTGTTGTGGATGCGCTGACCTTGCATAATGTAATTTTCGGAAGATCGTGGCTTTCAAAAATGTACGATGTGGTGTTGACAGTTCACCAGTGTCTAAAGTATGTGATCGGTAATAACGCGGGTACCGTGCGAAGCAGCCAGAAAACATGTATGAAATGCTATCGAGTGGCTCTAACGATAAAATCTGATAGAGAAATGGAACAAGGGAAAGATTAGTAGTTAGTAGGGTTAACTTCAGGGTCGGATCCGGTAGACGATCCTAGGGAGACCCACGAATTCCTTCTTATGGATCAGAACTACAAGAGCTATGAATTTCTCAGAGAAATTTTTGAAAATTGGAATGAACTTGTCGTCTTCGGTTTAGGAAAAAATGATCTATTTCCTTGCAAAAAGTTTAAATTTATTTACCTGGTATTCGGAGGACGTGACAAGGGTCCCCGACAACGTGATATGTTATAGTATGGCCACACGAAAAGAAGATTGTAGAGGCTATTATTACTGAAGTGGACAAACTCATAAAGAGAGGACTTAATTGTGAATCTAGGTACCCGCTATAGATGGCTAATCCCGTTCTAGTCAAGAAGAAGAACACGAATCAGAGAATTTATGTGGACTTAATGACCTTAACATGGCATGCTCTATAGGCCCTAACCAATACTAAGAATCGACCAACTGGTGGATTCAACATCGGGGAACAAACCGCTATATTTCATGGACGTTTGTGTGGGGTAAAACCAAATAAGATTAGACCCAAAGGATCAAGACAACACATCATTTATAACTAGGAGAGGTCTGCATTGCTATAAAGTTATATCATTTGGTCAAAAGAATGCAGGGGCTACCTATTAGAAAGGTTAGTGAACAAGGCTTTTGAAAATCAGATCGGGCTGACGATCTGTTAATTAAAAGTACGAGCGATGAAGACCAGTTTTCCGACCTTGAGAAAATATTTGACAACCTGAATAGTCCTTGTTGGGGGGAAGTCTTTTTCTGTATATTACGATATCTGATTATCCGGTTACCGCGACACTTGTGGGTGAGGCAGATCAGACCCCTATGCATGATTACTATGTAAGAAAGAGTTCATTGAATGCATAATTGAAACTGGAAAGGCTACCCCTAGCATTGGTAACCGCACCCAGAAAAATGCGACCTTATTTCCAGGCTCACTCCATCATCGTCTGAACATCATTTTTGTTAAAATATATGCTGCAACATCCTGATATTTTGGGTCGAATGACTAAGTGGTATGTCGAACTAGGTGATTTTGACATCGAGTTCGAACCTAGAATGGCCATTAAAGGTCAGGCATTGGTAGATGTTTTAGCTGAATTTCATTCTGACTAATCAGAAGAAAATGAGATGGATGAGAAAAGAAAGCCCACCGAGTGGATTGTTCAAACATATGGGAGGTTGAGCGTTAATGGATGTGGAGCGTGAGTCCAAGTAACCACACCTCTGGGCAATGCATCAAGCCATAAGGTTTGGTTTTGCAACTTCAAATAACGAGGCTGAGTATGAAGCAGCGTTAGCAAGATTGAAACTCGCGTAGATTTCTAGGGCCAAGCACTTTCGGTTAATAAGTGATTCCCAACTACAAGTTAATCATGTTACTGGACATTATGAGGCAAGAAAGAAGCATATGGTCCACTTGGCAGTATTAAGGGTTTTGGTTGCAGATTTTGAAAATATTATGTATAAACATGTCCATGGAGCGGAAAATATAATCGTAGATTTTCTATAAACAATGACATACACCGAGGATTACCCATGGGTCCTAACGCAAGAAGACCCATCAATAATCAGAAAAACTGATCTTGACAATCGACTAGAGATAACATGCCAAATTTTGACGACTACTAGCATAAATTGGAGATATGATATTCGTTTTTTTTTATGAATAACATTCTACCCACGGATAAAGCATTGACAACAAAGGTATAGTTTAAGACCCATGGTTTCACACTTCCAGAGGGCATACTTTACAAAAATTCCTTGAGTATAACTTTGTTAAGATGTATTGAACGCAACGAGTCACGGTTGGTTTTAGTCAAGCATCATGATGGAGAAGGGTCGGCTTATTACGGTTTTAAGGCCTTAATTAGAAGAGTTTTACTACCGGCTTTTTATTAGCCCATAATAGTGGCAAATGCTAGAGAGTTGGTTAAAAGGTGTGATATTTATCAACGATTTGTGAACTCAATTCACATCCCTGCCATGCAACTTAAGTCTGTTTTGCGAAGGGTTACCATTTGATCGGTGGGGGATTAATTTGGTAGTGCCACTGCCAAGCGAAGGGGGGGGGGGGGGGAAACAAACGATCGTGATCGTAGTGGACTATTTCTATAAATAGGTTGAAGCCTAACCTCTGCCCGAGAAGAGGGATAAAGATGTAATTAAATTCATTTGGTCAAACATTTTTTATCGTTTTCGTTCTCCGAGAAAGTTAACTATGGATAATGGCCTGCAGTTTGATAGCAGCGAAAATGAGAATTTTTTGTTCTATTCAAGGAATCCAACAATGTTTTTCAGCATCGTTTCATCCACAAGCGAACGATCAGGTTGAAGTAACGAATAGAACTATTATTGATGGTCTGAAGAAAATTATGGAGGAAAAAGTTAGGAAATGACCATATTACTTACAGGAAGTGTTCTAGGCCCATCGAAATACCCCCCGTACCACTACTCGAGAATCACATTACGCTTTGGTATATGGTATGGACACGGTGACCCCCTCATAAACTATGTTTCCATCATACATGGTCGAACATTATTCAGAAAATAGCAACGGTGAGGGTCGACATATTGCCCTTGATTTGGTTGAGGAAAAGAAAAGTCGTGCCCATTTAAATTCATTACATTACCAGACCCTAATGCGATTTAGGTACGTGTCGAAATTTTGAACAATGAAGTTTAAGATCGATAACAAGGTCTTGAGGAAAGTATTCTTACATACCAAAGAGACGAGCCTTAGGAAATTAGGTCCCAACTGGGAAGGCTCTTACCATATGATAGAGAGGATAAAGCCGGGAACCTATCGATTAAAGGATAAAGACAACCGTCCCTTGCGACTTCTTTGAAATATTGAACATCTCAATTTGTAGTTAGAATAATTTTAAATATTCGCATTTTCTTCTATATTATTGTAAACAATATTGGTCGGGGATACACTCTTTCCTACCCTGGTGGCGAATGAAGGTTTTAACGCGATGTCTACATAAAATGATCTGTTAATATAAAATGATTCCTTTAGCAATGCTTGCAGGATTATTCGAACTTAAAGGGTTTTTCAACATCAGTTGAGCCATATTTTTTTATTACTTGGACCTTAAGGGTTTTTCAACATCGACTGATGCACATTATTTTTATTATTTGGACCTTAAGGGTCTTTCAACGTCGGTTGATCCACATTATTTTTATTATTTGGAACTTAAGGGTCTTTCAACGACGGTTAATCCACATTATTTTCATAATTTGAACTTGTAAGTTTGTTTAACCATATGTATCTTTGTGTCGCAAACTGATCATTTTTTACTAAGAAAATGAAAATACAAGAACTAATGCAAGATGAGCCAACATATGATACAACGAGATGGAAATTATGTCCAGCCGTCGGAGTTGAAAAGACCCAGAGGGAGAAGAATCATCGGACAAAAAAGGGTTTCTAAGACCATCGATTATGGGAAGATAAAATAAGGTTAGTGGGTCTTCAAACGTTATGCCTCCACCAGCGTGAGTTGTATCACTTAAGACAGGGTATAAATTTTTCTCAGGGGATGGTACGGTGTTTGATGGTCCCAACCTTGCTAAGGATAATATAGGATCAACATCACGTTTATCGAATTGATTTTCCAAGCCCGTCGCACCCAGACCACTTTCTAGTTGCACAACTTCTCTGTTATATTTTGAAGGACACCCCTTTTCAAAAAATCATTCTTTTTCCTATCCCACGTCAGACATTACTATTTTGGCCACTCTTTTGTATTGTTCGAACATGGTCGGTATAGTAGTATGCTCAACCATAGGTGGGTCAGATGTTGGCACAATGGAAACTTGGGTTTTATTCTTTTTGGCAACTCGAGATTTTTTGTTTCCACCCTCGATAGCCATTGTTTTCTTTCGTTCTTCTCCCCGAGTTTTATATATCACCATCGTTCGATACTACCTTTTATTTTGGCTTGGTTTAAAAACCTTTCTTTGTGATGGTCGATCCTGTGGAGGCGAAAACTGACTTGTCAACAACACAAATTTCAAGAGCATCGTTGATCTCCCCTAAAGTATTTTTGGAAGGCAAGGTCTTCTTTGCGTTTTTGTTTTCTTTGAAATGGCATCGGCCTTTTTGGGATTTGGAGTCGTAACAGCTTGGGTCGTCTCTTCTTGCTTATTTTTTGCCAACAAACCCCTTTTGGCAACGACCAATTCCTTGGGGGCGGGTATAAGGACGGTTTAATTGGAGTTTGGTTCAGGACAATCATTATTAGGAATTTACCCATCTTTAAGTTTCTTTTCTGTTGAGCAGCGACACCATCCTTAAGTTTATTTTCTGTTGTTAGGGATGACCCATATTGTGCCACACCCCTGATGATGACAACGGTATTATGACCAGTTCGAATGCCAATAATTTTTTAACCCATGCGAACCATCTCAGGAGCGTCGGACGACGATAAGACGCTCAAATATCCCATAGCTAGAAATTGAGAATTGAGCGGTTTGGTGTGTGAAGTCTTTGGATTTAAGCGAGATGACAGGTCAAAACATGAAGGTCCACCTTAATTAGAGAAAGAATTTGTGCCTAGCTGATGAGTCAGAGCAAGAGTGGAAGGAGGTGGGTGCGAAGAATGATTTATTTTACCAGAAGAGCGATGTTGGTCGGTGTTGAAAGAACCGTATAAAGTCGTATGAGAAGAGAGCTTCAGAGAGTTGTCGATTATAACAGCAGCTCAGTATTCGACAACCATTTTAGATATATTAAAGTAGTCATATAGACCAAAAATATGCTTTTTAGTCGGTTTGGGTTTTTTGCTTGGTGCGGGTTTTTTCATAAACAAAGGCGACAATATACTTTATCTTTTTGGTCAAACCGAGCTCAAAAACTTTATTTTTCTTTGAAACTCTATGAAGATGAATAATAAAGTTGCGAGGGCCATTTATAGAGAAACCATCTCCTCAACGGGTACTTTCATAACATCGACTAGAGTCGTGGAAAGCCCGATAGTCGTTTTTTAAAATTATGATTTGACACGCATCGAATGGTTGGCAGACACCTGTTATGGTTTGACACTCTTGCAGGGCTAGAAAGCTAACACCATCATTTGAGCCTAAGGTAGTTCAAGAGGAGTTTTCTTGAGAATCCCAAGCAACACATGTCTAGTAAATATAAGACACGTGTTAGACCGTGACGCGTTCTCCTTTTTAACAAGGCCAATGGACCCGATATAATCGAGCAAGATAAGAAGGCCCAGCGGGCATATGCCCAAAGTAATATTTTCGATACCCCTAAAAAAATAGATTATCCTGGGAAATAGGCCATTTGAGGTAGGGCAGATGGGTAAAAAAAGTACCGATGACTGGGCGTCAGAGATACATGATCCTTGGTAATCGACTTGTTAGCATCGAAAAAAACCAGTCCGAAGATGTTGGACATCATGACACCATAATATACTGATCCTAAATAATTTGGCATTGGAGCAGTGGCGACCCGACCCTAGTGTTGGCAGCGTAGCCCTCGCTTATTTTCTCTTCCCAAAATCTAGGGGGCTACTGATAAGGGCATAAATTGTATGGACCAAATCGGGTCGGTAGAGCATAATGACGTTTTGATGTTGTTATAATAGTTTGTAATAAAAATAATATATTAACAAAAAGGGATGACTTATCTTGTAAATAATAATTGTATGAGTATAATTAGAATAAAGAAAACTAAGAATATGATGAAGTGGGTCACACATGTGGGTCAGGGCCCACTTCCACTACTATAAAAAGAAAGATTCTCTTTACGGGAAGAGGGGAACATTTATTATTGAATAACTAATTTTTACCACTTTCTCTCTCTCTATATCTTGTTACGACTTTCTATGGCATTAAGTTTAGGATCTAGATATTTTTAGAACTATCAAATGGATCTTTTGCCATCTATTAACAAAGCATATTCGTAAGTTTTATAAATTGAGAGAAAACAAGATGTGAGTATGCACCTTTATGAAGTTTGTACTATGTATTATGGAATGATGGTTAAAGGTGAAGGATATGAAAGAGGAATAAATAATGTATATAAAGTTAAGAGACTTAACATGAGATGTGAGCACTATGAACAAAGAGGATAAACAAAGGAGTTCGGTTTCGAGCTCTAGGATATCCAGACTGGTATGATAAGAGAAATAAAAAAGAAAGGCGGAACTTCACTAAGAATTCACCTCATTTTGTAAATACATCGTTGGAGAATTTTGATGATAATGAGAATGAGTACAAGAGCTTTTTGATGATAATAAGAATGAGTACAAAAACCTTTTGATGAGGGTTCATCGGGATTTAGAGAAGATGAAATAACAAGTTTCGTGACATTAAAAGAGGAAAATTTGTGCAGCTTGAGGGATTAAAGAAGTTTGCAGTTATGATCACGCCCAATAAAATACTACACAGTCAAATTCAAGTGTTGAATGAAACAAGTAAACTATATCCGCTTAAATGAAACTAGCAGTAATGGGAACCTAGTTACTAGAAATCATAGTAAAGCATGTTATCATATAATCCATGTTTAAGTGAAAACAAGTTTACGAAAGAAAAAAAAACATAGAAACTTGGCTAAAATATTGTTCTATTTGCTAACAGATGATTGAAAGATTTGTGACGTTTAGTCGATTGGGTTGGTCCGAATATTTTCTCTAGTCTCTAGTATCAATCAGTTATATAAATTTTACAACGTGGTATATTTCAAGATTAAGGATTTGCATCATTTTATTTATTATTGAGCCTGGATTTTCGTAGTAGAACTACAAATAAATTTTTATATTATTTTTTATTTTTTGGTTATATCTTCGAATGAAGTTTCTGAATGAGAAACGAGTCTAACTTAATATAAGTATCTCTTTATACAACATGGGTAGTTCACATTTACAAACATTCACAAGTCAACCCGTTTATTTTACTAAATATGTATCCACATGCATCATAATCGATGGTTATATCTTTACTACTCACATAATTGAGTAACACAATATTTAAGACCCATAAGAATCCCCGAATACTCATAATTTCTATTTATTATTGAAAACTAGTTCTAACACTAAACTTACTTCTCTAAAAAAATCCATAAATCTTGAATGTTAAAGCTCAAACAATGCGTGAACTCTGATCTATAAGGGTTTGAAATTAATTTGGCTCGAACCAATGTATCATTTTAGGTTCGTATGAACGCTATTATCGCTATCAAATAAAAAATGAAAAAGTTTGTTTACAATATTAATTTATTTTACATGTGTAACTTAAATATAGAAAAGTACTTACTTATTAGTTGTTGTGTTGCCAAAATGTTGAATCTCATTCATGAAGTAATTAGAAAAAAAATCTTTGTATTTTGTAATCCAAGAATTTATAACATAATCTATGATGGTTGGGTAAAAGGTGAATGCTTCTTTTATGGTGGATAATTTTTTTGTTGAAGTCTTCCATGAAATTTAAATCGATCGATTGGTTCCAATAATTTCATAAAATAATATGTATATCCCTATTTACTCATTGACTTCTTTGCGTTTACAGTAATATTTTTGTTTATCAATCATTTGCATAACAAATGGGCTGTGGTCATGATAACACTCGGTAAAGCCCAAATATTATTTTTTATCATCTCTCGCAAAACACTCGAAGCCCACATGTAGTTCTCTTGATTCTCCTTACTAAAAAACCAACATACCTAAAAAGTCAGTTTTGTTTAAGTTACATCAACAATTTCGAACAATAGTATTTGTACCTCGTCATCTTGTAAGTAGTCTTCATGATAAGTACTCGTAGCATTACGCGCAACATCTAAATACTTGTATGATGCGCGAAAAATATTTGTGTTAACTTCTGATCCAGCGGTTGTCTAATGTCACTTTAAGTAATTATTTTTCATCTTAGATAACGAGTATTGTATATGACAATGACCGTTTTTCTCAATAAAAGAATGTTTTTTATCGAATATTATGGATGTTGCTTATGTTTGATCAAGTATTTTTCTTCTTCAAAACCTACGTATGTATTCATAGGGCATGCACCCGTTAATGATAGCTTGCGAATGAACTTCTCTTCCTCCATTTTTAGCTTGACAGTTTGCAAATAACCTTGAAGGTGTTTGGTCGGTTTGTGGTTTTATCGCTCACATATAACAGTTAGTCGCCAATAACTGAGTTGTGACATTAGAGGATACACTCAAATGAAAA